>VXBW01001855.1:905172-926837 GCA_013400375.1 Thinocorus orbignyianus
GGGGGGGGTTCAGCAGTGGAACAGAAAGACAAGGGACTGTAGGCAAGACCTTGTGAGCAATGAGCATCTGGCAAACAACCTTTAAAAAGATTGCTTTTTAGTGGCAATTGTGAAAATTTCAAGTTGGATTGGAGCACATGGGATATCTGATACCTGGAGAAACACCATTCCAGGTGTATGGCAAAAACGTAGTGATGTGAGGAGTGAGAAATTACATACTTCAAATTTATACAAAAAGTGTAAACCCATCTAGATTCCATAAGAGTATAATCTGCAATTTCTGGTACTCCTGTAAAGGAGAAGACCCAGTAAAATCAATTGAATTTATTTGAATAGCATGGTCAGTACAGCACAATATTAGTCCCTAGCAATCCTAGATTAATATTTTGCCATCAATGGTATTAGTTGTGAGAAAAATGTGTTTAAATTTACATTTAAGGGTCATTTAAGGATTGGGATATACAATAGGTGGTTTATATTGGCCCTAGATAAACAGCAAACATGAAGGAAATTGTTAAGGCTTTTACTTGTGCCAAAGATTATAAAGAAAATATCTCAAAGGACGGCATGTCAGTAAAATAGAAAAATCAGCTTCTTGGAATAAGTATGGCTTAGGCTAGAGGAAAAAAAAAAAAAAACAGCAAACCACCCCCCAAAAAAGAGATATTTTGCTTAATCTCAGACAGTAAGAATACGTTTTGAGATCTCATTTAATCAAATCAACTTCTGCTAGATGAGATGTCTTTTAAATGGGTGTCTAGCAGATGGCAATAATTCAGTAAGTTCTGAATATTTTTTTCCTCAGTCTAGCAGGTTGGTAAGAAAAAGGTTGAAATAAGTAAATGCTTATCTAAAAAAGGATGTCAGGGTAATGTGGATATTTTGGTTAGTACTGAGTCATGGTGCCAGCACTATTAAAAAATTCTGTACAATCCCCTGGGAGTGCAACAGTGAGAGGCAGATCAGGCAAAAGAAAAGACAAGAGACTGAGATCCAGGAGCTCCTTCTGTTCTATGAAAGTTGTAGCATGTCTTAGCCCAGTGGGAAGTCATTATCCCTGTCCCTCACATCCTGCCAGCTGTGAGGCTGCCACTGAGAGTGGACCCCTGAAATGGTGCTGCATCTGAAGGACTTCTGGGGCTGGGAGGGAAAAGTGCCCTGCAGAGGCTGCCTGGAGCCAAGCCCAAGGCACAAGGACCTGTGGGGTGATGCGGCCAGAGCATGTGGCTCTCACAGAACTAAGGGGCTCCTTGCTGTCTGTCAACAATGATGTTTAGCAGTCTTGTGGGAAATGCATCAGGTAGTACTTCATGCTGTAGAGTGTTCATAATTAATAATCTATGTATGAGTATTTAGGTTGTTTACTGAGGTTACTGGTATACTGGTAACCCAAATATTTATGTTGATGTTTGCCAAGGTCCAGGACATGTGGAATCTGGACCTTTTGAGTGGCACTGGAAAGAAGCAGGAAGCTTGTCCTATTTTCAGTGTCTTTGCTGAAGTGGTACAGGCTTCCCCATGCAGGTGGTAGAACCAGAGGGCTTAAATAGAGGTGGTAAAAGCAGAGAAGAGTGGAAGAGCAATGAGAACAGAAAGCATTCAATGTTCTGGAAAACTTCTGGAAAACTTCCTCCAGAATAAAAGCAAAACATGCTATATGAATATGTATAACATCTCTTGAATGCACATTTCTCCAATGCACATTTCTCTAATGCCCAGTTTTTGCTATCTGTAAAGTGTGTTGCTTTGGCACCTAACCTCCTTCCCTTCCTTCATGTCTTCTAGTTCTTTCAGGTCCCTCTCTCCTTGTCTGCATTACCCGTGTCCTGAGTGGTCCACCTCCCTTCCCTCTCTAAAACTATCTCAGTTTTTCCAGGCACTGGTCATCTCCTCAAAGCCTTTGACTTTGCACTGTAGTAGTGACTTTTAGTTCAATGGTGACTTTTTAACGCTAATAATCTCTTTTAAATAGGGCAGAGGAGAAGGATATACCATTTAGGCCAATTTTCTTCTTTTCTTTCTGTGAAGAAAAATTTTATGTCCACCCACAACAGTGTGTAAAGTTCATGGATGCAGTTCAAAATCAAGCAGCTTAATGATTTTTCTGGCTGAATAACTCTTGGATAACTTTTTTTTTTTTTCATGACCAGTTGATGCATTGCGCATCCTTCTGTCCAAATGAAAAACAACAGTCACAGGCCAGATTTGCAGCTGATTTAAATTGGCATGGTTTTATTTTATTCAACTGAGTTTTGACAGGGTCTAGCTATGTGTCTAGAACTTAGTAGCTCTGCATCCTTCTTTCTGCTAACAAAACATTAATCTGTAAGAATACATATATATGTAATTATGTATTTTCCAATTAATAGACCAAATAAGATAGAGATGAAAGAGACTAATCATTTTAGTTGTTTATTCTCAGTTATTAAAATAGAATACAAAATTTTAAGAAGATCTTAACTCTTATTTAATAATAATATTTAAAGCACATATAATGAATCAATACCAAACTTTTCAAGAAATTCAGTTTTCAGAATTTTGTAACAAGTTATCTCTGCATCAGGGAAAAAAAAGGAATATATTTTTTTCATGTTGAAATAAATTCTACACTCACATAATTTGCTTAGCCACAATCTAGACAAAATGTTATACGGGGTTGTAGGAGAGTGTTGTGCCATTAGTGTAACTGCCTGTTGGATCATCTTAACTTCAAAATATTATGCAGTTTCCTCCTCCTTCTCAGGGAGGTGCTGATGTCTCAAAGAAGTGTCTCAAATAAAAATTATATCATTATATTTTGTCAGGAGGCAGTTTGGTCCCTTTCGAATGTGCAGCAACTCTTATTTTTGTATGAGAATAGGATCTGCTTTTTGTAACTGAAGTTTATGCAACTCATTTTCTATTTCAGTCCATAGTTGTCCCTTTGTGCCTTCAAAATCATCAATCAGCACCATGTTGTCTGTTGCTGAATAAGAAGTGGGACCATTAGGCGGGTAGGCAGGGACAGAGCTCTCTTTCTGTAATGTTTTTAGGGCTCTTTATTAGCTTTAGACAGTTCCTTAAAACCAAGAAGATGGATTCCAAACTGCAGTGAAAGAATATGAGAAGCCTTGGAACAACCTCCCCTCTTACTTGTTGTTACAAACCATTATAGGCTAAGTTATGTCTTCCATTAAATATGAGCAGATTTCATAGCCATAGGAGCTACACATGCAGAAAGGAGGGAAAAAAATTCTGGTTTACTGCCTGCAGCTTGGTTATTTTTATTACTTTCCCTGAAGTACAGCCCCCAGAAAGTAAAACACTGTTTATCTGCTCAGATACAAAAACCCTATAATTATTTGCCATGAGAAAGTCAATATGCCTGGGAGAGAAACTAAGCTCCCAAAGATTGTCTGTGGTCCTTCTTTCCCACTACCACGGGAAAGCCATCATTAACAATCTGGTTTTGTTACTTTCTAATCAGGGACTCAAAGTGTATATCCTCACATTCATCTCTGGTAACACCAGCCTCTTAGTGACCATTTTACAGCTAAGGTTCCCTTTCCAGCTGTGTGCCTACTTATGGAAAAAATCACACTTAAAGACATGCGGACTTTCTTCTACATGTCAGTACTTTAAGGGTCATTACATAAGCTGGCATCAATGAATGTCTTGGCTTTTTAGTCTTCAAGAATTGTGGTGACCATCTGTAAGATCTGAATTTTGCAGCTGTATTCAATAAGACATTGTTGGACTAAAACTTGGAAAAAAGTGGTTAATGCCAAACCATCTATCACTGTCAATTTGTCTGTGCTTTAAACTTACAAATATAAATTTCCTTGAACAGTTGGGAAACAATAATAAAGTCAAATGTCTCATTAAGCAATACATGCTTCATCCTAATGAATGCATCACATATGAGATAAAGGATGAAGCATAATTAATGACATGCGTGATAGCACAGAGATTGGACCGTAATGGCCTGTATTTCAACTTTAACTCTTACGGGAAAGTAATTACTTTGCATAAAGAGGATGAGTTCAAGTGGGGCTTGTCCAAATCAGAGCTGCCAAATAAACTGAATTATGACAGTGGTGTCATGCAGATTGCAACTCACTGTAAACTGGCCTTATGTAGGGTCATTAAACATGAGAAACTTTCTAATTTACTTTGTGAGGCAGATAGGGAAACCGTGGTCAAAATCAAATGCAGCAAGTGCATGCTTTCAAATAACTCAGGCTTAAACCAGTTCTTTACTCTCTGAAAAGTAAAAAAAATAAAAAGCATATAAGTAACAAGCCTTGTAAGTAGTCTTACTCAAGATCAATGAAATCTAACACTGTGGAATGTCTGCAAGAAGATATGAATGGAGCTGATCCTAAATCATTCAGTATCAATTACATTTTTTATATTTACTTTATGGCCTTATATTTAGATGCAGCAGGTTTTGCTTCCTGGTGGTTTTCTGATAGTTAAAGCTAAAGCAATTGATTATAACATAAAAGCCTAAGTTAAAACAACCCCATGAAAACATAGTAAAATTCATATGGAGGAAAAAACTGAGTGAAATGGTCTTGCTTAAAATAAAAACTTGTGTTGGCAATATTCACTATTGCACCATTTAAGTTACAAATCTTTGTTACAAAATAGGGGGAAAATTAAGATCGGGAGATGGGAGCATAAAAGTCAGTGTCATATTGACATTAATATTTACTTCCATTAGGTGTTTACATTATGTAGCATGTTTTTTAAAACTGTTATTACTACTGGAACTTAATTAGCAATCTTAGCCTATAGTGTAATGTTAAATAAAATACAGAATTGGAAAGTAGTTTATGTTATATTAATTTTTAGCATAGATATATTTACTCCATTATGGAGGCATCCTACTCTCTATTATACAATTGTTAGAAAATGATTCCTTTGTAAATGTTGCGAGTTCAATCAAAGCAAGAAGTCTAATGTTAAAAAAATAGAAATAAAAGCTTTTCTAAGAGCAACTTCTGCTTGCACTAGTCCGTACTTTTGCATTGTTCAGCATGTTGCAAAGCATGCAGTGAGGTACAGTCCTGGCATTTTATCATTTCATTTTATAGCAAAGGTCAAACAAAAAGAAAATTTAAAAACCCTTTATATATATATATATACAAAATCATGCCTCATATATGTAGTGAGCAGAGATGGTTTCTAACTGGGCCAAAATCAAACCTGTCATTAACAACAAATTCACAGCACAGGCTTTCTGACTGACTAATGCTATGAAGAAATCTTTCATTACTCTCCATTTTTCTCATGACAGTCTTCATAACCCTGGAGTTTTGATTCTAGCAAGCAGCCTGAAAGTCCCTCCAAGCTAACCTGTGATTTCCTCTCCCTTCAGTGCAAGACCTGGTAATTTTTCCTTTAAAGTAGTTCACCAGGGCTTTGATATATTCACCTCACTCTCTCTCTCTGGCCCCCTTTTTTCCTTTTAGGCTTGTGTAGCCTAAAGCACCCTTCCAGGCAAGGACGTGACAGAGATGCAGAAACAGTCTTTGCTGAGCATCTGTTTGGGAGCCTTCCGAAAGGCAGATCCCTGTTGACTGCTGATGGAAATCATCTGCGGGAAAGCGGAGGGCGTGAGTCATGTGACCTCTTGGGGCTTAATTACCAAGAATTATATTGCCTGGGTTTTTCTCTCTTACTGGCTTTTAGAAAACAGGCAAAATGTGAGCAAAGGATGCAGTTCTCAGATACTCAAATATGAACACTTCTTTTTCAAATGTGTGCCTCTAATTCGTATAGGCCCATGTGGTGGCACACTTATGTCTGTGAACAAAGAGTATTTTTTTAAAAAATGTTAATGACTATATTTCTACACAGCATGAAAGAAGGTAGCAGAAAGGAGAATATTCAGCTTACAAACTACAGCACAGGTACTGGATACAGCTGATAGACAAAAATAGCTTTAATATATCAAATCTTATGGAGGAGGCCAGCATGATTTTCTGCACAAGTGTTTACTCTAACAGCATAGTTATAAATAAGCATGCCTGTTTTCTAAATAAAACAAAATTCTGGTGGCTTTAAGGATACCATCAGCAACACTTTACAGTGCCAGCATTGTACCAAAATAACTGTAAAACCCGGTAAGGAGAAGCCATATAACCATGATTAAATGTCCATCCCATGCAGGACAAAATGAAGCTTCACCAGGTACTGGGCTAGCCTTTCTGTCCGTAGCCCACAGGTGAATATATAGGTATTGCTTTTGTTACATTAATGTTAACAGGAAAATGACAGTTATCTTGCATAGCTGTGCTTCTGCTTTTAGAAGAAGGTTTTAGCTAATAAGAAATGTGCCTTTCTGGGGGAGCAGGGGAGGTTTTTGCTCAGATCTCATTATCAATAGCAGGGATGCATAACAAAGTGATTGCATTTCTCTGCAGTTACTACACAACTGGGACAGACTTATGCATAGTGATGCATGAATACATTTTATCTGGTTCTGTTGCAAGGCTTTTCTGAAGCAACATCACTGTATATGAGCACAGTGCATATTTTCTGTCAGTCTTTCCTAAGGTCTTCCATGTTGACAAGAAAACAGATGTACTAAACAAAGAGAATTTCTGTGGTTTACTGCCAAGACGAATACATCAATTCAGTGACTGTCCAAGAGTCTTACAAATTAAGAGCTTATGATAGTTTTTTGTATGGCAGTATTTGATTTTCCATAGTGTTTCCTCTTCCTAATGCAGGGGGATGGTGGTAACTGTTGATGAACAGTCTCTTCATACTGGAACCCCCTGCATTATGTCTGGATTTTGAACGAAATTCTTCCATGCTTTAGTACAGAGATGTGCCCTGTGGCCATAACGCAAGCACATTGATAGTTTCCAATTTCTGGACCACACAGGATGACTACAAAGTATGTGATGGGACTGGGGCTCTATCTAAGCTAAAAATGAGTGTGGTTGGGAAGTGACTCCAGAAAGGACAGACATAGAGGTCAGGCTGGAGGGATTAAAAAGTCTGCAGGAATCCCAAGGCAGGAGATAAACTTTTTTTTCAAAATTCTGAGAGGCAGTCTGAAAAAAAGGCTGAAAGCACGGAAGCTGGACAGGCTGACTCCCAGGTCCCCAAGGGGCCCTAAAATAAACAGGCAGCATTTAGAGCATAGACATAGCCAGCAGGATGAGGGAAATTATTATTCCTTTCTACGTGGCACTTGTGGAGTCGTGTCTGGAGCAGTGTGTTCCATTTTGGGAATTCCAGGGCAAGAGGAATGACAAAGAGTGGGGAGTTCATCAGAGGTCCACCAAGACGGTTAGGATTGGACTGCAGCTGAGAGAGTTGGGTTTGTTCAGCATGGAAAGCAAAAGGCCGAGAGCACCTCATTGCTCCCTTAAGCTCTTTTGCAGCGGTTAATGTTACAGAGAGGACAGAGCCAGACTCTTCTCAGAGGTGCAAAGCAAAAGAATGACATAAAGTTCACAAATTGCAGCTAGGGAAACCCTGCTGGATACCGATTAACAGCTGAAATGATCAAGCACTGTAGCATGTAGCCGAGAATGTTGGTGGGCTCACCATCCTTGTAGGCATTTGGTGCTGCATTAGACAAGGTTCTGAGCAGCCTGACCTCACTTTAAACTTAGCTATGCCCTGAGCCTGACAAAGTTAAATGCCACCTGCTCCTGTTTCTGCTTGTGTTTCAAATGGGGATCAGCCAGCTTTGCGGGAGGGTCCTCAGGTCTAGTTTGGCAAAAATGAAGGAGGAAAAAAATCGTAATACTCGAATAATCTGAGTATTTGTACTGCAGGGTGGTTGTTGCAGTGTCTCTGTGTTTACTGCTGGAAAGCTAAGTAGGACCTTGGCTCTACTCTGGACAAAAGTACAGATATAGAAATTGTATATATATATAATTGTCTAATTTTGTCATTCCTAATGTGTCCAAAGAGTGATAGCCACAAATATATTCAGTTATTTCATTGGTATTTAATCTACTGTTTACCAAAAGTGGACAGACAAGAGTATTAGAAATAGAGTGCTTATAATTTGTGGCCCTATACCTAGATAAATTTTTAAGGAAAAAATCAAGAAGAATCTCTAATGAACCCTTTCCATTTTGTTTCTCAGATTTATTTTTTTTTTGAGTTATTTATTTATTTATTTTATTTATTTCGCTCTCAACTGTACTTCTTCCTGGAAAATACTCATGAGACATATGTTTTGAGTGCTATTGTTTAACCTTAGCTGACATGGCCATCTCAAGAACACATGCAGATTTGCAAGTTTATAGGCTTGGTGCACATGCTTTGAAAGACACATGTATCGCTTCCAGACTGTAATCTAAAAAACTTTTTGAGCTTTGTAGTGCTTTGTTGGTCATCTGGCTTGGTGTCTTATTTTTTAATTTTGTTTTGTTTGAAAACTTATTTCCTTTCCTGTGTTTTGGTTTTCTCATTTAATAAGCCAAAGTAGTTCTTCATCTCAATTTATTTCCTTTATCAATGGAACAGAAATGTTGTTACCCATATGTGTTCCTATTTGTAAAACAGGGTAGTGTTTATTGTCTTCAGTTATAGTATTCCATGTTATGAACTGTACCCATTTACAGCTTTGTCTCCTGCTTAGTCCAAACCTTTATTACTAGCACAACTTACCATATTGAGAACTGAGGCAAATGTTTTTGGCTTAGGGGTCAGCTTAGAAACGCACTCTCAAATTTCTGAGGGTTTTCCATTGAAGACTACAATAAGCAAAAGGACTGTTCACTCACATACGTGCTACTTATGTGAGTAAAGGAATTTAAAAGGTCTAATTCTCTTTTGTAAATCAGAATTATGTAACCAAAACCAAACTGTAGATTTTATCCCTGTGCTGAACATAGTGATTTCATGGTCTTAAGTCTGTAGCTGTAATTAAACTTCATTAAAACCTTTAATTAACTTTATTAAGCTACATGGGCATTTAGAGGTAGAAAGCATTGTTGGTCAGGAAAATCTTCAAAGTTTGATAAAAGCAAAAAGGTTAATAAAAGTAAGTGGTTTTAGGAGTAGTTGAATATATTCTCGATAGCAATTATTTCTATCAACCACAGCTAAGTAAATTATGGTGTCTATTTTGTGAAAGACATCATTATCAAACAAAGCTATTATTTTCTCCTTCAACATCCAACAGTGCTTGGATACATTAATGGCTTGTATTGAATGCAGATCATTTTATTCCAGATCCTTTTGGTTTTTATAGAAAACTGGCAAATGGAGTAAATATAAAACACTTTTCTGGCAACTAAACCTTGTTATGAGTAGATATGCATAAACATCCAAGAAGTTTCTCTTGATGGAGTTCCTCCCTAAATGTTCCAGCCTCATGAAAGAAGGTCAGGTCCTATGGAAAATGGGCAAGAATTTGAACCAATAAACACCATAATTTTCCTCAATGCGTAGAGGCCAGGGCGATGGGAAAGAAAAGTTACTTGGTGCTAACTGGGGTTGCTGGCATCAAATGCAACATCTGCTGATAAGGAGAAAATCCTCCTCATCACAATAACCCTACGTATATTCCAGCTACCACTAAATGACTTTAAGGGTCACAATTCACTGCAGACAACCTTCTAGAAAATACTCCTATTGAAAGCTTAGGATATGTATAGATCCCTCTTAAGAAAACATCCTGAAGTAGTGAATCCCATCTATTTCTTTTCTGGCTGTGCTTATTTTTATGTTTTACTTAATTCATATTTTAAGTGAATACATTTAACTCATAACTTTAAAAATAATCTCTTTTAACTTTGTTTTACTAATAAATTGCATACTTCAGCTTTACTCTTTAATTTAAAAAAGAAACCTGCCATCTGGGACATAATAATTGTTGTTTATAAAAATTTAAGTAGTTTAGTGCAGTAAGAGCCAATTGGATTCTTCTTTTGTTTAAATCCTGTTCTAGAGCTGAAAGAAGTCTTGCCTGCAGACTAAAACCTCCAAATCAGAATCTCCTTTAGTTAACTTCACTTATGTATAGGGGATTTCTGTAGTGGTGAAAAAAATCTACATGTTCATCTATTGTTCATTGTTTTGTTAAAAATGCAAAGAAACATGGATGACAAACTATAAAGATGTGAAATGGATAACCCAGCCATTGCTTCTATCCAGTAGAGCAGGATTTGTTTACTTCTGGTCATGAAAAATATAATTTTGTTAATCCTGTGCATTGCTTGTGATTAAAACACACTGCAAAACACTGATGCATACAAATACACTTAGCAACCCCCCCCACACACACACACACTATTTTTCCACTGGGAGAAGAGATTAAGAAGTATTACACACAGCAAATGCTAACTGGGTCATTAAGGGCACTTGTGGAACCATCTCAGGCACTGCAGTGAGAGAACAGGTCATTTTTTCCTCCTCTATTTCAGACCAAATCCAGTCACAGGTCGGTGACACACATCAGCAAAATCCAAAAAGCTTTAAGAGAGGATGAATTATTATGAAAGATAGATCTGTGGACCCAACTGTGGCCTGCCTTTCAGGAAATCTTCCATGGTTTGTATCTAGTCCAAAGCTTTTAGGAGAGAAGGGGACCTGGAAGGGCAAACTTTTTATAGCCAAGATTACAAGCCGAGCCTGGGGAGTTTTATTTCCTGGAATTGGTAAGCATGCAATTGACTGACTGCAACAGTGAGCAGATTGCTGAATGATGAATATGTAACGAATACTGTGTGACAAGGTCATCAACTTCCCCAGATAATCTGTACGGACTCAAATGGATAAATGTAGAAGAAAAGAACAGTAGTTGGCATATTTAAAAGACATTTGACTTGTTGCTACTTCTAATTCTTTTGTGTGTGACAGGGATTTTGAATTGTGGGGCTACAAAAGTGAGACTTAAAAGTGCAATTCTCTTCAAGGTGCTCATCGGGAGCCTCATGTAGATGCTGGCCTTGGCTAGCATGAGAGGAGCACGCATGAGCAGAACTGTCAGTGCCCCAGTGCTAGGTGTCTGCTCCTGGTCCCCACAGAGATGGTTTGATTTTATTCACCTAGTCACTTAATGTGGTACCTGAATTTTCTGGATTGCAGGAGAATGACCATTAGTGTGAGGATATGTTTAAGTTCTTTGTGTTTGTAGGGCCCTTGTTTAGCATTTAGGTATCATACTTTCACCTATGAAAGAAGCTTGTGAATGTTTTTGTGTTTGAAAGGATGCTTTAAAGGGCACATTTAGCTTCATGTGTCATGTCTACCACCTCTGATATCCCATAGGATGGATTGACAACAGCATTGATCCTGAGTTTGTTCTGTATGCTACTTTTCGATTATAGCCATCGCACACTGAACTACTGCCAGCAACATTTGACAACATGAAACTGCTACAAATCCCACTCCAGAGCCTTGTTCGTAAAGCAGTGTTTCATATGAGGTCTTCAGTATCTTGCACAGCAAGGGTCCTAATTGAAAAGTTAATCCATTATTCATTTGGGTGACATTTTGCTCAAAGACGTGCACAGGAAAGCTAAATTCTGCATGGCCCTTGAATTTTTCACAGCAATTTTGTTTCAATTAGGTGTCTTGTGGCTGAGATGACTGTGGATCAGCACGCATTGTTGCCTGATCAGATATAACTGAATAGATCCTGAAGATGGCAGTTACTTTTTTCCCTAAAACAAGATGATCACCTGGAAGTCAGTTTCATTGTCACAATTTTCTTGATTTAAATCAGTCAACAAAGCCTCACTCAGGTAGGTGTGAAAGCATCTGGCAAACAGTTCTGCGCCAGACTGCTGGGAGCAATGACTAAGTTATCCGCTGCGTACAAGGGCAGAAGCTACTGACAGACTGCCAAGATGTGCTTAAAATGGGAATCTTCTCTGTTCATCTGCAGAGTACTATTTAGACATGATAGACAGGGGTTGTAACAGCTGTTGGTTGCTCTTGAATTTTCTATTTGTTGCAGAAATGTGCTGCCTACTTACCCTACCTCTAACACAGCATCCTCTCAGCAATGCCAGAGGTAAAACACAAGGTGGTTTCTGTTGATGAACTCCTTGTCCCAGGAATATCATGCTCTGTGGGAACACCCATCACAACCACCAACAGTCATTTTACTGAGTACAGTTTGCTAGTTGCTAGTCTAATTAGATGAGTGGAATTGCTTCATTCTGCTCCCTGGTGTATCTCTGTGATAGTTTTATCACTATCATGCTGTAATCTGTAACGCTGTAATCAGCGCAGAACATGCCTGCCTATTTTCAGAGATGTTGTAGGGCCAAAATATTACATTTTTATGTGTGGTTGGTTAGATTACTCTCACAGTTTCCTGTCTAAATAATGTTTCATTGCAATTTTACTTTCTCCAGACATCCTCCAGTTGCTACTGAGGGCTAATT
Organism: Thinocorus orbignyianus; assembly: GCA_013400375.1. Lineage (NCBI taxonomy): Eukaryota > Metazoa > Chordata > Aves > Ciconiiformes > Thinocoridae > Thinocorus > Thinocorus orbignyianus. The sequence goes on from VXBW01001855.1 coordinate 917,529, forward strand.
TAATTAAAATACAATTCTTTCCTAATAAGAGTGAGACAGTCGAATCCATTATCTAATAGTGCCAGGGATATTTTGTTGACAATCCTATACAAGTGTTAATGCTGCAAACTGTGTGTTCATTAAATAAACAGTTCCAGCCTATGAGTTGTGGATTATGAGATCCATTTGTCCGCTGTGAACTTTTCACAATCAGGGGAACACTTCTTCTGTCCTTTGTTCTGCCACTGCAGTAGAAAATTTCTTCACAAAACCTTTTAGCAGTAGATAGTTGGGTTCTCCGGTCTATAACTTCCTCTCAAACAAACAGAGATGTTAGAGAACAGAAATTATTCTCAGAGATCAATTATATCTATAAAAAATAATACTTATACTATGAATTTCTTTCAGTCATGCTCAAGTGTTTAAAGCAATTATGGTACCAAAACAGAATTCATGGCACTTAGCTTACATCATTTCTTCTATTTCTTGTCTGTCATCTGAGTTAAAGCTAGTCTTCTTTTTTTTACCTTTTATGGACAATTTTATTTAGCTCACGATTTTGTGACTTGAATAATAATTCTTGGACAATCAGAACAGTTCATCAGATAAGGTTCCCTTTAGCCTTAACATAGCTACGTGTGCTTCTAAGCCCTGGGGATCTTTCTGGCTAGGACAAGCACCTCTGGGCTTGCATGGAGCTGAGTTTCTGATGGTATGATAGCCCTCCACACAGGAAAAGAAAAATTTCATTTTTTCTTTAGTGTGACTGTTCTCATTTACTTGATTGTCTGGCAAGCTTCAGAGAAGCAGGGATTTGGCAAAGAAACATGTAACACTGCCTCATATGTTGAGATATATCTATATTTTGAATTAGAAAAATGTGATCTGAATATAAATGGTAAAAGACACGAATCCTTTCCCTGTGTACCTCTGTGGTTTCCCACAAACACTTATGACATGGGTCTTAGTAGTATGAACATAGCCAGGCAGCCAAGACACAATCTATCAAAACTATTTGAGAGGATATAAACAGGCAAGATAGATATGACCTGCATTATTGTTTTTTGGTTGGTTTTTTTGGGGTCTTTTTGATGCAAGACCACTCACATGGTTTTAGTACCTTCATGGGCTATACATAGCACAGGAGCTTCCAACTCAAGAGGAAGTTTTAGCCATGCAAACAAGGGAAAAATACTTTTCAGTCTGGATTGCATCTAACAAGCAAATTACTCCTAATAGACATGATTACTCAAGCACCCACAATCTGACAGCTGTCAGCTTTGACTGGTAGAGGTGTGAACCTACATTTGTATGAGTCAAATACAGGTAACGTATAGGAGAAATCACGTACAGGGGTTGCTTTAAGGGCATTAGAGCTATATCTTGAGGTGCTGATGTGTGAGATCTCAGAGTATATCCTTTTGAGCAGGGTAAATCCTAATATAAGTAAGTGGTGAAGAAAAAACTTGGGAGAGTATCCTTAGTTCTGTATTTTAAGATGTAATAGAATGAGAAAATAAAAGATTAAAGAGTAAAAAGCCAGCAATAAGGGTAAAGCAGGTTTTTCACTCTAGTTCAAAGGAGAAGTTCATGCTTAAAAACCTGAAAAGTAGTTGCCAAATTAAGAAGTTACAATTTTAAGTGCCATATATATGGTACATAAAATATTTTTCAGGTCTGGACATGTACTGCTCCCCTTGTGTTTCAGTTTTACTGAAAACCTCTCTTTCTGCATATTAATCAGGCTGCCTCCATTAAAGTACAATCAGGGAAAATTCCATATCCACAAGGAAACCTCGCATGAACCTTTAAGTGAGAACTACCTCAGTTAATTACATAAAAATGTATAAATATGTTCAGTGATCACTTCCCCTTTTGAATTAAGAAACAAATCCTTGAAGCACATACATTGTAAATTAATTTAATCTAGTAAAGTGGTCCATGGATGAAGTGCATTTCCCAGCACTCTTTAAAAGTAAAGTCAAAGACCTCTTCTTTTTTAGATTAATTAATTGATAGCTGTGGGCATTCTTTGAATGATGAGGCACTGATTTTATCATTCCTTGTATAGAGTTTTTGAATTATGCATTGAAATATCATAAAATCAAATAGTCATGTCTTATTATCGTAGTAATCAAATATATATTTTTTTTTCTCTAGTTCTTAATTTATTTTCCCCACTGAAAAGTATCTTATAAAGGATTTGAGTTATCCTGCAACTCCAAGTATTTTTTCTTTAATATATTTTCCACTAATTCTCTGTGGTCAAAAGCTGTAAGGCCCAGGGCTGTAACTCTATCTCTTGCCTCCTGTGTACGTACAAACAAAAGTTCTTAACAAGAAAAGAGAGGAGCAGAAAAGATTAAAACATAATACTTGTCTCTACTTGGTTTCTTTGCTCCCTACAAAAAGAGAAATATGACAGACTCATTCCATGTATCTCTATTTGACCAAAGCAACCAATCCCCAATTAATATGATAAAACGGACTTCCCCAGGGGCCAAAGTATCAAGCTAACAAAATAAAAATGTAAAAGAATTGTGGAGAATATTCAACTTGTGTCAGCGCTATTCAACTATTCCAGGTGTATGTTATAATAGGCCCTAAAAGGAGGCCTACATGAAAGCTGGGGAGGGACTCTTTATCACAGAGGATAGTGATAGGATGAGAGGAAACAGTTTTAAACTGAAAGAGGGAAGATTTAGATTAGATCTTAGGAAGAAATTCTTTACTGTGAGGGTGATGAGACAGTGGAACAGGTTGCCCAGAGATGTTGTGGATGTTCCGTCTCCGAAAGTGTTCAAGGCCAGGCTGGATGGGACTATGAGAAACCTGGTCTAGCGGCAGCATCCCTGCCCATGGCAGGGGAGTTGGAACTAGGTGTTCTTTATGGTCCCTTACAACTCTAAACATTCAATGATTCTATAACCGTTTAATTATTCTATGTTGAAAACAGTGCAGTAGTGTATTTGATTACTTAGCATTCTTATATCTTTTGAAAGAGAAAATGCTCTACAGTCTAGTATAAAAGTGCCCCTCATTATTCTGACTTGTCTTGTATGGTATGAAGTATAAACATGTCTGAGATCAAACAAAAATAGTCATCTATTAATGTTAATCCACAGAAAAACTTAAAAATTAAAACCAAATGATTTTGCCTTTATAAAAGTCAGAAGCATCATCTCCATTTCTGAAATCAGAAGAAGACTGTAAGCAAAAATTAGGTATAACCATTAGATGTGCAAAACAGAAGAACAAATAGGGTGTGAAAGTAGGAACTAATTCATATCTGTATTTCTGTTTTCAACATTCAGAACTCAAAAAAATTATTGTACTGCAATTTTCTCCAGGACAAAATACAGCTGCATAAAATTTGCTTTATTTCAGAAAGACATATGTGATCTTTAGATAAAAGTTACTCTTCAGTGTTAGTTTATTTTTATCACTTAGGAGTCTCAGCTATACAAGTTGGCACTAAATACTTATTTAATGCATTGATTTATTAGTGGAAATCTCCTTCAAACAGGAAAAAAATGAAATGCAGGGTGATGTCAGAAATCTGGACATATACATGTATCTCCTGTGTATTTGTCAGGGAGTAACACAGAAAATTATAGAACCCATTCCTTTTGGAGAATTTAAGTCATTTTTATACATTATCAGGATTTTCATTACAAGGACAGACTGAGTAGAGACAACTGGTTGAGGTGGAACTAAGAGAAACAGAAACAGTATCACGTTCCAGGAATATGTTTTTTTAAATTGTACTCTGTTATCCTGTTTTCGATATTTACTGTGCCTTCTTGTTTCTCCTGTTCTGATTTTACATTTACTTGCAACCTCATGAAGGTGGGCTTGGATTTTTCTTGTACTATGTACAGTTTATTTTTTGTAAATGATAGCAAATCAGTGGAATATGGTCACAGGGTATAGACAGCAGCTTCTCCACAGTGTTGCTGCAGGGGTGGCACCTCTAAGATGGCTGGGTCCAGTAGGGCTGTCTGGATGGATTACACCCTCATGCATGAATAGTGATATCTTTCTGGTGGAGAGAGATCATATTATGATGTTCGACAGATCAAGCAACTGCTCTGTCAGGATGCATGGTTACCTTCTCTGGTTTGGACTATCTCCCAAACCTGAGCAATACACCTGTCTTCTTTCCAGCCTTAAAAAAATGCTTAGGCTACTCAAAATTACATGGGAGCATGAAGCATGTCTGTAGAGAACAAACTAATTCAAGTTAAAGAGGTGGAGTGCTATTAGAAAAATACTGGTTCATGTTGAATAAGACAGATCACAATAGGATCATGAATGTCATTTTTCTTTTTTTTCAATTTTGAAGAGTGAGTAGGGTTGATGCTTCCTGGAAACCAGAAATCCCTCCAGACACATTAAGTTCCAACTCATCTTTATCTTATTAAATAACTAATATGATCCAACCATCCATATCAACACAAAAGTGCTGAACACAAGCAAATACCTCTTTGTACTGTGAATAGGACCGTGTTTTGGATTTAGTGGTATCTTTCCATGCAACAGCCATCAGAGGATGCGAACTCTGGTAGTCTCAGTTTTCAGAAAAAGTGAAACACAGTTAATGCAAATGTCTTGCTTTCAGTCTAGGCCTGTACTACACAGGCAGTGCCATAATATGATGCCATGGAGACGCTCATTGTAATGGATACACTCCTATCTCTTTTTTAACTTTTTACTTGAAGGAAAAATAAAATAAAATAAATAAGAGATCTTGGCACATAAAGAATGCTCTGCTTGTGAAACTGCAGCGCAGTGCTCTGCAGTTGTGAACTGCTTGTTAACTTTCATAAGGCAATGGCATGCAGAGCCTGCCCCACAAACCTTTCTGTCATGGGCTTAAAAGCTTCTACCTCAACCCAAAATGAATGCTGAAGAATGTTTGTAAGTGCTCTGAGCACAGTAATCACCATGCAACAGAGACTTCTCTGGGTCCTTGTGTGTCCAGCATGTTTGCTTTGAAAGGGTTTTTCAGAGGTCTTTGGAGATTTAAAATGAACCTTCAGTGAGAATGCAGACACTCTTGTGGTATTTCCAGACAAGAAATTAAATGCATGAGGACCAAGTACAGCTTTGACCTCAGGCAGCCGAAAGGAAAAGTTTGAGCACAGCCCTGCATGAATTAAACTGTACTGTTTCTGATCTGAGCTGGAACAGTTATTGTGCAAAAGTGTTGGATGTGCTAGCTTAAATCCAAAGAAGCTATGAGTCTCCTGCCTTATGATGGGCTTCAGGTGAGACAATTGGCACAGCTTTGCCTGTGGTCTGCAACTTTTATGCACCAGAGGCTTGCTGCAATCAGACTTACTATTGAGTCAAGGATGTTTTTAGCCTTTTATCTTGAACTGCCAAGAATGAAAATGCAACAGATACCTTCACTCAGATTAGCTTATTCGATGTCACATTCCTTCCTCATTGGAAAGTCTATTTTAACATCTTGCTGATTTGTTGCATGTGCTTTTTCTTACTCATGGTGGAGTTCAACAAGTCAGGTCTTGTACCTGGGAAAACATAATCCATGAGTGCAGCCCAGGTTGGGATCTGCATGGGTGGGGAGCAGCTCTGTGGAAACAGTCCTGGGCGTCCTGGTGGACAAGCAGCTCAATATGAGTGAACCATGTGCTACAGTGGCAAAGAAAGCCAACAAGAGGCTGGATTGCGTTGACAGAGGTGTCACCAGCAGAGAAAGAAGTCATTATCCCACTCTACTCAGCAGTGGTCAGGCCTCACACAGAATACTCTCTTCAGTTTTGGTTCTCACAATATGACAAAGATGTAGACAGGCTGCAGAAAGTCCAGAGAAGGGCCACAAAGATAATCAAAGGCCTGGGAAGCCTGCCATATTAGGAATGGTTGAGAGAATCGGATTTGTTCAGCCTTGAGAAAAGAAGGGCTTAGGGGAGAGTTCCAGTTCCAGGTTTTAAAGGGTGACTACAAAGAAGATGGAGACACCCTTGGCTTCATCAAAGGCAAATCCTGCCTGACAAACTTGATGGCTTTCTACGATACTGCCACGTACTTGGTGGACAAAGGTAGAGCAAGCATTTGACACTGTCCTGCATGACATCCGAGTCTCCGAATTGGAGAATCATGGGTTTGATGAATGGACCACTCAGTGGATAAGGAACTGGCTGGATGGCTGCACCCAAAAAGTTGTGGTTAACGGGTCAATGTCCACGTGGAGTCCAGTGACGAGTGGTGTCCCACAAGGGTCAGTACTGGGACCAGTACTATTTAACATCTTCGTTGGAGACATGGACAGTGGGATAGAGTGCACCCTCAGCAAGTTTGCCAATGACACCAAGCTCGGTGGCGTGGTTGACACGCTGGAGGGAAGAGATGCCATCCAGAGGGACCTGGACAGGCTTGAGGGGTGGGCTAATGCAAATGACATGAAGTTCAACCAAGCCAAGTGCGGAGTCCTACACCTGGGTTGTGGCAAACCCAGACACAAATTCAGGTTGGACAGAGAATGGCTGGAGAGCAGCCCTGAGGAGAAGGACTTGGGAGTGCTCGTGGATGAGAAGCTCAACATGAGCCTGCAGTGCGCGCTGGCAGCCCAGAAAGCCAGCCATATCCTGGGCTGCATCAAAAGAAGCGTGACCAGCAGGCTGTGGGAGGTGATTCTTCCCCTCTACTCTGCACTTGTGAGACCCCACCTGGAGTACTGGAGTGCTGGGCCATCTTGTCCAGACCACATTTTTACCAAGAAAGATTGGACCAGATGATCCTTGAGGTGCTTTCCAACCTGGTATTTTGTGATTCTATGATTATGTCTGCTCTTTTTAGCACAGGGAGAGCCCATTGCTCTGCTTCATTAAAACACTTACTATGAGAAGGCTGAGATGGCTTTCCCAAACTGTGTTAGGTAGAATACATTGGCTTTGTGTTTTGTGTCTCAGTATTCATTCTTTGCTTTTATTTAAGTGACGTAGTCATAAATAGCCTAATTGCTAGCCCTATAGCCTATTCCTAAGAATTTCTACACTCTTTGTCACCATGATTAGAACACTTCTACTGAAAAACCTTTTTCATTTGCCCAGCTATTCATTACTCTGTATGCTTTACTTAATTTTTTTTTTTTTTTTTTCAGGTAGCAGAGGTTCACCAGAGTAACAATGCATTTTAATGACATATGTGATAGGACAAATCCTAAGAAAGATTCTCTGAGAGAATTTTACTATCACAATGAACAGCTTTTAAGGTCTTTGCCTCTTTAAGAATTGAGACCAGATTGTACAATATTTTGTTTTAACTCTGAATCCATTTTTTAATCAGTCACATTCTCCCTCCTTCCAGGCTGCAACTGTCATGAGTAGGTCTGATTTACAGGTGCATAATGAACAATTAGAAGTCTTCCTCCTGCTGCTGTCTGCTGGTTGCTGACAATTCCACTTCAGTTTTCCATTCAGAACAGAGCAAACTACAGAAAATAAGTACTTCCATGAGAAATAGACAGGGAAACATCTGCCACAGAAAACAAAAGTTATCAGTAAATAAAGAAGCTTAAAAAAAGAAGCGGGATATCCTCTTTTATTAGAGAAAGAAATAAAGAACATTTGCACCTCTCTATAGTTAAGGTAAATTAAAGCATATGCTTTTATAAAAAAAACTTTATTTTCTTTAGTCTTCTTTTTGATCAAGGAAATAACGTCCTTTCTTAGTGTCCAGAAATTTCAACTGTCATCCCCCATGATTAAACAAAAACAGTAATGTATCTTATTCCAGTGTTACAATCTGTTTTCTCTATTTTTCATCCCAGGGAAGATGGACAGATGTGATCAAGAGGAGTCAGACCAAACCAGATCTGTGTAGTGCAGTTGACGTTGCAGAGTGCAGGTAGCACTTTCTGCTACCTTCTTCTGCTTCTTTTTCATTACAATTTGTGGGACTTTCAGAAGAGGAAATCTAACAATACATTTGCACTTGCTGCATGTGGAGGAGCTGTAGAGCAAGTGAGTTTTACTAAGTCAGCAACCAGTTCTCTAATGCTGTCACGTCTGCTTCTGGGTTTTTGGTTTTGTTTTGTTTTGTTTTGTTTTGTTTTTTTCCAAAACAAGAGTTATAATTTATGCACAAGAAAAGCAAAGTCCCTAGATTTGTATAAGTCATGTACTAAGACATGTGAAGATAGGTGTTAAGATCCCAGATACAAACTAATGTGTGTTGATTTTTAATAAAATAAAAATTGGCAGTAATGTTGACTTTCCATTCTTTGTTGCTGTGTCTTCCTAAGGAGGATAAATTTGAATTCAAATACAAAGGTAATTCTAGTAGGTCTAGTAACTCTAGTAGGAGTTTGGTCTCCATTAACCCGGTGTTTGAGGAACGTTATTTGTTCTTTCTTTGAAATTGAAGCATTTTTCTTACTAAATATACAAGATATTATTTCATACATATTCCTACAAAACAATATCATTGTCAGACTGGATGTTTATATATTGGAAATGACCTGGTTTTTAAAGTGGAAACAATTAGAGCAGAAATTGAGATTTCCTCATAGGATTTTATGATTCAGAACTACAATTCATGCCATATAAACAAAATTGCTTCCAGCCTGAGAGCATGTGTATCAGTTTTGTAGAATGATGATCCCAAAATGGCAGATGGAAATAAAGATTTATAATACAAATAAATCCTAAATTTTATTTTCATGTTACTAGTCAGAAATTGTATAGTATGTAAATGTCATACATAATAAAATATAATTGGTATAATATAATATGTGTTAGTAGCTGCATTGTGTTGGAGCAATGCAACTTACACAAATAGTTTGCCTCAGCTAGGAAGAATTCAGGGGTGTTCTTAGAAGAGTATTTATTCTATGCAGATTAAATTACATATAGAGAACTATAGTATTGCTTGCTGCATCAATCTTGTTTCCTAACACGCTGAAGTCACGCAGCAATATACGTGTTTAAAGTAATGTTCAGGCATGCTGGATCATTGGCAGACAGTCAAGGTATTAAGTTTGACATGGAATTTCTCAGTGACTGCACCCACTGGCAAGCTATGTCTAGCTAGGCTCCTTCTCATCGTCTTTTCCTACTAGGGTCACACAAGGCCAGAAGAAGCTGGCTCAGAACAGGCTTCTGCCTCACTTGACTGCAATGGGAAAAAAAGAGTGGAGAGGGGCCCCCAGCACCTTGCTTGCGTAGGAGGAAACAGCTATCCTTCCACTGTGACCTTATGGTGTTGGGGGAAATGTCTTGTTTACATCCTTTCTTTAGCTTCCTCTCACCATTTGGTTATCCCCTTCCCCCCAGACCCTCCCCCCCACCTTTCCCCTCCCCC
>VXBW01001855.1:927379-964496 GCA_013400375.1 Thinocorus orbignyianus
CCCTCCCCCCCAGCAATAGTTATCTATTTTTCACCACATCCCTTAACACCTCAGGAAGACAGGACAGGAATGGCTAATGCCTGTCCTGCTCCTTCTTAGTGCTGTTCGTTATGGTGTGACCTTACCCTTTCACAGATGTGCAGTGTTCCTTCCAGCTTTTATGGTTCATCCATTGGACAGACTGCATCTTACTGTTTACGTGGAATTCACTGTCTTTGCATAGAGTAAGGTCAGAAGTGAATAATGTGATAGTTCTGGCTTGCAACCTGTTCTGACTGAGCTGAGTAGCAAGTCCATGAGTTGTACTAGAACTTTATAAGCTTGAAGAGATATCAGCCCTGTTGGAAAGTATCCAAGGACCTGAACATATCTCATAAAATGAGAAACAATTCTAATAGCTAATTCTTATTACTATTTTTTGTTCTATTTTGATTTTTATAATGCTTTAACAGTCACTTACTAGATTTTATTTTGTATTTATCTGATAAATTAAGAATGTTTTCTACTTTCTTATAGACCATGGTCAATGTCCTGCTAAGCGTATTTTTGATGCATCAACTCACTGGATCTCCATCAGTATCCTCTAAGGTAGATTTTCCAGTTCTTGAAACATTGTTGTAATTCTCCTAATGGATCCTTTTACTAGGATGAACACCAGAACTGCATGCAGAGTGGTAATATCATGGTAGTGGACTTATCATACCCAGTAACAGAAAGAGCTCCTCCTTCTATTCCCTATTACCTTCTACGCCTCTGTTCCTGTTAACTTTATTACCATAAGACTTTCTGAGTCATGTTTTTCCTAAATTAATTCCTAAGCCATAGGAGTGTCTTGCCGATCCTGTTGATACTTAGTTATGTAATTGGAGGGTAGTCTTCTGGAAACTATGCTGCGTAACTTTGAACAAGTTACCTTCTGTTCCTGTTACTTTGGTAGACTGTGTATAGAGCGGAAGGGAGAGGAGGAGCTGGGGTGAAAGGTGGAAAGCACAAGAGTGAGAAGTTCTTCTGTAGAGAGATAAACACTAAAATAATCTTTAGGAGGACAGATTCCTGCAGGATGAGGTATAATCACTTTAGTATTCAAGATGTTCCTCCCAGGCTTGCTCTCTAGTGTTTATGCCACTAAAGAATTCTATGAAGTGGAAGACATAAGGACTGTTACCTTTTAAAATAAGCTAGCATTTTCTTAAGAGAAATTTGGAAAATTGTCACATTTGTATGTAACTTTTTTTTATTCTTCTGGCCTCTATTGCAGCTGTTTCTTTTTTGTTGGTTGAGTTGACTTTTGCTGAACTACTTTGGATGTAAGACATATATACAAGTTCTTAAAAACATTAACTATTACGCCATTCTCCCTGGAATGTCACTAGACAATTTGTAGCCAAAAAAATATTTCTTTTCAGTTTATAATTACATTTTGCTAAAACAAAGACCTTCATGGCTCATATATCCAACCATTCTGAATGAAATATAAAGTGAATTATTTACAAGATTCTATTTTCAGGGGCAAGCTGACATTCAGACTGATGACTAAACATGTTTTTTCAAAAGTTTGTTTTGAGTAACCACCACTAAATAGAGTAAATAAAAGTTTTTCTGAACATGCTTTTGCATCCCTGGATCACCCAAAGCAACATACTGGGAGAGGCTGGGTGAGCAATGGGTGCTACCTTGGCCATGTAGTTCTATAATTATTTAAGCTGCACTATAGTGAAAGCACAGTTCACCAGCTAGAGTGCAGATGTTTTCCATACAGGAAACCTCTAATCCCAACTTTCCCTCCTCTCCTCCCGTTGGCCTCACATGGCCTTGTAGTACTCTTTGCTCATTCTGAAAAAATTATATACATTTGAATGGCAGCCAGACTGATTACAGCTTGTGTTTTTAAAAAATTAGCCAGTCGTTCTGACCACTGCATTTAGCAGATCACTAAAATCAACCAGGCTTCAGGTAGAAAATAATTTCTTTTGTGTTGTTAATGAGGTCAAGCATGGTGATCCACTAAGCAAATTGTGTGTCTTTCAGAGCCATTTCCCATAGGTCCGACACTGAGACACAAACCGTATAGACACAGGTCTTTATTCTTATTAGACAATTTCCATGACTTTTTGAAGATACTGAGAATTACACAAAGGAGGTATTTGCCAAAGAATTTCTCTGGAGCGTTTCTACTTTCAAACAAAAATCAAGGTGAATGGTGAAAGATGCTATACAGTATTTTTCTTGTGTTATACCTTGTAAAGCCCAATTCAACAAACTGGTTTTCCTGTGATGAAATGTTATATTCTTACTTTGAAATGACAGGATGTCAGAATGACATGAATTGTTTAATGAAGTTTCATATTAGAGCTGAAAAAACTTGTTGTAAAGGACATGTATATTCCTCATGTCTGCAGAATTAAGAGGCAGCTTTGTATTTTTTTCTACTGCCAAAACACACAGGATTGCATGTGTAATTTACTGGAATACAATATGATAAGGGAACCTTCTGAAGTATTTTATTTAGATTTTTGTTCTGTTTTATATTTGCTGCTCTTTTCTGGTGTGTTTTTCTGGCAATTGGAATGGATCTGAACTTGTGCTTTCCCAAAATTATTGGAATCTGGGCTGTGTGTTTGTGAGCATATGTGTGGCGTGAGTGGCTTAGCCCTATTGTCTTGATCCAGAAAAAGAAACCTTTGTACATTTAAGATGATACATTTAAAAATGCTTTGAAGGTTAGAGGGAACAGTCTTATCATTTGAATGATTGAAAATACCTATTTAAAATCATCGTGTTTAAAACAAACATGTTTTTTTCTTTGCAAATCTCTAACATACCCATTGTGTGGCTTAGCTAGAGCATGCATCATGCAAACTAGTGATCTTTTTAAAAGCCTAAACACTCCACATTTTTTCCCTCCTTTGATGTTGCACAAAGACAGAATAGTGCCGTAATCTTTTTAATTAATCCCATGAAGATTCCATGGCACCAGTAAGAGAAGATCTACATTAAATATGGCTCATTAAACTCATCTCTAATACATGGGTCCCCTTCAAATGATGTTGTACCCATGGGCTTTGTCTATACGAGTAAACCCAAGCACACCTGGGAACATTTCCAAGCACTGGGATGTCTGTGCTAGTAAGGGGAACTTGACCTGGCATGAATTCATCCTTTTCCAAACAATACTGAATCCAAACAATTCCTGGGCTCATTTTGGTGTTTTGACAGTTAAAGGTCATAGTGGCAATTCCCTGTAGGAAGACCTCCTGGAACTTCTCCTTTTGGAGATTTGAAGGCATCGTTTAGCATGGAAGCAGACCATCCTAGTCCACTTGGCCTCAGGGCCCAAACCTGTTCTTAGGCAAAGTTCGTTTACTGGAGCAGCCATAGCCAAAGGGACTACTATAAGAACCAGTAGAAACTGATACTTCCCTGGACCTTGTACTGTCATGGAAGGATATTTTGGAAAAAAAAACCTACCCTGGTCTCTCAGGTGAGGAACATCTGCTTGTTTGTGATTTTTTATATATCAGGTGTTGTACTGAACAAATGAACTGATAGCTCTCCAACTTGGTTACAACCAATCTTTCATTTTTGAGAGCAGATTTTCAATTGAAATAGTTCCACCTCAGCCTCTGTCCCAGTTTATTTCAGTTTCCCAGACCTGCTTTGTTGTTGCAAATACATAATGGGAAAAGCTACAATTATCCTGAAGTTTCAGGAAAAGAGGTGTTTGAAAAAGGAACTCATTACTCTGGCTATACATGGGACCTCAAAGGAGTGGTTTATAGAGTGCTGGAAAGTATGAAAATCACATAAGGTTTTTAGCAGAGTTTTGGACATTGACAGAGTAATTAGAAATTCTCAGGAAAAAGGAAAATGTTTTCTGATAGTGAATTGATTTAGGATATCTTTTACTCCTATTAAAAATCAGTTGAAGAAACAGACTTGTCACTTAGAAATTTATGTCATAAACAACCAAGAAAAAACACTCAGAAATTAGCAAACTCTCTAGTCTTTCATATAATGAAGGAGAGTGATGAAGATGGTGATTTAAGCTATACGTTAAGAATTTAAACTATTTGTTGCATACAATAATCCTAACTAAAATCCGGTGTAGTGACATGGAGTAATTTATGTCTCAGAGGTTGATGCAACTGGCAAAGGCACTTTGGCAGTGGAAAAGCCAAAATATAGCAGTGTAAGAAGAATAATTTATGGAGCAAAAAGACTGGATTGCTTATGCCAGGTTTCCTCCTAGAAAAGACACATTGAGAAAGGCTTTTAATGAGTAGGAAAAAAATTAAACAAAGAGTAGAAATTCTGCGGTGCTCTGGGCTATCTTCCTGATCAAGGGGCAGTCAGATGGCCTTTCCTCCCACTCCTTCACTTGATACTATCAGGAGTGAGAAACTCTGGGGCCAATAGCAATGTTCACAGCATAAAGGTTTTTTGGGATCTTCTCAGCAAACTGGTATTTGATCCTTATTTTTTAACTTTGAATATATTTCTGCCAATTTGCCATGTCTTATTTTTAGGATATATCAGGATTGCTGATTACTGCCTTTTACTGTTTTCTCACCTTCATGTCTTCCATTACTTTTGTAATTGCAACCATTCCTTTCTTCTCCCAGGAAACTATTTCCTCCCTTCCTTATTGCTGTTCCGTAACTCTTTCCCCATCTTCCGCCTAATGTGAGCCTGTCATGTCTGGTCGTCCACACAGAACTCTTTATCCAGTTTTCCTTTCTCAGAGGTAAAAGTAATGAAAGAAGTTTCAAACAATTTGATCATTTGTTCTAATATTTTTTGAGTAATTTGTTCTACTATCTCCCATGTTACCTCTTCCCTCACACTCACATTCTTCATTGCTGTCTATTTAGTTTATAAGCACTTTTGTGTAATCTCTCTTAAAAAAAAAAATAATTATTATATGTAAAATGTCTTTTGATGTCTTTACTAATAGAGTGGTGATTAATAACATGTTGGAGTAAGTCAGAAGTGTCTCTGTGAGTTCTGAAAAGGAGCAATGTCACGAATGTGTTCTTGGATGTACAATATGACCCAGAGTATCTGTTGCCTCTTAAAACTGGAATGTGGCATTCGTGGTACATAGCTTGCTCCAGTGCAATAGAGAAGTGATCTTCCCTTTTTCTAAAGAGTCAGTTGCAGCAATGATTATGAACTGAGTATTGCATAATAGAAACCATTGCTTGGGATTTAGCTTAATAGGCACCCTGTAGGGATTGTCCTATCCTATAAGTTTTGTTTTCAATAGGAAGGAGAAACTGAGGTAACTGAGCTTTATGATGGCAGTTTTCCAAATATGATTTATTAAATAAGAGCAACTCATGTCTATTGCCTAACGCAAGCTAAAATGTGATCTTCTTCAGTAGAAACCACTAACTGATCAGTAGCTCTGTATGGGTGCATACTGTTAGGCTGTGTAAGTCCAGAGACACCAAACACCTGGCACCTGGCATTTACCTGAGCATTTGGCTTTGCCTGCTGATCTCAGTAATATTTGGGAAACTGTTGAGAGAGTTCAAACAGTTGTGGCACACACCATAGTTTGGATGACTACTAGCTTTTCATATGGACAAAATTCTTTATCTAATTAAACCCTGAAGTTCTGACGATGTTAGGTACATAGAATGAATGCCAGTAACATTTCCTCTTCAGTCCCAACAGGAAGTGTTTCCACTTCTAAGATTAAAAAAGGACACTCCCCATTAAATAAATTACCAGGAGCTAATTAATAATTTAATGACCACCCAACAGGTAGTCACTAAACAGAAATGTTCCTAGAGTAATAGTAGAGAAAAAACAACACCTATCTGTACCTTGAGATGTCAAAATGGATCCTTAGGATTATGGGGATCTGGGCAGTAGTTAAGGACACCTAAATGCAGTCATAGCTTCTGCCAGGCCTTGTATTATCCATCCCTGGCAAACACAGTAGTCCAATCGATACCACTTTTCTTCACCCAGTAACCGTGTTTAAAATTGAACTTGGTTTGACTGTTACTATTTAAATTATTTTTCCTTTCTTGAACTCAAGTGATCTTATACTTCAAAGTACTTGTACACTTGCCTGAACTTGATTCTACCTTAGTGAGCGCAGCTGTCTGAAAGATCTTATACCTAAAAGCTTCCTGTTAAACATGCAATATGGCAATGCACATGCTAGGATACTTACTTTTAGCAGTAATAATTATATTTTGTGGTTCTCCTGTTTAATGATTCGCTTGACCTTTTTTAACTTGGATTTTTACTTTGTATAAAGAATGAAATTGTTGGTTTTATATTAAAAAAAAAAAAAAAAAAAAGAATACTGCCACGTGTCTCTCAGCTGGTGCCAAACAGTTGGCACTAGCCAAACTGCCAGGAGAGAGAGGAAAAAATTGCAGTGAGTAATCACCTGATGTCAGAAAGTCACCATAGCAAGCAAAATTGCCAAGTAATTACCTATTTGACCCCAGCTGACTGATATTGTTCATTCTTTGTAAGGCTGCACTGCTCAAAGGCAATCTGAGCATTTCCCAGTGCTGGCTTAGCCAACAGAAGCAATGAGTGTGTTGTCAGCTGACTGATGGTGAAACCTCAGCAGGCTGAGATGAACAGGCAGAGCTTTATTCCAGTCGGACCACCCCTGTATTTCAGTCAGAGGTGAAAACTTGCTGGGGTAAGAGGAACTAGTAAGATAAATGCAATCATTTTTTTTATTTTTTTTATTTTTTTTTTCCCCTCTACATAGGTAGCTTATAATTTTGAGTCTGAAAGGCAGGTTCTTCAAAACAAGTAATTCTTTTGATTGGAGTAAGTTCGTTCTGCTGCCAAGAGGTGCCAAGAGTAAAGATGTTTAACACACATTAGTAAATGAAGGAGGGTGAGATTTTGCTGATGTTTTGGATTCAGATGACCAGAGATTATAAACTAAGGTTATTGTATAGGTTTTAGAAATAGACAATTGTAGGACTGGTTCTAGTTTATGTCCTCTAGCTGACTGGTAAAAAAACCAACAAAGCTTCAGGTTAGGTCTAGTGATCAAATCAGGGTCATTGTTTGGACTGACAGTGGCCTCAAAGCTAGATATTCTTTTTCCAGAATGGGATTACAGCTTTTATTCAGGACCCGATGAGTTTGTTTTGTCTGTAGTGGTAGCAGTTGCTGGACTCTGGTTGAGGTTAAAGCTAAGATTAGTGTTGGGGTTAAGTTTAACCAACAAGAGACAATAAGCACCTCCGTATGAAGCTGCTTGCCTAGTTTTAACAGTGTCAAAATGCTGGACTTAAAATTAGTTCCATTGCCCAGAGAGAATGCTCAGATTCAAATTTGTGTTTTAGCTGGCGGTGTTTAAGGAACTTGAACTACGTATAATTGAAATATGTTTCACCCTCACAGAAAAAGAACTAGTGCCAACAGAAACACCCTAATTAGGTTCTTTTAGTTGCCAAGAATTTCAGATTAGAGGAAAATCAGTTTATTGCTGGGTTGAAATTAGGATTCAGACATGTACAACTCCATGCAACAGAAAAGATTTCCACATAGATAAATCAGGCAAGGACTCAATCCAGTCTCTCTAGCTTGTGTTTAATGCAACGGTTAAAGACTCAGGAGATCAGCCCTAACTGGTGTTGCAAAAGACTTGGAGAGCCACTGGACATGGATCTGAGCCAGTACTGAAACTAGGTCTCAGACAGAGTAACTTCTTGAGTTATGGATAAATAAAGGATAGCAAATACAGGCCAGAATTTCATTTGACAAGGGCACTAAGAACTGAGTTTTCAATAAGCAACATTGTGTTGTAGCTAATGAGTTTTAAGGAGGTAATGGTTGTGGATCGACACACAGTGTCAGTACGGGCTGATGCTATGGGGTTAGGGATGGTTGAAAAAACATGTCCGTAATGCAGGCTTAGTCTTTCTGGTCTTTTCTGACTGACAAGAGATCTTAAACTCAAGGCTAGTGGTAGTGCTGTCATGTAGCTTAGAAGTATTTAAGAATCAATATTGCACAATAGGCAGCTAGCACAGGGGATTTCATGCAAGAAGGACCTTCTGAGATTCACACTTGTCTCAGACGTCTAGAAGCTACCCTAAGTAGAGTAAAAGGGATTATGGGAGCTAATGTTAGACAATGGGCTAACGTTGTCCTAGTGAAAATGAAGCTTTAGGAGCAGTGCAGAGATGGCCAAGCATATTTGATTCAGGCTGGGCTAGCAAAAGCTGCTTTATGTCCATAACAAACCTTTATAAATTCTTCAGGGAATCTAGAAGAAAGTGTCTAGTGTTTTCACTAGAAGTATTTCTGGTTTGAATATATGGATTTCCCTTCGCAAAACAGCAATTTCAAGTTTTGTCTAAACATAACTGTCAGTTGCAGAATTATGGTAAAAATTTCAGTGGTATTAAGTAATTATGACTTGCAGTATTACAGTTGTTACAGAGTTAAACCATGTTCTAAGAGTAGATGCTGTTTATTAACACAGAGTGTTAGGGGCAGGTTTACCCTGTGTAGTGTTAACCTGGAACAAAAGCTCATCTTTTATTTTTCCTAGATTCTCTGTGTGTGTATTGCGTTTCTCTGTGCAGACATATTAGAGTTACTGTGCCGAATGGGTGATGGAGTATTCTCTTGCTTCCGTATGAGAATAATTGTGGGCTCAGGAAACAATTTTGAGCAAGAAGTTTGAATGCATACGCTCTTCCTATTCCTGTAATAGAGAGAAAAAGTGTAATTTTCAAAAGCAGCAGCAGAGGAGTTGTCACCATAAGCCCTTCTCACAATAAACAGAGTTATCTTGTTTCATGAGTTAAATTTGCACCAATAAACAGACTATAAGTTCCCATAAGAACATGCTCAAGACAGTCCTCCACAGTCTAAAAATCATCCTAAAAATTATCTGAAAAATGTCAGAGTACAGAAATTATCTGACCTGTAGAAGTTACCTCTGAACTCTTTGTATTTGTCCTGCAGACCACATTCCTTCTGGAAAAAACCCATGATATGCCCAAATTGCCCTCATCAAGAGACCCTGAGGCATTTAGGTATCTAGGAGTAGCGTAGCACAGATACCGCTCCATTTTAATCAGTAAAAGACCTGTTAGGAGGGAGAGGTCTCTTTAATGCCAGCTCTTTCTTAAAGTGTGTTAACTGAAGTTAACAAATCATTCATGTTCTGGATTGAATGGACTCAAGGGACTTCAGAGAGCAATAGTTCATCCAAACTACCATGACAGATGTTTGTAATGGGTCCTGTAAGTTCTTTATGGCAGGGTTAGATGACTGTGTCCCTATGCTTATGTACCCAGGGAAAGCCTTAACCTGTAAGTTGCTATGTCTTGATTTAAAGTATCAAATGAAGAGTGATTTTGGAGTTCATTTAGATTCTAGATGATTCAGCATGAGTCTGGGATGCTTTCTTTCTTTCACAATTCTCCAAGCTTCAAGTGCAAAACCTATTATTTCTATAAAGTATGTGATAGAAACCACAAGTTTAGAATTTCTGCTGAGTAAAGTCTAAAAGATCAGGGTTTTATAGTTTGGGGTTCGTAAATATTGCCAAGCATCTCAGCATTACCTTACTGTATCCATTTTATTTAGTCTTCACATCTGACAGTAAAAATTTGCATTATCACGTACTTATATTCAATAGCAGTAAAAGATTCCCTACTATAACCGCCAGTTTAAAATAATATGTAAATGTCTTTAAATTACTAGCAACATAATTTGGGGCCTTTCTCTCACTCCCGTAATACATGTTCCTGACAGTTCTAGCACTGGGGGTGGGGGAGATCATAAAATCATAGAATCGTTTGGGTTGGAAGGGACCTTTAAAGGTCATCTAGTTCAACATCCCCGGCAGTGAGCACAGAAATCTTGGACTAGGTCAGGTTGCTAAGAGTACTGTCCAGCCTGACCTTGAATGTTTCCAGGGATGGCACAACTACCACCTCTCCGGGCAACTTGTTCCAGTGTTTTACCAATCTCATTGCAAAAAATTTCTTCCTTCTATCTAGTGTAAATCTTCCCTCTTTTATTTTAAAGCCATTACCCCTTGTCCTGTTGCAACAAGCCCTACTAAAAAGCCTGTCCCCATCTTTCTTGTAGGCTCCCTTTAAGTACTGTACTGTAAGGCCTTGTTAAGGTCTCCCTGGAGCCTTCTCTTCTCCAGGCTGAACAACCCCTGCTCTCTCAGCCTGTCTCTATAGGAGAGGTGTTCCATCTCTCTGATCATCTTCATGGCCCTTCTCTGGACCTGCTCCGACAGATCCATGTCTTTTCTGTACTGAGGACTCCAGAGCTGGACACAGTACTCCAGGTGGGTCTCACAAGAGCAGAGTAGAGGAGCAAAGTCACCTCCCTCAACTGGCTGGCCATGTTTCTTTTGGTGCAGCACAGGACGCAGTTGACCTTCTGGGCTGCAAGTGCACTTTGTTGGCTCTTGTCCAGCAATCCAACCACCATTACCTCCAGGTCCTTCTCTCAGGCTGCTCTCAATGCCTTCATCTGCCTGCCTGTATTGATACCAGGGATTGTCCCTTCCCAGGTCCAGAACCCTGCCCTTGGACTTGATGTTTATCTGAGGAGGCCAAAGTTGGTACTGACTGTTTTCATGTTAATCCATGAAACAGGGTGTGGAATCTAAAGTATCCCAGTTTGACTCAGGCTTCTGGTCTCCCTATCTAAAAAAAAAATAATTACTTCAGCTCCTGTAAACTCATGTATTTCATATTTTCTATTTCCACTGTGGCATTTCTGATTGTGTTCCTTCTTATATATCCTCAAAATATTCATTGAACACTGACTAAATCTGACTTTTTATTTCAGAAAAAAAAAAAACCACATCACTTACTAAGGCTCACTTCTAATACGTGGTTTCTAAACCTAAGAATGTTCTGAATATTGTGAAGTATTTGTGGTCTCAGAATTTAGAAAAATTGGAAGGATGGGAAAAAACACTTTTTACCTTCCCCCCCCCAACCCCCCGTTTCATTTTCTGTATTTCATTCTGGTGCAAAAATGGTTCAGATGATGCTAAAATACCTTCATCTTCTTCATTGGACTATTTTTCTTCTTACCTTACTCCCAACCATGTAAGCTCCCTGCATGCAGAACTATCCCCTTTTCTCAGCAATTTTATGGCATGCGGCCTGCCTTTTTTATTTTAATTGTCTGTTAAGATGATGGCATGGTTAATAATAATGACTTCAGTTTTTCCTTAGCTGCACACAAAGCTGGTATTTTCAGTAAAGTTTAAGGACATTAGACAGCCAAAACCCAATAAATTTCAGTGGATCCTGGACACTGAACTGGCTCAGCTGCTTTGAATATCCGAAAACGCTAATTACTTTTTTGCTTTTACTAAGTAAATATAGTAGTCTTTTTAAGCAAAATGTTTTTAAATGAACTGAAGCACCTGCTCTGAACGGATCTAAATATTTCCAACTCTAACCATTCTATGATTCTATATGATTCTATAAAACTGTAGCAGTATAGGTCTTGAAACAGTGTGTATACTCTCTTTTCCACCACTCCTCCTATTATAAACTAAGGACCCAAAGAGCCAGCAACTGAAGTCAATGGAAAGTGAAGCTGCTGAGCAACTCTGTAAACAAACTCTCACAGCTCAGTGAGGTATTCACAGAAATACGTCCAAAAATGTGTTCTTTGTTTGTATAGCGTCTAAATCCTCGATGACTGATGCCAACTCTAAATGCAACTGAAGTGCACCATAGAATGAAAGGATATGTTAGCCAAGGATTTCTTACAGTCTCTCAAACCTCATAGATATGCAGCGCAAGTAATTGTAATGTGAGAAAAGTGAATCTTTAAGGTAAAGGCACCAATAGCTATGGGTGTTCATTACTTCCAAAGCAAAGCTATAGCAGAATACAAAAGTATGTAGCCGTTTTCACTAGTTTTTTTATAATACTGTATGCTGTAGGATATATTCATGTCAATTTGTGTTCTGTTTATTTTCAGAAGTGTTCTATTATTTCTATAGTCTTGATGCTAATGCTAAGCATTTCCATGGGTTAACAAATTATAAAGTTTTTCAAATTAAGTACTAAACCAGTATTTTTCTACTTAACTGAAAGTGACTTTTTTAACTCTTTATTTTTGAGAATGCATGTTACACGTTCTCCATATTTTATCCATCCTCAACTAGTTATACAATATTCCACTTAGTAATCAGTGATCTTAAAGCCATGATTTTAAGGGGTGGTTTCAGTCATCTGTTACAGCTTCAAATGCTTAACTGCCTTAATAGATTAAAACTGGTTTCAAAATTCTTTAGGATCTTAGCATTGCAGAAATTAGTTTCCCTGTTCTGATTGTCACATAATGACAAATCCATTTCCCCAGTAGTTATCAGATGGTGCATCTTCGAGTGGACATGACCAGGTATTTGTGTGTGGAAAATTCTTACTATGTACCTCCTTTCATTTATTCTTGACTGATCTACACACATTGCTCCGAAGACTGAGGAGACACAGAGAAACACCCATGAAAGCAGTCAATCTGATGCAGTGCCAGGATTTCTAAGACACAGCTGTGCATGGAAACAAAAGACGAAGAAAGGGGGGGAAATATGCCGATAATAAAATGAATTATATATGTCCTTCTTCAGTTTGCCATTCCTGATAGTGTGAGGTGCCAGACTATTCTGAGAGGACAATTTTAGGACAGAGATGAGATAAAGTGTGGGTGGGAGAGCTACGAAACGCCAACTTCTCCCACCCTATCTTGGCTTCTGTGGCAAGCTAGTCAGCTGTAGATCCAACTCCTGCAGAAAAAGAAAAGTACATTTATTTAGGCCTAGGTCCATGACTTAAAATGATATGTTGTTTTCTGTGTATTCAGGGAAACCTGATGATTTAGCTTTGATTTAATGGCTCTGCTAGTATGTCCTCTCCAGACCTGTTAGGACTCAGCTAACTTAGGATACCAAAACCGTTCAGAATATATAGGCATTTTATGTCATATTTGTCTGTTTAAGTTGCTAAACTTTCATACGGTTTGGATGGCAGAACATTTTCTATTAAATAAAATAGTATGGAATCTGATATACTCGTTTGAAAACTGGAGGTCTAACAGTTATAGGGTTGTAGAAGCTATGGTGTATATAGGCCCCCTTGAAAAGAAAACGGATTTTATTTAAGGAATATGCAAATGGCAGGCAGACACCATCTGGGAAATTGAGCACTATGCCTGAAGCCATTTCTTCTTGTATGAACAGCGTGGTCAGAGGTGGTGAAGGTGCAATGTGCCTTTGGCATAGTGTCCAAGGAATCAGATGCAGAATGTAGGCAAAACCAGTTGAATACCTTCCCAAGTCACAGAGGGTAAAACTCTTGTTTCACAGAGATACCATGTCAAGAAGGAATGCAAGATCTAGGGGAGCAAAGAGGAAGGCTGGCTAACCACGCTTCTACCACCCAAAGTGATGGCACTTACCATCATAGTGAAGAGGGGCAACCTTGGACTGTCTTCAGGCTCAAGGATGTTTTCTGCACCTTCTTCAATGATTTGGTTATCAGTCAGACATGTGCAAGAGACTGGCACTGGAACTGAAGAATTTTCCTGCTGGCAGACTCATTACAGGGTTTCTTCCATCTTTTGCTTTGCCTCTTGCAACTCATGTCTCTCTAAAACGTAGGTATATATTGAATAAGAAATCTAAGGTATCATTAGGCCTTGCCTACCCCATAGATTGTCCATTTGAAAAGACTTTTTTTGCTGTTGAATTTTTCCTATTTATTACAGTTTTTACTTCTCACTATTTCTCCCAGAGAGCTGGTTCTCAAAAATTACTGAATGAGAATCTGACTCAAAATAAGGACAAGCTATATCCTCCAAAGAATTAATTTGAGACTTCAGCTAGATCATTCCTCTTTGAGGTCATATAGAACATTATTTTCAACATGCTCCAGCAAAAATAGCCATGTTACAGAATACCTAGGGAAATGAAGAAAATATTGAGAATCTGACTAACATGTTTTGTACTGGAAAAATCACAGAAACTCATTGAGGAGGAAGATATAGTGTATATATATATATATATATAAAAGGCACAAATCTAACAGCTGAGAAGATGAAAGAGTCAGCTTTCAGAAACCAGAAGAGTGTTATTCTTCAATTCCATTCTGAAGATCTCAGAATAAAATCTTGTCAACCTCTCTCTGGGAAGGTATAAGAACAAAGGAGGAGAAAGAAAAGGAAATATTCTTTCTACAGCTGTCAGAAAGAAACATACTGTTTCCTTTTATATTAATCTTCCAGAGTTGCAGCCAAGAAGAAGAAAAAAGGGTAATTCTACAGTTTAGTGACTAGTCCAACCCTCTATTGGTTTGATGTTCCAAAATGCTCAGTAAGGCTTTAGAAGATCACATATGTGTCATCTATAGAATAATCTGAGCATTCTGTATTGAATTGAACCCTCACTGTTCACAAATACAGGTTTAGAAGTCAGGTGAAACCACCCAGTGTTAATTGCTAAAAATCAGAGGAAAGAAACATATACGTATCTCAAAGCAAAACATAATTCAGAGAATTTAAATACCATTTTATACATTTGTTTTCTATTGTGGTTTTTTTTTTTCATGTCTATGGAAGGATATTCTGTTCTGCCAGTAAATTTTTCTAGTTAATCGCTGCTCTTCAACAGCTTTCTTTAATAACAGATAGAGCACTGTGTGCTTAGCAGCTGATGCAGGAACCTTGGCCTGGGGAGTCATGAGCATTGCTCAATGAATACTTCCAGCATGGGTTTGACTCTGTTTCTCCATGCTGACTCAACAACCTATCAAACAAAACATTTCATTATGTAGGCTCTGTGGGACATGTGGGATACAGAATAGGGAGCATGAAAGGGTAAGAACACTTCACTATTATTTTCTTATTATTTTGCAGTTACAGAACACTTGGCAAATGATGGTACACACTGTTGCAAGGCAGATGCTATAAATTGGGTCAGTATGATATATATGGCTGCCAAGGAGCTGTTTAAGTGTATTTTCACTGTTTCCAGCAAAAATAACAAGAGAGAAGTAAAGACATCCTGAAGTAATTATGTCATCTGGAAAGAAAATATGGCAGGGATTTTTAAAACATGAGTGCAAAAGGAAGAACAAATTGAACACATATCACACTTGAAAACCTAATGAAAAATTATTAATTTATAATTACAAAACTGTTTGGTTGTCTTGCCCTTACTTCAATCTGAAATCCAAATTATATACTGTGTAGAATCACTAGCAAAACGAAAGGTGGGAACTGCTGTCTTTATTTTGGATATAGTTTTCAATTTCTGCTCAAGGGATAAGGAAATTTGTATTGGCAAATGCATTAAGAAGTAGGAATTAGTTAAAGGAGTAGAGTGTTAAAGAGAAAATCAGCTAATCAATTAAGCTATTAGCACAGACCATTTATTCAGTATCTGAACTACATTTTATAATCATCAAAGCCTGCCATGATAAAATCAAATTGTCCTTTAAAAAGTTTTAGCCTTTTTCTAAAACAATAGATAATAATAGTCAAAAAGTTTGTGTGACGTAACAATAGGTTACTGTTCACTGTGATTTCAGTTCTGAATGGAAGAATTTTGGACTTTCATTTTCAGATCTGTCAATAAAGGTCTTGGGAGTTGCTGAGAAAACAAGAGGCAAAAGAGAGACTAAAAGGTCCTCATGCTGTTCACAGTAAGGAGTTGTCTTTAAAACTTTTTAAGTCTTTAAACGCTTTCAGTGAGAGACAGCTTTTGTATTGCTGCTCACTGGTACATTATAATGCGTTTTTAACACTACCATATCACTGCTGTCGTTTCAGTCAGGGTCAAGCTTCAATTGTAGCCTGCTTTTTGCAGAACATACACCAGTCAGCAGGAACATCCTCCTCTTGCAAACTGTCTCTTACAACACAGTTGTAAGACTGTAATACCCAAATTTTAAGGACTTGGTGGCATTTTGCATTCCTTAGAGAGAAATAAAGAGAAAAATCATTGAGATTTCAGAATAATTCCCTCTGAATTTACCCGTTTATATACAGAGCAGCTTTTCATAGACAATATTGAAGGCCTCAGTCTTCCCTACTCCCTGTAAGATGTAGGTATTCTCATGGTATAATAAGACTCTGCTGGCTACATAAAAACTGTAACACCAGTGGGGACCACTTGCCATTACTTCCCAACCAGTGATCCGTCCACAGAAAGTGGTACAGTGCTAACACATCTATCAGGAAAAGCAGAAGTGAAGTTTAACATGCAAAATTACATTATTTTTTACCAAGAAAACATGCAGAAGAGAGTAAGGGACAAACAGACAATGTCAAAGGACAGAAGGAAAAATATGAGAAAGGAGACTCCATTGTAACTCCTGGGGGAACTTCCCTGTTGTGAGTGCCAGGAGAAAGCAATATGGAGAAATACAGCAAAAAGCAAGGTCACTTGATAATGAGCTGGACTGCAAGATCATGTCTGTGACTAAGTCAGTCCTAAATAATTAAGTAAGTCCTCTCCACCTCCAATGCTTCTGAAAAAATCTCTGTCCTAAAACAATAAATAAATATCCATAGGCAGCCAAAAGAGAAAAAGATGTTTCCTCTAGAAAGAACTCAAAGGCCTTGGGGGAAATTGAAATGGAATTATTTTGGTTTGGAAGGAAATAATATTTCTATGGGCTGTGGAGACAATCAAAATCCCATAAAGGACTCTAGTAATTGTAAAAGTCTATTTGCCCTAAAATGAGAGGAGGTTAGTTAGCTGTATGGTTTGGAAACACTTCCGAGGCATCTCTTTAAAGGCTCATACATCTTTCTGAATGCAATGCTTTGTGTTATCAAGCCCAAAGCTGCAAGTCATTAAGGAGATTTTACACCTTATTTTTTGACATTTTTAAGGATCTACCAGAAGGTTTGTGTTGCAAAGTTCCTAAGTGTATTTTCTAGCATGCCGTCCTGGTTTCCAGAGGTCCATCTAGCTTGTTGTTTTATAGTGAGGATAGTGTTTCTGAGCTGATTGAAGTGTTCAGTATTGAAATGTATGTGGCTAGCTAGAGCCACCTCCTCCACAAAGGAAGAATATTTCCTCTCTGACTGTCTCGGCATTGCTATTTGCTTTATGTAACTACTTTTGAGAACTTTATGGCCAACCATCTATAACATGCCACTTTTCATGCTATTCCTTTTTTGGTCTGGAAAATTTTAATTTTTTTTTTAATCATATACTCTGTAATGCTGTATTACGCACAGCAATCTTTCAACTTTGACCATTTTATGGCACTATTTAGTGGCCTGATTTATACTTCGAACTTGCGAAGTCACAGTTTACCAACGTCAAATGATCCCAGTTCTTGCACTCATACTGGGATTGTGTTCTGCTCAGGATCTTCCCATATATTTTTATCCATCCAGTTCTTTGAAAGCCAGCACTTCTCACAAAATGGCCTCTTATTTCTTGAGTTTTTCTTTGAACATCCCTTTCCCTCACGGCATTTTTTAAGTGAATCTGGGAAAATGTAGAATGAAAACATCAAGAATACCTAGAAAACAGGAAAAACCTGATAGAAAGGTTTCATAGATTGGCAGACTTATCTGAAGCTGAAAGTTTGAGCCATTAGTAAGGGTAGTAGAAGGAAACAGGAGTTTGGAAGCCAGAGAGACATGTATTTTTTTTCTGTAAACTTGGCCCCCAGTTCTGATTTTTGCATATGCAAAGCGTGGTAAGAAATGTTTTTCCTCAGGACTGCATCTTCATTATTTATTACATCCCAGCAGCATGATGCGATGTGCCAAGATCTCAGCTGGATCTGGCCCAATATTCCAAAATTAGGCAAGTAAATGGATACAAGTCAAGTTAAGGCTTTTTTCATAGAGTTCAAAAGGGAATTAATTTGTCCTGTAGATACTCACTTGGTTGATGTTTTCCTGCTTTCAGCAATTACTCAAATGTGAAATACGGTGTGCTGCTGCATACTTGGGCCCTGATCTCAAACACTGGTTCTCCTCTGTTCTCTTTATTCACACTTCTGAACTCCAAGGGGGTTTCTCTTTTTGAACTTACATGTTTCACACCAAGAATGGCCTTTTCGCTCAGTGGATCTAATCAAGCACTAAAATTGTTCTTGCGTAAGTTTTGGTTTACTTCTGTGGTAAGGTTTGCACAGGTGGTAAAATAAAAACAGTATTTCTAGTAGCTCTGCTAACAAAAGGAGTGAGCAGCAAGCCTGTCAGAGAAAAGTGCATCCTGATCAGCTCTGAAGTTACCAGTAAACAAGTACTGAACTATCCAAGGCCTATGATGAATAACAATTGGTATTTATTTTCTCTTTCCTAGACCATGTGGGTAAGAAAAATTGGCATAAAGTACGCAGCTACAGTTGAGCAAATTTTTTGAATTCCATCTGGTTTAAATAACTAAAAGTTTTTCTCTCATCCTGAAACTATCTTATGAGGCTATTAATAAATTTTCCTTCCAATACAGCGTTTTGAAATGATGCTTCCTATTACCCGGCAGGGAGTATTAATGTCAAGCTTTAAATCTGGGGAGTGGTTTGGGAGATTCTTTCTCCTTTCTTTTGATGCTCTGCTTGTGTTTATAAATAAAGATTTTGTAACAGAAAGGACAAAAAATTCAATAGGACTCAATTCCTAAATACAGAAGGTAGCCTGTCACTGTATTCAGTCAGCATCAGTCCATCTTAATTCTTCTTTGCTACAAGAGAGAGAGGACAGACAGGAGAAAATGAGGAAAGT
Organism: Thinocorus orbignyianus; assembly: GCA_013400375.1. Lineage (NCBI taxonomy): Eukaryota > Metazoa > Chordata > Aves > Ciconiiformes > Thinocoridae > Thinocorus > Thinocorus orbignyianus. Next base: position 946,124 of record VXBW01001855.1, read on the forward strand.
TCACCCCAGAACAGCATGCACCAGACGGGTTATATTGTGCTACCAGGTCTTGAATACTTGACTCATTGTATCGCAGACTGTAAGTTATAAGTAGCCATTAAAGTAACTTTTCCACAAGCAGAAGTATTTGCTTACTCATATCTGCTAGCTGTCCAAAACAGATGGAAAGAAAGGCAACTTTAAGAAAAACATGGATCAAGTAAAGTTAGATTAACCTTTCAGACAACGTTCTATCTGGCATTTGTACAATGCAGGACAACCATTAAAAAAAAAAAAAGGAGGCAAAAGTGGAGTAAATGGTTCTAAATCCAGAAGAGAAGAGTGGATTTGTCAGACCATTTCCAAAACAGGCTGGCAGACTTTCCCAGTGCTGAGCTTACCACAAGGAATGTGCACCACATATCTTTACTGCAGGACATGATCTCAGTATAACCAGGAGCTCTGAGATTTCCAGCTATAAAACCTGTTCTAAACTTTATCCCCTGATTAAAATTTTTAAACAGGGCTATAATTGTGATGGGCTTTTTTAATGAATGTATACTCTTTTATTATATATAAGGTCACTGATTAAAATAAATTTAACGTGTCTTGCTTTTTAAGAAAGAATATTAAGCCCAGAGGAGAAAATAAATGTAAGATTTAGACATGGTTTTGGATTGTATGCAGTTCCCTCAAGTCAGTCTAAAATGGAGAAATGACTGAGGCTAACACTATTTCATTTCTATTTTCTCTACAATTTATAACGTTTCTAGGCTCTCATGATTGTTTGGATGAGGCTGTTTTAAGTTGCATTTACACTTTCAGTTTATGCATCATGGAACTGACCCAAAGCAATGAGGGTTTTCAGATCATGTTTTGAGTAGACACTTGCTGAGGCAGTGACAATTCATCTTTCTGTTTACTGCAGTGGTCTTCAATCCAGGCATTGGCAGTCATTTACAGCCCTGCTTCCACTCCCTCCCCTATTTCTTCCCATGACAGTAGATACATTCCAGAAAGAAGAAATACTGGTAGTTTGAACTCTAGGCTCAGTCAACAGAAGCTTTCTATACTCTTCCTCTGTATTAGAAAAAAAAAAAAAAAAAAAAAAAAAAAAAAAAAAATTACTTCTATGTCTTTACGTCTTCTTGTCACCACACAAAAAGTGCTTCTTTACACTAGGATATGTTGTGGAGGCCCGAGGGAATTAATTCTTTATTGTGGCTTTCCTCTACACTTCTGCTTTGGTGCCAGTATCTGCAGAACCTTTAGAATTCTCTTTTAGAGTTCTGTGTGGATCTGAAATGCTGAATGTTTCCTGGAAGAAATACATTTTTCTCATTCTCAGTGCCTTCCCTCCCTCATTTTATGTAAATAGCTGTTGGAGGAGGAATCCCAAATTCCTCAGAAATAAATGTGCAGCTGAGGAATAACTTTCACACAAGCTATGGCTTGAAGCTTTTATGCATTTCAACTATGCAGATCCTCATGGGTGGCAAACATATAAAGTTAATTACAGAGATTAAAAATATATCTCTTAATTTATTAAGATAAAACTCTCACAGGAAAAAAATGGAAAAGCAGTTTAAACACAGTGAAAATACTCGGATTTTGAAAATGACATGGCTTGAATTGACAGAGTGGGCAGAAATGCTACCACTCTGCTGGTCTTCACTTTACCTTTGCCTTCCTCCATAAAAGGGTTGTAAAAACTGGAAACAGGGCAGGAAAAGTGTCTGCCAAAGGCTCTGCAACAGGGCAGGAATGGTGTCAGCAAGAGCCCTGCAGTCACCATAAAACTCTCTATAAAATGACCCACCATTGATGCAATGAACACGCTGTCAGATAAAAGGCAATGTTCTATTTCACTAAATAAGAAATTGCTCTTCGTTGCATCATATAAAATTGCAGCATTTCTCACTGATGCTATTTTCTTTCATGGTATGTCATAAAAGAAGTCCCAAACCAACAACTATTTACCTGACTTTTACATGGGATGTTCCTGCGGCTTTTGAAGTTTTTTTCTGTTTCTGAAAAGCAAACACCACTTCTGACACTGCCGTGTCCTCTACAACATGGTAAAGCCTGAACCTTCAGGGACTTCACTACAAGTTACAGCAGAGGGCTCTGCTGGGGCATGGCAGTGGGGCGCCAGGGCATGGGGCAGCAGCAGTAGCCCCGACTGGAGGTAGCATTGTCCCTGCCACTGGTGAGCTGTCCTCCTGGGCTTGCATTGCTAGTGCTTGAAGGAGATAAGAGCTTCCAAGCTTGTGAGTGTCATGTTCATGCTGTTATATTGTTAACGACCTCTTCTAAATGCGAACTCTGTTGTTGCTGCTGTCTGGCGCAAGGGGTGCTCACAGGCTGCAGGAGGTGAACAGGATCTTCTTTTTCACTTGTGAATTAACCTTTTTGTTCCATTGCCTGAATAACAGAAACAAGTGTCCTTGGTTTTAAACCTGTGTAAATAGCATCATTATGCCATCAAAACAGACAAAGGATGAAAAAACAACAACCTGTAGATGACAGTGATGGTCAGATAATAAGTATTAAAACATCAGCATCCTATGTCCTAAAACAATGTGCTGGCAGCACTGCCACTCTACATCTTTCCCAGGCTCTTCCACCAAAACCTGGAACTGCCCAGGAAGGCTGGAAACACCTGTCCAGCTCTGAGGCTGCCAAGCGTCTCCACAGAACTCAAAGAGGCTGCTCTGTCAGAGGCTACAGGCAGAATAAACTCAGAAGAAGCAGCTAAGGATGCTGGAGATAAGCAACAGTTTTCTTATCTGGGTGAGCTGATGAGAAGCCCTGCCAGTTGGAGGCTTATGTCAAAACTAGTGAACCAACATGTCTTCTCCCCAGACTATCCTCAGAGCATCGTGCTAGTCAGAGATATTCTGGTTCAAGTTCTGTGTAAGAGGAGGTAAGATAGCAGCCACAGTACTCCATGGTGCATGAGCACTACATAGACTCCTGCACTCTTCCCTCTGCCTTGGTCAAAGCGTTGTTATTTTTAGTGCTTTCTGCAAAAGGTACAGGAGCAATCTTCCCTGAAAATGGGCAGATATTTCTTTCTTTTTAGAGAGAAAGATGGGGAAAAGGGAAGAGACCTGAGAAAGGGTAGAAGTAGCATTATGTCCTTACCCCCAGATTGCCTTGGCATTTGAAACTGTTGCACAGAAAGCATGTGCTAGGAGCAGCTGGAAATTAATTCAGCTAGCAGTGTGAAGCACATGTGCTCCTGTTTTTAGAGATGAAACAGGATTTGAGGTGGGAACAGGGGATCCAAAGAGGCACAGAAATGAAATACTTTATAGTGCTGGCATGCTTGTAGGCATTTTGCAACTTTCTCCATTTCTGAACTAGTATTTCCAGAATTCACACTGCTAGACACCAGTGCAGTACCTCTCCCAGCAATGCTTTTAAGAGTAATGCAAAAGCCATCACAGCCTAGCAGCACTGCAGACTGCTACTTGTCAACCTGCAGCATCAAGTCTGAGCTTTGTTATCAGTGAAGAATATTGAAAAATAAACCAAAGGCCTAAATATTGCTACTTACAAGGCATCCCATTCAGCAATACTTCTACTTACAGCCTCCAAATGTAATATTTGGGAGGACGCTGTTTGGTTCACTTTTTTCAGGCAGGAAAAACATATTTCCTAATATTTTTAGCTCAGCTTGTCTGCCCTGAATAGATTTCCAGAAAAGCTGCATCATAACATTTCATCCTGGACTCAAAGCAAAAGCCATGCACTCATGATGTTTCCTCTCTTGTAAGGAAATGTTACAGAATGGGGACATGTGCAAGATAAACTGCATAGCAAAATTTTGCTGTTTCTTTCCTGAGTAATACCTGTAATGGTGGTACAGAGAGGGGGAAAAAAAACAAAAACCCAGCCATAAAAGCCATGTGATATTTGGTTTGGATTATCAGCATGAAAAATGTGGAAAACTACTTTCAAAAGTATATACACTGAAATGCTTCTGTTAGTCTTAGCCCTTGTGTATGGATTATGCAGAGGAATCCCTCACAAGTGTATCATTTGAAGACCACAAACAGTTGGTAAACCATCTTTCCTTGAAACTAATACTAATTCTAAAGTAGGGTTTTTTTACAAGAATTAGATTAAGAGGGAACATGATAATTATTATGTAATTGGATTAATTAGTGGATTTTGTATCAAATGGCTCAGATATCAGTGAAAATACCTGGCCTCAGGGGTAGGGGGATATTCAGGGAACTTGCAGTTCTGCTGAGATATGGACGTTTCTTTTGTGCTCTGCTACTGCTGTTTGGTGGAAGTAAGCAGATGCCTTGTTCATTGAAGGAGTTTTAAGGCCCTGGAGAAACTTACTTGGGAAGCATGGATTTTGGAAGAAAGATTTTATTCTGTTTTTAGTAAAAATACATCAGATGAGGAGTCTTTGAGAAATATGGTGAAGAGGGATGGGGTGTGTGTAACTGTGGCAAAATTTGCTGAAGTCCAATCTGCAATATTTCTTTCATAGGAATTCAAAACAGGTAAGTTAGTGTCGGTCACTCTAGAAATAAGCACTTTGATTTTTATTGTTTGTTTCCATTGTAAAAGGGTGCCCATGCTTTTTTTGCTTCTTAAATAACATGACATATATCCAGTTAAGTACATGCAAATGATGTATGCTTTCTTCGATTTAGCAACTATAGCAGCTGAAGAAACTAGGGAATGGTCTTGGGCACTGCAAGAGATAAAACACAGGAATAAAAGTTGTGGAGAAGAGGGAAAGGCCAAGCTAATCACTTCACACTTTATAAAACCAAGAACAATAATCAGTCTATTTTTTAAAAGAAAGATGTACCTGTAAAGATACTCTATTAGGTAAAATCATTAATATTTTAATGAAGTAAGGAAATGTCATATTAGCTTGGTTGTCCCTACTCAAGGGTCTCCCTATAATACTCCGTTGTGTGATATCATTTTAAGCCTCATGATAATTGACTTACCCTACCATATTTTGTCTTAACATAGAAAAAGGAAAAAATATTAGGGAAGTTGTTCAAGTAATCTGTGGTTTATATTAAGTTGTTTCTCAATTATTACTCTGTATATAACCATTGCTGCAGTAGAAATAAAGAAAAATATCCACTTTCTGATAACTAATTGAATAGTTATATATAGGTATACTATATCTAGGATGTCATCCATCTAGGATATCCCTTGGTCTCTGTACTCAACACTATAATCTCTTCCAATGTGTCAGCCTATAGCAAGAGCCAATGCCTGGAAAGGACATTTAGAGAGAAAATTGCAGAGGAAATAGCATTGGCAGTTCAATATATATCAATCACCCTTCCAAGTCAGTGCTAAAATGTTACCCTTCAGTATAGTTTTAAGGGAAACAGTGCTATTAGAGCAGCTGAGTACTATCCCCAAGTCTGTTCCAGTATCTTTCTCCCAAGTAGGAGCTTGAAGGTGCATAAGGTATTCTCAAAGCCCGCTTCCTGTTGAAAGAAAATTGCCTTGGCACAGGATCTCTGCAATACAGCTGCAGAGAGCTCCCTGGGGAACCCCTTCTAGGCTCCAGCACACCAAGAGAGAGTGGAGCCAAGGACAAAGGCTGGAGGAACATACTAAGAGCACAGCTTTTGCATTACCGCAGTGCAGATGTTTGGAGTGGCACTGTAATTTGCTAGCACATCAAAAGCCTGGGCCATCTTTGCAGCTCTCTAAATTACTCTGCAGTTGTAAGATAGACGTAATCAGGTGGATGTGAGAACAGCTCAATATTAGCTTTAGCTACTGTTTTTTGGGTTTCCCCCCCCTCCCCCAACACCCTGACTTCACGGGCTCCAAGTTGAGTCTGTGCTGTGTTTTTGTAGGCTCTTTTCACAAGAGAAAGCTGTCCAGAGATCTCCAGGTTGAAGATGACCAAAACTATTCAAGATACATGGTTGTGTTGCTGCTTTCAAGCAAATTATCTTTGCTGAAAAACACCTATTTTTAGTTTTGGCATCACCTTTCTTGAAAGAAGCCATGTTTGGGAACCTGCATGAGTACCTCCACATTCATGCTGTGCTGCATGATTGATATTAGTTGATTTTATTTTTCTTGTGTTTTTTATTCTATCTTAAATTTTCTCCGTAGGGATCTAATTCTAAGAGTATTCCCAATTCTCATGCTTAATCTTCTGTGCCTAACCCCTCTCACATCATATTTCTTGCACTCTACAGCTTCAGGCATTAAATTGCACTCTTGAACCTGGGCATCATGACCATAAAAGTTACTACCAACTCAACGGAGATTTAGAAAGGTAACCCTGTGTTTAGAACTAGTGTTACCTTTGCTCAGTTAATTTTTTGTATCTGTAGTGTCATCATCTTAGTTGTAAATTCAAGGCTCCCTTCATATTTAAATTTCTGCTTTTAATTCCTGCTCTTTTTTTGCCTTGACTCAACTACCCTGACACAAATAGGGTCTGGGTAGAAGGTAGTTGTCTTTGATCTAAAGGGAGAAAATATGTTCCTTTTTCTTACAGAATATTGGTACTTACTCTCTTTCTTCCCCTGTACTGTTTCTGATGCTACCTTAGTTTTATGCTTAGTGTGATTAAAAAGAAGGCCAATACCATGTTTACTCCTTACCTTTTTCATATTACAAGATGGATTGCTGTTTTTGTATAGACCAGAAATACTCAGGCCAAACCATGAAGAAAAATCAAATCAAGCACCGGTTTTAGCAGCTTGATTCATAGTACCATTTCTTCAATAAATGATCGGGTAGGCCTAGATGTTGATTTGGGCATATAAAACCTGTGCATATTAATATTCAGTTTGATTGGAAGATAATCTTTATTATTTTAAGCTGCATCTTTGTGGTTAGGCTAGTACAGAGCATTCAGATATTAAAATAATGCTGATGAATGAAAATTAGTGTTGTTTAAAAACCTGCTTGGCCCATGAATTTTGTGAAATATCTCTGGAAATATATAATGTTGGTCTAAAATAAGCCAAGCAGATTTTGTTTGCTTTTCCATATTTAAGATCTGGTGTATATATAATTGCTTGTTTAAAAGCAATTTACCTGTTAATCCTAAATTCAAACTTTTAAATAGATAATATTTAATCTGCGCATTATCTTTAACTACTGCCAACTTTTCAGTTATTGAGAAGAAGATAAAAGTATAAACATTTCAAAGAATATCTATGGGAAGTTTTAATTCACATAACATTTTCCATTCAGCAACTAAAAAAAAAATCATGTTTACTTTTTTATTGTTATTCTTGCTCAGGTTTTCTAAAAGAGTCAAATGAAAGTGTTATTTTTCCAGAATGCATGAGAATATGCTGAGTTAATATGTCTAAAAAATGTCAAAAAATGTTCTGAAGTATCAGTCAAAGATTGCTGACACAAATTAAAACTGCTGAGTCTTACACTTTGTCAAGTATTTCTGAAAGTTAATTTTCACAAAGTCCTCCTTCCTTTGATAAATCAGAAGCAGTTCTTTGGCATGTCCTTGAAAACTTTGTTCTCATCTGCTGAAGCAGACTTCTTTGCTCACCTAAAATGAGGCAAGAAACTTATTTATGACAAATAATTGCTGTGCAGTGACAGCTAATTAGAAAGAATCCAAAGAACATCCAGCCATGAAACCATTTAAAAAATAAGAAGTTTTCATACATAATTGGACAATCAGCACTTTATATGAACATGCTCATTCAAATGCACATTCAAATACAAAGTGGAGAAACAGGAACAATTTTTGTGCATCATTTCTGCAAGCGTTTTGCATTATTTTCATTAAATTGAGTTGTAAATTAAATAAAATTGGGCAGCTCTGGATTTGGGTTTGAATAGCTCAGAATAAGGCACAAGTGGAAAGAAGAGGGGAAGCATGAATGTTCCTACTTGGAATGTGGAAGAATTGTTTGCTCTAGCTGCTTACTATGACATTATTCATAAATTTGGTCATTCTGTTGCCTACAGATGACGACTGTGTACATCACAAAGGTAACAAGGGGAGAGCAAGTTTTAAGATTCCTGAATGAATACTATAAATTAGTTTTTGAGAACCCACTGAAGCCACATGTGGGTACTGCGTGAGGAGGAAGCATGAAAGTAGGAATGGGACTTACATTTTGAGTAGTTAGGAGACTGGGAGACGTTCTATAGTTTACACCTTAAATTTAGAGAAGAAAGGTAGAGTAAATGAATATCAATGGAAGTTGTTCTAAAGAATTTTTATTTTATATTTTATTTCCTCTAAGGAAGACCTAGTATTCTGCACCAATTGCTGTATGTCTAAGAAACTCTATTTTTTTATTTTTTTCCCTGCAAACCTTATACATATCTGCAATGATACGTATGATGAAAAAGAGAAGTTTCATCAACTAATTTACTCATTTCAAAAAAAAACTTGGAAAGTTGGAGTGTTTAGCTGAGATGAAAGTAAGATTGGAAAGCTTTACAACTTACATGCAAAATGTGGAAAAAAATACTGGAAAAGCAGGAAAAACAAGTCTTTTAAGACATCTATTCCAGAACTAGAGACTGGATATAAAAGAATCAGATGACATTAGATCCTGCTCTAAAGATCAGGTTTTGTTGCAAACTTGTGGCTAAATTGAAAAGTTGTCTTCATTCAGGCAAGTAGTTTAGTAGCAAAGGTATATGACAACAGAGTTACCCTTCTTTTCAACTGAAGATGTTAATTTTTGACACTCAGTAAAAATAGTCACGGGATGCCTAATTTTGTGACTAACCATATAGGAGTTAATTAGCTCTTTTTATCCTCTAATGAGAAGACAGAACCTTGACTTTCAGAGTGAAAAACAGACTGTACTAGAGGATATTTAAAAGTGGAATTAAAACTTAAAAGAACCAGCAAAAAGATAATGTTCACTTAGAGAGAAAAATTAGAAAGCAAGATTACTTTTGTGGCTGAAAAAAAAGATGAAGCCTTCATATTCAGCGAAATGAAATAGCCTTTGTCCTAAATATATCTGTGCATGTCATATCCTATGGAATAGAATCTTTATGCCTGAATGCTTAGGGTTTTCTCCCAGAAAAAAAAAATATGATGTGATGTCCAGTGAATTCAAATCCAGAGAATTTCTCAGAAACCTGTGCTAAGCCAACCAAGAAGACCGATGTTGCTTGCGTAAATCCCCAAGAAGAAAATAGGTATAATTCTTGAATAACTGAGTGCCTGGCCAAGTTCTAATATGCGTGATTGCTGACCACAGAGGGTTTTGTCACAAAAGCCAAAAATACTGTGTGAAAAGGAACTCTATAACATACCACATTATGCTTTCCTTCTGTGAAACTGTAAATATAGTACTCACAAAACTGTGAATGCATTTTGGAAGTAAGTCTTTTTCATTACTGGATGTAGAACTGTTTAATTGTTTGGAAACCTGTCCACTCAACTCCAAAGACTATTAAGAGCAACACCAAGATTTCCACAAGGAAAACCTTCATTCCCTTTCCAAAAACCCATAATCCCTGGAAGCAGGGAGACATGCCAAAAGTCAACAATCTGAAGATGAAGAGATCCATAGAAAAAGATTCAGCTTTAATTTTTATGTTCTCAGAGAAAAAAGTGATCTGCTTAAAGATCTCATTAACTGTTATTGTTGTTTGCCAATGTTAAAATTTATTTGGTGTTCTAGACTGAGTGATCCTAATGAAACTTGATTAATCCCAGTCACTAGAAAATAAAACCTTTATGAAAAGTATTCAATATTGTAAATTACTTACAATAGTTATAGGAAAAAGAAATGTCTTATGCATTGTTCCTTTTTATTGGGAAGTTATTATTTAATTCCTGCATCACTACAACTCTGTCTTTGCTTATTCTGAATTCTGGCATTTTTAGAGAGGAATAGGAGCAGTTTTCATGTAGAATTAAGATTTTTGACACTAAAAGAGCTCCTGGTTTATAAAAGAGACAAAATATTTAAGCACATGACTCTCAGAAAAGGTTAATATTCATGGACTTAGTTTATACCTTTGAGCTTCAATGGAATTAATGATGAATTCATCAACTTAGCTTGTATCATTCTGGGAGAAGCACCAGGAGAAAAATGTGATTTGAACACAACTCTTCTGCTATTTCTCAGTTGTCGGAACAGTAGGGTAATTTATTCCAGCTCTCTTGTAAGTTTAGCATGCTCTCCATCATAAATCTGGCCACACCTTTTGGCTAACCCATGAGTACTCACTGTTAACCTGAAAAACGTCAGCTTTTTTATGAAAATATATGGAGCACATGGTTGATCCTCTGCACTATTGTGCCTGTAGCCACAACATAGAGGGCTCAGTAAAATGACCCGTATTTCCTGCTGCTTTTATGCATGGACACGTATGGCTTGAAGACACAATCAAAAGTTCAGAATTCCTTGCTAGCAAAACAGCCTGGTGTCTTCTCAATGTCTTTAAATGCTGTGATTTAAATGCTGTGATTTGGGAAACTATGCTGTCATCTTTCTTCTCTAATTTAAAAGTGAAAACACTTCTGTAACTGTGAAATTATATTTGAAAAGAGGAAAGATTCTTGTTCTATGTAGCAGCCAGCTACAGTACTCATCCCTTTGCTTAAAGTGGGAGAAGTCCCATTCTTCAGGTTGTGACTGAATTTCTTTTCCTATCACCAGCAATTTCAACTTGATCAGAGCTGAAGATCAACAGAAACGTGATCTTTGTCAGGAGAAGACTGTATTTTCTGAATCAATTAGCAATGATTCCTCTATCTGGACTTGTGCAAAGCATTTGACACTGTTCCATGTGACATTCTTGTCTCTAAATTAGAGAGACATGGATTTGATGGATGGACCACTGAGTGGATAAGGAATTGGCTATATGGTTGCACTCAAAATATTGCAGTCGGCGGTTTCATGTCTAAGTGGTGACTAGTGATGAGTGGCATTCCTCAGAGGCTGGTGCTGGGACCAGTGCTGTTTAACGTCTTTCTTAGTGACGTGGACAGTGGGGGTGAGTGCACCCTCAGTGAGTTTACTGGTGACACCAAACTCAGTGATGCGATCAACACACTGGAGGGAAAGAATGCCATCCAAAGGGAGCTGGACCCCCTTGAGAGGTGGCCCCATGCAAACCTTATGAAGTTCAACCAGGCCAAGTGCAAGATTCTGCATGTGTGTCAAGGCAATCCCAGTCACAAATATAGGCTGATCGGAAAATGGATTGAGACCAGCCCTGAGGAGAAGAACTTGGGGGTATTGGTTAATAAAAAGCCCAATGTGAGCTGGTAATGTACACCTGAAGTCCAGAAAACCAACCTAATCTTGGTCTACATCAAAAGAAGTATGGCCAACAGGTCAAGGAAGGTGATTCTGTCCATCTACTCTGCTCTGATGAAACCCCATGTGGAGTACTGCATCGAGCTCTGGAGGCCCCAACACAAGGACATGGATCTGTTGAAGCAGGTCCAGAGGAGGGCCATGAAGATGATCAGAGGGTTGGGGTACCTCTCCTGTTAGGAGAGGCTGAGAGACTTGCGGTTGTTCAGCCTGGAGAAGAGAAGGCTCCAGGGAGAGTTTATTTTGGCCTTTCAGTAGCTAAAGAGGGCATACACAAAAGACAGGAGAGACTCTTTATCAGGGAACATAGTAATAGGGACAAGGGGCAAGAGTTTTAAACTGAAAGATTTAGAATAGAAATAAATTCTTTACTGTGAGAGTGGTGAGGCACTGGAACAGGTTACACAGAGAATGTGGATGCCCCATCCCTGGAAGTGTTTAAGGCCAGGCTGGATGGGGCTTTGAGCAACCTGCTCTAGTGGGAGGTGTCCTTTTCCATGGCAGGGGGGTTGGAACTTAATGAACTTTAGTGTCCCTCTTAAACTGAACCGTTTTATGATTCTATCTACACTGAATATTCTGTAAATGGGCAGCATTATTATACGCTTTTCTCCATGCTTCTAGCAGACACATGGAAGCTATCACATTTAAAAAAAAAAAAATTACTGTAATTTCTCCTTGATAAATTCACAGATCAATTACAAGTAAAAATGTTCTACTTTTCTAAATAATGGAGGAGCATCATGGTGTTTCTCTGGGTTTTATAATCTACCTGTGTACCTATATGTGTTCTCTCAAAGAGAATAATGATGTATCAGTTATGAAAGAAGCAATTTTAAAGTTACATGCTATATCTTAAAAATATATTAGAATGAATTTGTGAGGTGGTAAAGTCCAGGGTCTAAATTACAGGTGAAGTAGTTATCTTTCAAATTCTCATTTTGTTCTTTCTGTATATATTACAGTATTTTCTCTGATTACATCGTATACTTGATTTCTGTTTCATTCAACGTAGAGGATTGAGATTGTTCATTATAAAGCAATTATCTGTGTGTGACCTGTACTTTATTTACAGTGATCTTATCAGATGCTACCTAAAATAGGGAATTATTAAGTCCTTTGTGGACCATCTTCCGTGAAGCCAACGAAATGCATAAATATTACCTGGACTTCCAGAAACAAACTAGCCAGTTTAACATCTGAGCACCTAATTATCTCAGAAGGTGTAGGGTTTTTTTCAAAGCATGGGTTTGTATTTTTGAAGTATAGTTTTCAGCAACTGTGGGTTGTCTGCAATTTCATCTGTGGGTTGTCTGCAATTCTGCACAGCAGATACACAACTGGACACCTGGGGTAACATGACTGAAGGATCACCCACAGATGCTAACCATTCAGTGACAGGGAGTTTCATACTATACTTCAGGGCAGCCTTTTACTGCCTTACTGACACCATCGTTTCTGGTTTTTATTGAGGAGATAGGTAATCTTATGCTTCATTCACTAGATGCTATACAGCTTCTGCTAGGGGCATGAGGCAAGGGCAAAGAAACAAATCACATTTTCTTATGGATTTCATAGAACACAAAAAAGTGTACCATATTCATTAAAGTTTTTTATTACAACATAGGAATGAAAAGTAGGCTAGCATCAGAAAAATTAATTATGAGATTTACAACTTCTTGAAGTTTGATTTTGAAACTGTAATAAAAAAGACAACCTTTTTACAGCTCCCTGGAGAAGAAAAGATTCTTGATGTCATGGCTTGAGGTAAAACAGAACCAATTTTCTGTTTTGTAATTTTACTTTTTAAGTTGAACCTCTTCTAACTAACTAAACTCTAAAATCAACAGCATATTGTTCAGAAACTGTTCACTCTCATAGTGATATGACTTGATTATACCAAGGAATGATATGCAGAAAAGCCTTTGCTTATGCTTATTGCTGTAACAACCAAGGTCAAGTAATTTTGTTATTTGCCCCTTGGAGAGTTTGAAGCAGAGATGCATAGAGGGGTCACACCTATAGGGAGGAGCAGACAGGACAGGTGACCCAAAACTGACCAACAGGGTATTCCATCCCATCTGCACCATGCTCAGTATAAAAGCTGAGGGATCAAAAGGTCAACTCTCTTTCTTCAATGGCTGATGTCCAGGGAAGACACTGTTTGCCTTTGATCCTGATCCATTCATTCCTGACTCTAGACCTGGAATCCAACTGCTGTCTGCCACCAAGTTCAGTCTGGGACTTTTCTCTGTGCCTGCTGGTGATGTGATCGTCATCCTGGGAGCTTGATCTGGTTTCGTATATACTGTATACTTTTTTTTAAATTAGTATTATTATTTATTATTTCATTCTTTATTAATATTTTCAGTAAAACAGTTTAGTTTTTCCTAAACTTGTAAATCTCTATCTCTTCCTCTCCTCTCTTTTTTTAGAGGGGGTAGGGATGGCCTATTGGTCAATCTGGCCAAAACCACGACACTTGAGCAGATGTCTGTTACAGGAACAGAACATAATGTGAAACATCAACTCGAACATATTTTTTGCATACCAACAAAGATGATTTTGCATGAAAGTTTTTAAAGATGTAACACAAAATGACATCCTTGATTGCATACATCAGTCTTGATGCCTTGTCTTCAACTACGTTTTTGATAAAGCTGATTTCTGCAGGCAGAAACTAAAACAACATTGACATTTCTATCTGAGGCAGATTGTGTGTGCCATGCAAGACATACATTTTGTCAAACAATGTAAATGTATGCAACAGTACTTTTTGCTATTTGTATTTTACATGTTTGTGAGAGCTCCATTCTGCCAGGTGATTAATGTTGACTGATCCTTTTCTCTTAAACATTCCTGATGAACTCTTCTGGAATATGTAGCTAAGGTCTTTGTCACACTGTAAGGGAAGAGTCCTTCAACACATCTTTATACTCCTGGGGCATACTAGAGTTTTCTGAATGGCATAGACACAATGGCTTAAAGAGATTTCTCAAGTGCAAGTACTCTGTTCATGTCCTGAGAATAACAGGATTTTCTGAGTGCTGAGTATGACATTATTTTCTGCAACCTGCCAAGTTCCTTAGACACATAAAAGGAACCAGAAAAGATGACTCTGAAGGATCCCTGGTCTTGCAGGCAGACTGGGAGTTTTGCATTTCATACGAAGTACACAGCTATCCAGCCAAATCAGGCAGGTGGAGATACATTTGCAATACCCATTTAGAGCAGTGGGAACACAACTGGTTTCTATACTTTGGCTTTATATCTCGTTTTAATACCCAACACATATCCAAGATGTCTTTGGCCAGAATACCTATTCTACCTCTGAAAATCTGAACTCTCATGAGCAGATTTGGTATGGAGAAAACAAACATTTTTTAATTTTTTTTTATTATGTGTTTTTTTGTGGTTACGAGCAGTGAAGGGCAAATGTAGTTCCAGTCTGTACAGACTTAATCTTTTCAAGTGCCTCAGAAATCAATTGTCTTTTCTTTCCTCCCCTCTCCCATATCAAGGCCATTGGGTCCGGATTTCAGGTCCTAAGTCAAAAAAGTACTCCCTGTTGCTCATGGGACAGTGATGTTCCATAGTATAGCAGAATAAAAAGAAATAGGAACAGGTGAAGAAATAAATCTTTGTGGAACAGGTCATCCTGGAAAAGCAAATCTGTGAAAGCTTATAAATCAATATGTGTTTGGGTGTCATTACAAGATTTAAAGCAAAATGTTATGAAGTTATTGGAAGGCTCCTTCTCTCAACAGCAAAGAGTTAATCATGTATCTGCATATTCCAGGGCTTTACTCAGTCTGACTTTGAAAGTAGTATGCCATGTGGCTTCTTTCCTGAAGCCACATTTTCTGCTGAAATGGGGCAGATGTTAGGGAGGTTGAAGTGGAGGGGTAGGAAGAATTTCTATGTCTTCACAGAATCACAAGATCTGGTGCAGTAAGTCATGTGCTAGGTTTAAATTAAATTGTGCTGGAGTAATTTTATTGCTTTTAAAACACACAAACCCCAAAATGTTACAGTATTAGTAGATGAGGAAACATTAAATAAATGAGCTAATTACATACCTCTGTACTAAGCATGATGCATCAAAATGAATGAGGGCCCTAAAGAGGGATGGAGCACCTCTCCTATGAGGACAAGCAGAGAGAGCTGAGGCTGTTCAGCCTGGAGAAGAGAAGGCTCTGGGGAGACCTTGTAGCAGCCTTTCAGTATCTGAAGGGAGCCTACAGGAGAGCTGGAGAGGGACTCTTTGCCAGAAAGTGTAGTGATAGGACAAGGGGTAATGGTTTTAAATTAGAAGAGGGGAGATTTAGATTAGATATTGGGAAGAAATTCTTTAGTGTGAGGGTGATGAGGCATTGGAACAGGTTGTCCAGAGCTATTGTAGATGCCCCATCCATGGAAGTGTTAAAGGCCAGGTTGGATGGGGCTTTGAGCAACCTGCTCTAGTGGGAGGTGTCCCTGCCCATGGCAGGGGTGTTGGAACTTGATGACCTTTAAGGTCCCTTCCAACTCTAACCATTCTATGATTCTATGGTTCTATGAATTTATGTCTGCTTATTATAGGCAGGGTATAGCTCTATGGAATACATGAAAGAGTTAATTATTTTGCAGTCTATATGATACTGTACCTTTTTAAATTTTACCCCAGTCTAAACTGTCTGGATTATAAACATCACAAGACTAAGGCATAATAATAAATAAGACTAAATTAGAATGTGTGTGTGGAAGTAACAGAACGAATATTCAGAAACAAAACCAGTTAATATTATGCTTCCATTAAAAACTTTATACATTATTTGAAACTGGAAGTTAGCAACATCTTAACAGTGAGGTGCAAAAATGAGACTGACTTAGAAAATTAGGTGTACCCCAGACAGTAACACACTGTGAATATAAAGCATAGGAATATAAGCGGAAAATAACAGGTACTTTGTGATAGCTGGCCTATGTCTATCTTTTGAAATGACCAAATTCTGAATATGGCATGTAATGAAATTACCAGTCATGAGATATTTCTATGGCATCTAGTTATCATTTGATCCCTTAGAAATCAGTCAGCATCACTGATTAACCCTAGCAGGAGCTCTGCTTCCCTCCCATGGACTTTGGTAATTTCTAAAGGGAGATTTCACATTTGAAATGGTTTGAAAGCAAATTGAGGCCTCGAATCTATATGAAATATCAGTTTCTGTATTCCAGTGACACAGTATTTCCCTTCATGGCTGCGGCACTCTTAACAACAGCATATATAAGGAGTACTTTGCTCATTGTTCTTGGTAGTGAAGAGTATGTTGTGCTGGGACTTTAATTTCATTGATTCCTTGTTAATTTACAGAATGTTGATGTAAAGTTTTAAAAATAATGTGTTATATGATTTAAGTCCTTAAATTTATGGATGCTCTTTCTTCCTTCTGTTTGTTAAAGAAACTGTATTTGTCTGAAGTGCTTGAACTGAGTTACTGAGCATGATCATCTCACAATACGTGTAAAATACTGTATTAAGAAAAGCAGACGTATACTAAGTTCACAATTACACTGAGAAAACCTCCTTTAAGCAAACTTAACATTTTCCACTCACCACTTTTTCCAGTGATATGAACAGTACATTGAAATGCCTGTAAAGTCATAACTTCTGGATTTCTGCAGTACTGTGGGCTTTCACTGCATTCTGTGTGTACCCAATGATGGATCTGTTGGATCATGTATCACTCTTAGTTTTAAACCAACATAAAAATTAATGGAAGAGATGGTAGCCTTTCATTTTCAGGAGGCTGGTGTAGTTTTTGACGTATCCCTGGATCACCATGTGCATATCCATACAGTGTGTAAACAAGGCTTTATTTTGCAAAGCCCTATGATACAGCTGTTTCTCATTTTCATCTTGCAGATGCTGTCTTGCTTACAGGACAGCTTAGTTAAAAATCTGTGTTGACTCATAAGACCAAGACGTATTCAGTTTTGATTAAAAAGTACCTAAGTCCTTTATCATCCACAGGGCAAAAAGCTTGATGTAAAACCATGTTTTACTAGTAGCAGAAGACTGTAGGTGCAGAAGTAGTGTCAAAGCTCTCTTTTTCTGTGAAGCACAGTCAGCTGTAAAAGTCTAAAAAATATGCTTATTCATCTTATTATTATGGAAAGTCCTGGTGACTCACTGCCTTGGCAAGAGAAGATGGTTTAGTTTAGTTATTACTATTTGTAATGAGTTTTCTGTTAAGATGGAAACAAAACAGAAACAATATGGAAGATTCCCTGTGTGTGTCAGAATGCCTGCTGCCTTTTAGTGTTCACATGCCCTCTAGGTTAAGGAGCAAGAGAGCGTTCTATAGGCACATCACTGAACCAGTCAGTTACTAACAGTGAATAAATGTGCCTAAGACAAGAATAAGGGAATAAAAAGCAGAAAAAAGAGGAAGTCTTAGTCTTCCCCCACCCTCCCCAGAGCCAGGACTTGGAGTGATGGAATTTCCCTAGTGGGAAAACAAAGACATAATGTCTAATTGCAAGGCTATAAAGGCTTAGATGGGGAGTGCACAGTGGCCAGGAGTACAGAAGAACACTGACCCCAGGGGTCAGAAAGATGGAGAGAGAGAGGAGCTCAGCTTGCTACCCTGGACTTCAGGAGAGCAGACTTTAGACTCCTGAGAGAACTGATTGGCAGGCTAGCGTGGGAAAAAGTACTGGAGGGGAGAGGAGCCCATGAAAGCTGGCTAGTATTCAAGGATCACCTCCTCCAGGCTCAGGAGAGGTGCATCCCAAAAAAGAAGAAGTCAGGCAAAACAGTGAGAAGGCCTGCATGGATGAGTAAGGAAGTATTAGATAAGCTCAAAATCAAAAAGGAAGCCTATAGAGGGTGGAAGGAAGGACAGGTGGGCTGGGTAGAATATAGAGAAACTGTCCGAGTGGCCAGGAACCATATCAGGCAGGCAAAAGCCCTAAGGGAACTGAATCTGGCCAAGGACATCAAGGGCAATAAGAAAAAATTCTATAGCTATGTCAGGGAAAAAGGTAGGACTAGGGGGGCTGTGGGCCCTCTCCGGAAGAAAACAGGAGAACTGGCCACCCAGGATATGGATAAG
>VXBW01001855.1:965546-1215940 GCA_013400375.1 Thinocorus orbignyianus
AGTGTTTAAGGCCAGGTTGGATGGGGCTTTGAGCAACCTGCTCTAGTGGGAGGTGTCCCTGCCCATGGCAGGGGTGTTGGAACTTGATGACCTTTAAGGTCCCTTCCAACTCTGACCATTCTATGATTCTATGATTCTATGAAAGTGTGTACAGAAAGTTCAAGTACCCAACCACAGCCAAAAGAAGGCTTGGGAGTATTGAAGCAAAGGAAGTAAAGAAGTAGATGTTAGACTGTTTTTTATACACTTGTCTGTCTGAATGCACACATGCAGAGATATTCTACAAGTAACCAATGAGAGACAAAACTTGTGAATCTGATCTTCTTTTGTGTTCAACCAATACGTACTCCTATAAATACTGCAGCTAATAAGATCTGAGAATGGATTTGCTCAAGCTTATGCTGAATGAGGGCAACTAACCTGGGTAACGCAAATCTGGGACAGGGGAGGCAGTTCTAATGATAGTAGCAAACGGGGAACTTGTTCCCCTGGTGTGCTACAGGAATCAGGAACTGAAAGATATTATTATGAAAGCAATTGGCTGTTGTACTGGCTTCTGTACATAACAAACTCATATGTGCAGTCAGTGGGAACTCTACTGAGGTTGTGAAAGAGAACAGCGTTTGTATTAGAAGATAAGAAAAGGAGTTATTTTTAGTAAATAACTCACTTCAACTCAGTTTTCTCTATTACAAAACCTGACTTCTTCAGAAACTTGAGAGCTACCATTCCGAGGAGGAATGCAAGACAGTTCTCAGGGAGTCAAAACCATCATGCTATCAGCATTTTCACTTCGTATCACTCCAAGTTTCTTTTCAATGCATGTCTGTTGCACAAATTACTCAAGTGCAATAATATTTTTTTTTTCCCTCTGAACACCCTGATACGTAGGCTTCAGAATCTGAATGAATAATACAGGTTCCTACCTTCATTTTCAGTTTTTACAGGCGAGCATACAATACGACATGGTTGCTGAGGCACTAAACAACCTTTTTGCCTTCATCTTCACTGGCAACCTCTGTCCTCACATCTCTTGAGTGGATGGACCACAAGGCAGACTCTGGGTGAGAAATTCCTTCCCAATATAAGAGATCAGGCTTGTGACTACCTGAAGAAACTGAACATACAGAAGTCTATGGGACATGATGGGATGCATCCCAGAGTCCCAAGGGAATTGATTGATGTATTTACCAAGACACTCTACATGATTTTTGAAAAGACATGTCAGTCAGGTCAAGTCCCCAGTGACTTGAAAAAGGGAAACACTGCACCCACTGTTAAAAAGGGTAGAAAGGAGAACCCTGGGAAACACTGACCTGTCAGTCTCACCTCTGTGCCTGGGAAAATCGTGGAACAGATTCTCCTAGAAGCTGTGCTGAGGCACATGGAGGACAGGGAAGTGATTCAAGATAGCCAGTATGGCTTCACCAAGGGCAAGTCCTGGCTGACCAACCTAGTGGTCTTTTTTGATGGAGTGACTACACTGGTGGACATGGAACAAGCTATGGATGCCATTTACCTGTATTTCTGTAAGATCTTTGGCATGTTCCCCCACCTTCTCTCTAAACTGGGGAGACATGGATTTGATGGGTGGACTGTCCAGTGGATAAGGAACTGGTTGGATGGTCACATCCAGAGGGTAGTGATTAATGGCTCTATGTCCAGATGGAGTTTGTTGACATGTGGAGTCCCTCAGGAGCCTGTATTGGGACCAGTACTGTTCAAGACATTCATCAAAGATATAGACACTGGTATCAAGCACACGCTCAGCAAGTTTGTGGACTACACTCAGCTGAGTGTTGCGGTTGACATGCCTGAGGGATGAGATGCCATCCAGAGGGACCTGGACAGGTTTGAGAGGTGGGCCTGTGTGAGCCTCATGAGATCCAACAAGGGCAAGTGCAAGGTCCTGCAACTGATTTTGGACAATCCTCAGTATCAATACAGGCAGGCAGGTGAAGAGATTGAGAGTATCCCTGCCATGAAGGACTTGGGGGTAGCAGTGGATGGAAAGTTGGACATGAGGCAACAATGTGCACTCACAGCCCAGAAGGCCAACCATGTGCTGGGCTGCGTCAGAAGAAGTTAGACCAACAGATTGAGGGAGGTGATTCTACCCCTCTTACTCAGCTCTGAGAGACCCCACCTGGAGTATTGCTTCCAGCTCTGGGGCTCCCAATATAAGAAGGACGTGGGCCTGTTGGAGCAGGTCCAGATGAGGACCATGAAGGTGAGCAGAGAGATGGAACACTTTTCCTATGAGGACAGGCTGAGAGAGCTGGAGTTGTTCAGCCTAGAGAAGAGAAGTCTCCAGGTAGACCTCATTTTGCCCTTTCAATACTCAAAAGGGACCTACAGGAAAGAGGGGGACAAAGTTTTCAGCAGGGCCTGTTATAACAGGACAGGGGGTAATTGCTTTAAACTAAAAGAGGGATTATTTAGCCTAGATAGAAGGAAGAAATCTGTTATAAAGTGGGTGGTGAATCACTGGAACAGAGAGGTGGTAGGTGCACCATCCCTGGAAAGATTCAAGCTAAGTTTGGATGAGGCTCTGAGCAATCTAATCTAGTTGAAGATGTCTCTGCTCATCTTGGAGCTTGATAACCTCCCTGAGTGAGTCAGCAACAAGGTTAGCAGCAGGTCTTTTGAGTTTTGAATCTTTATTGATTATTCTGTGCGGACATGACTGAATAACTGTGTCAATATGAAAAGTGGCAAAAGGAAGTTACATAAAAATATTTATTGGAAAGGTACTGACTAGTTTAGATAAGAGTTCAAGCCTTCTGTACATCTAGGGGTTTTTTTTATTATTATTTTTTATTTTCCCTGCACTCTCTTGAAGCAAAAATTATGTTGGATTCAGTTTTATTGGAAAAGTGGAGATCTCTTTGATATGTTTACACACTATTAGTCATTGCATCTGGGAGGTAAGTTGCCCTTGGCTTTCTGCATCTGGCCCCAGTGTAAGTAGATAAAGACAAATGCTTTCCCAATGCCAGGATTCCACAAGCACACAGTCCAGCCCTCCACTCTTCTTACATTTCTCCCTTCCTTGCAATCTCTTCAAAAGATCCTGTGTGTTAAAAGAGCCAAGTTAATTATTTTAAAGGTTCCAATAGTTTATTTTTCAGTAAGATTCTCAGACATATGAATCACCAGGAATAACTGTAGTTCAGGAAAAATTTCTGGGAGTTGGACTAAACTGCTAACACTTGGTCAGAATCAATTATATGGGACCTGGAGGCAGAAGGAAAGGGAAAAGCAAAGCTTTGCAGTGCCCTTTGAGCACACAGGAAAGCCAAGGAGGCATTTTAGCTCAGTTTAGTGTCACAAATAAAAAGCAAAACAAACCCAACAAGAAAAGCCAGACCAAAACAACAAAAATAAAACAAATCCACAGAAACAAGGTAAAAGTTTTCGACCGTGATTTCATTAATCCCTTTGTATTAAAACAGAACACTGACATGCACTTATGTTGAACTCTGGTTTGAACAATAACAGCTTTGCTGAAAGGGGGAAAAAATTGGTTATTTTGTTGCATTTTTCTCTTTCTGCTTAATATTCCTCAAATATCTTCCAAATTAATGGGTGCACCCTAAAATGACCAGTATCTTAGAAAGGGTTTCTTGAAAAGTGGCAGGCAGTTCATAAAGCTGACTTCACATTTCTTTTTCAAACTAAAGAAAAGCCGGGCAGACAACAATGACAAGGGAACTGCAGTGATTTTCTCAGGCTTTTATAGTGGTACAAGATAAGCCTTCATCTTAATCATATAAACCCTATGTCTCTAACAGAAGTTCAAACAACAAAGAGTAGTTTTAATATTGAATAGAACCAGCAAAACTAGAACACAAGATACCTGTGCCAGCAGAGTATGTTTCTGCACAGAACAGGGTATTCACAGGATTTGTGGTAACAGTGCATGGAATCAATTTATGTCTGGCAAGGAAAATAGAAGTATAACATTTCTTGTGTCTAGTTTTTTCCACATTCACTGCAGCAGTGTGTGTCATTAGTTACATCTGTGACAAAAACATCACTTAAAGGAGGCTAGGAAAGAGAAACCTTGGCTGGCGTACCCTATTACTTCATCTCCAGGGTTTGCCCTGGTGCACTTTTCCAGTAACAAGATATTTGGATAGGCTCTGTATTATTTTATATAAAAGAAGTTACTATAATAGCCATCTCTCTATGCTCTATGAAGTATCTGTAATTATTTCATTTGGCTTAAAAAGCTATATCCGATAATTTTATAATAATATAGATGTTATTCTAGGTAAAGTCAGTCATACTTGTCTATACATTGTATTAATTAGCAACTTTTCTTGGTTTAGGCTGTAAACTGTGATCCATCACTGTCTTTGTGGACTGAAGATTCTGTGTTGGGAGTTATCATTTGTGGTTTTATGGTAAATTATAAATGAGTTCCTAGTGTGGCTATATAACTTCATTTATATTTTTTTTATGAAAACTCCAATTTCAAATATAATGTAATTATAAAAATTTTAACTGCTATATTATTTTTTCATATTCATGTAAATCTTAAGGTTTTAAAAACAAAATTTTGTCAATTTTCTCAAAAATAAGTCAATTTCATGTATTTCATAAAACACAAAATTATTTGTCCCTGACCATTCCCCCTATTACAATGTTTTCTCCTGAAGACTCAGCAGCAGCCAGTGCCAAACATCATTGAAATATGTCGTACAGCTATCAGTTATTTGATGTTGTTTTTACTTCAGTAAGAAGGGAATGCAGGATCAAATTTGAGAGAGGGACTAGATATCCAAGCATTTTGTACAGAAATATTTAATCTCATGTTAGACATCCCTCTTGAGAAGCCTCTCATCTGCGAATCTTTATTAAGATAAGGAACTTTAAAAAGAGTAGGATATAAGACATTTAGTATTTCCTGTGCTTATTTTTATGTAACTCCAGGCTCAGGATGCTGATGTGAGTCCTGTTCTTACATGCCTTTCTTCATACCAGTTTGTACTTCTTAATTCTGTAGGGTAGGGGAGGAGAAAGTATCAAAGGACCCTTAAGCTACAGGGACGTCAGGCTCTTGCAGCAGTCATTACTCAGGTTTGGCTGGGGAAGAGTCTCTAAACTTGTATACTCTCAAAGTGTAAAGGTAATTCTGGCTTATTTTATGTATAGTAAGTTGGCTGTCATTTTTTCCACCTGTTCCTCATTCTTGTTTGCATTCTGTGGTGATAGCTGAATTTTTGTCCCTGAGAATTCCTACTGCAGGAAATAATTTATGGCCATGCAGATTTCCTTACTTTCAAGTGAATCCTTACAATTCAAGACACCACTTTTCAGCTGACACTGATGCTTACTGTAGTAAGCTGTATAACAAGAAGTTCATAATAGTATAATGTTGTAAGAGTTGCTCCAATAAATCTGACTACTCAGAAAATTCCTTGCCCTATAGCGTGTATGTATGTTAGATAACATTTTTGCAATCCATATTGAAAAGAAAAGTTTGTTGGCCTTGAGCAAGGGTGAAATTAGATATTTTGATTCTGTATGCCCATGTAATTTCCTACCAGAACAAAAGGGGGGAAAAAAGCATAATTTTAATCAAACGTATATAATAACAGATAACATAATATCAGGACATACTAATAGTAAAGAAACAAACCAAAGTTGACAACCAGTAGAATCCAAAGATAATTACACTCACAGTTTTGGAGTAAGTGGTTGAACTTCTAAGCCTGTCCCATTGCAAAGTATGTAACTGCCATTAATGTCATAATCACATTATACTATGTTAGAGGGAAGAATTGATCTTCCTGGTAATCTGGTAGATTCCTTATTTGTAAATGCAACTGCTTATATGTCATATATTGAGGGAACATTAGAATTATGCTACCAAGCACTGAATATTTGAGATGTCATGATCATTTAAATGCAAAATTCATCATCTTTAAAAATCTTATCTTTTACTGATAACTGTCCTTCACAAGGGAAATACCTCTCTGGGATTATCTCCAGAAATGAACACTTGATATAAAAGGAAGTGAATGTACTGCCATACTGTTTCCGGTGCTATTGAGAGTTCTGCTCATGCTGTTGATGATCTTTTGTATGTATACCAGTAATAATAGTGTTTCTGGAATTCACTGTTTCTTATGCCAGAACTGACAACAAAGGGCAATGTGATTTCAATTTTCACCAACTGCATCTTTTTTCTCCATTCTATAATTCTAAGCAGTCCTCTACTCCTTTCAAGAACCCTTTCCCATGATATTTCAAGGTCTCTTTAAATAACTGAAGAAATCTTGGAGAAATGTAGCTTTTGTGCACAGGCAGGTCTAATTCTTCCATTGGCCTGAACAGTCCGCTTCAGAGCTCACAGGAGAACACTATTGTAATACCAGTCTCAGACTACAGGAAGTATTTGTTACTGATAGGCATTGCATGTGCCATATGCGTTTAATTTTACTGAGGATCTGACTCTTGCGACTTGAGTTCTGGATTAAAGAGGTAATATGACACATGCTTTTTAAGAACTCCACAACAGGGTATGATTTCCAAGAATTCATTACACTTGTCACTTTTCATCCAGGTTTTAAGAAGAAAATTAAATCTCATGTTTAAAAAAAGGTGCTCTTGGATCTTACAACTTGGGATGGAATTTGTAAAAATACTTTCTATTCTTCCAAATTTCACAGCAATAAAATGGCCTAGAAGAAAAACTAGAGAGATAAAAAGCCAGTATGTATTTCTGCGTGGATTATCCAGCACTGAGGGTGTACTCAGTGGTTTATGTAATAATGAGGCTTTTTAATTCTTCTTGGGCAGCAGCAGAACTAGAGTTGCCAAAAGCTGGTGTAATTAATATCATGCTTGTGCCCCAATTGCTGTCTTTCAACTCTGTGTAACCCCACTGTAGTCAGTAGGATTGTATAGCACACAGTTCTGTAGTAAATAGGAAACATTCACTGTGATAGATTTATTAATCCCGAGGACAACAATCCACTGGTATATCCTGGGTTGCATCAAAAGAAGTGTGACCAGCAGGCTGTGGGAGGTGATTCTACCCCTCTACTCTGCGCTTGTGAGACCCCACCTGGAGTACTGTGTCCAGTTCTGGAGTCCTCAACATAGAAAGGACATTGAACTGTTGGAACAGGTCCAGCGCAGGGCCACCAAGATGATTAGAGGGATGGAGCACCTCTCCTATGAGGACAGGCTGAGAGAGCTGGGACTGTTCAGCCTGGAGAAGGCTCGGGGGAGACCTGATAACAGCCTTCCAGTATCTGAAGGGAGCCTACAGAAGAGCTGGGGAGGGACTCTTTGTCAGGAAATCTAGTGACAAGACAAGCGGTAATGGTTTTAAATTGGAAGAGGGGAGATTTAGATTAGATATTAGGAAGAAGTTCTTTACTGTGAGGGTGGTGAGGCACTGGAACAGGTTACCCAGGGAAGTTGTTGATGCCCCATCCCTGGAAGTGTTTAAGGCCAGGTTGGATGGGGCTTTGAGCAACCTGCTCTAGTGGGAGGTGTCCCTGCCCATGGCAGGGGGGTTGGAACTTGATGATCTTTAAGGTCCCTTCCAACTCTAACCATTCTATGATTCTATGATTCTATGATATCCAAATCAGCTAGAAGCTAATTTGTATCCTGTTCTGCTTCTCCACGTGACATGTACTGCAGCAACTCTTGAGATAGTTCCAACGTCTGTTAGTTTGCATGTGTAATTTGTTCTTGTTTTTTTGGCCTGTTTATGTTGCTCTGAATCTCAAACTACCCGTTAATACATGAAAACAGAAACAAGAAAATCTTCTCCCTGCCTTTTGTTTCTCTCTCACAATTGCCAGAGGAGGGACAGCGAAGTAAGGAGTGAGCTAGGCAAGCTGTGTCTGCTATTAATAATATTGCTGGGGGGTCTGGGGAAAAAAATGGGAAAATAGCTGCTCTAGAAACTTCTGATTGCTGGATTAAGCCAATGCATGTTCCCTCTATCCATATTTATGTAAAATGCTGCTTTTCAGAGGCTTTGACCTCTTAGAGTTTAGAGGAGTCCAATTACACTAAAAAACTCGGGAAGTTTTCCTGTATTCTTTTGCTACAATATTTGTTTATCTTCTGCTTATTGAAAGGGCACTTGGAACCAGTTTTGTCAGATGCATGAACAACAAGCCCTACCAAATTGTGTTACTGTTGAAGTAGGGGGGAGGAATGAGTTAAGAGGAGAGGACATCAAAGCAGCTGGGATCTATCAACCAGTTAGGGCCCACTGCCAAGTGAAGAGAAGGAACTGGGATTGAGACAATGGCTTTGATCCCAGGAAGAGAGGGCTGTGGGTCAGGAAGCATGAAGTAAGGCTAAGTTTGTTTACTTTGGCCCTGGTTTTCAGTGGGCTCACCACTCTTATAGGTAACACTCTTCTTTTGATTAATTTTATAACTTTCAATGTGTTTTTGCTGTGGGCTTGGTTCAAATTTACCTGTGTGACAGCAAACATGAAAGCGGATGAAAGAGAAGCTGGGCTGCAAAGTAGAGTCTGAGCAACTTACTGTGATTTTATGTGGGCTGCCGGCTTGTCCTACGCTGAGTGCTAGCCTACATCCATGAGAGGCTTGCCAGTTTGAGTTAAAAGTCAGGAGTTAAGGATGTCTGTGTGGACTGCACTGCAGATGTTTGAAATATGTCACTTGTTAGCCCTCAGTAAACCCAAGCACCTAAATGCTAACACTTTTGGATTCTGCAGGTTTAAATCCTTGTAGCTTTATTCTACCATCGAGCTCTTAAAATATGGCAATTTTCTGCCTTTGTATATAAGTAATCAAGTTAGTTAGAAGTTAATTAGCTAGCAGAAGCTTTCTCTCTGAGTGGGTTGGGGTTTTCTGTTGGTTTGGGTTTCAAACCACCTCACTCCCCTACAGTTCTGTTTCAGGATAGCATTGTTGGGGAAGATTGGGATCTTCCTATGGCAAACTACTTAAATGGGTGAGACATCAGCATCAGTTGTTTGCAGTGACATAGCTCTGGGTTCAATACACGATGTGTTTTAGATTGGCAAAGCTCCAACACGCAGGATACAGTGGGGTTTTTTTAATACTTGTGTAGGATTCTGGCTCCTCGGTGTTACTGTTCATCTTGGTTCTTCCACAGCTGCAAGAAGCTGCAGGTGCTAAACAAGGTTTGAGGACTAGCTCTCATGAACATCTGTAATTAAAGCTTTTCTGTATTGGCTATGTGTATCTCATGTGGGCTTGTGGTGTAGGAAACCAGCCCTTAATAATGGAAAAAGTAGTTGTGCTGTAGGGCAAAAGATCCCACTATGCCGTGATTTTAGTGGTCTGCTTTGACAGTGTGATAAATGCAGATGATAAACCCTGTATTTTTTTAATTTGCTCTTTCACCTCGTTGAAGGTGAGCTTTACTTTTGAAGGAACACTTCCAAACCATATGCAGTTTTAATATTTTTTTATCTCTTTAAATATTGAATAGTTACTAATGTAAGTTTACTCTTAATCTGTGATAATTCAATTAAATTAAATAAATTGCTTCTTACGTAACCTCACAAGTAATTCAAAGCCAACTCTTTTTCAATCACTCTGTCTCCTGAGTCTGTATTTCTATTCTGTCTTGGACACGTGTTTCACTCATTTATTTTTTTTTTATATTGGATAGTTTTCTTTTGGATAAATTGAGGAGAAAAAAATATAGGAAGGAATTTTGTTCAGTGAAATGTAAGTGTTCTGACACCAGTGTAGATATTTGCATCAATGGAGCTGTAGAGAGTTTTACTCTATCAGGATAAATACGAGGCAGAATTTACAGTCATCTTGGAATTGAGTGAGATTCTTGTAACAGAGGTTTCACTTTGTTGTAGCTGGCTTTCTTTTTTTAATATCTTTGTGTGAAAAAAAAAAAAATCGAACTCATTCATGTATGACAGTATTATTGCTGTTAATGTATTCTGGAATAAGAGTTTTCTCCTGGAGAGAGGTGTATGCTGTGATAAGATGAAATGAGATATTATCTCTATCTTTGCCTTGAATTAACACTGTTCTGCAACACAGCATTCACAGAGATTCAAATCGTAAGTGATTCCTTCCTCCAGCACTTCTCACTTCAGGCTTTTACTGCATTGCTGCTTAACAGAGGTGGAATTCAGATTCTTTCCTATAACTTTTCTATGTACAAATTGCATGCACCAACTATTATAATGACATTTCTGGCATAGCCTGCATTCTGTAAGATTCTTAGATCTTTAAGAGTCTTCCTTCAAGAGCTTCATGCCCTGGAAATAGGAAGGTTTTCCTATGCATAGCCAAGTCTTTGCATTATATGAAGGTTTTACGTGATGTCCTCCTATGCAGAAAAAAAAAGTAACTGTAGCTTTTAAACCATATTGATGATTCCTACTTATAGCAATACAGCAATCCTGTAATACTTACTGTGGTCTCTATAGACTTTTGTATCTGTGTTGATGTTCAAAGGGATGTGGTTTGAACCAAAGCTCAAGAATGCTCCATGCAAGACGGAGGCATTCTCGGAGTGTGCATGCATGAGAATGAGTTAGTGCAGAAGTTAGTGTTGTGGCATATACCACAATCCTCAGTAGAATATTTTGGCACAGGGATGACTATTCATCTGTTGAGTGTAACACTGGGACACTGGGACAGTCATTATTGAGAATTAGTACTGAGGGAATGAAGTCAAAAGTAGGATTATGAACTCTGGAATGTAACAGGCTTTCTGTTTCTTCATAAGAATACACTGAGATCAATCATGGATGACTTTCCCCCTTGAGTTAATAATATTTTCTGAATCACATTTATATAAAAAAGAAAAGCAGCTTTGTCTGAGTCCCTGTTGCAAACCTAATCTGTTTAAAGACCTGATGGGGAGGGATTGCTTCGTTAATAAGCAAGCAGGAGGCTAATGCCTTGTCACAAATGTTTGAGAATGCACACAAATTGCAGCTGATGTTGCCGTTAACTTCAGCTCTGGAGTAACTATCAAGTGCAAGAATACACTGTCTTCAAAATCTGCAGCTGGAACTAACTCATCCTGCTGTGAAATGGTATTCACCCAGTTAACTGTGAACTGACACTTTGTCATTAATAGAGGATCAGAGATAAAAATGTGAGAGAAGGACTAAACTAATTTCAAACATATTTTGTTACAGATCATATACAGATCCTTTGCCAGATTCCTGAGGGAAATAAGGTGATAGATGATGTAATCTACCTAACACTTCACCGGTAGAAAAAAAAAAAGTTTGATTTGTGTCATTGTATGTCAACTGTGAAAGTAATGTAGCATTTTCTTTCAATCCCACTGTTAGGATGTTGGGGTGCACTGTTAAGAATTACAGAACAAATAATTTCTTTTTCTGAAAACGGGAAACTGAACGCTTCTTAATATGCTTATTACTGCACCCAAAGTACACCAAGTTTGAAATGGATATAAAATCAACTATTTTGCTCTTCAAAGTTAGCAAAATAATAGTATTGTATAATGCAGACATTGAAATAGCCTGAGATTTTTTGCTTTTCTATGATGCCAGCATAAGGATTTCATTCTCCAATTAGTTTGGAGCACTGGGACGCTGATATTACAGGCTAAACTACTTTCTGCTGCAAGGAGATAAAATACTAGAATGGTATTTGAGGCATCAGAAGTTTAATTTAGTTGCGATCTTGAGATAATGACTTCTCTCACCTCTTCAAACCCAGAAGATTACACCCACATTAGGCTTCTTGTGTAACTTGCTTTGCAAAATCTTATAGTTCTTTCTAAATACCATCTTCAGGGTGAAAACGACTGATAGGCTGTAATTGAAGAAAGGGAATTACAGATTGGTAGCTTCTTCAAGCATAGGTTTGCACTAAAAATGTCCAGATACTGTGCACTGTTTCCATTTAAAATCCTAATTTTTAGATAAAAATGTATTCCTTCTATTCATGTTTCCCATTTTTTCTCAATGGTGTGTGGGGTAAATTTTGTGCTTTACTGACTTTTGGGACTTTAGGCCAAAGAGTATCTCTGCTTCAAAAAAAACCAGTAGCTTAACGTCCATGACTCTGCTACTCATATGATGAGTAGCTCCAAACTGGTATCAGACCTGCTGCTTAGAAGTTCAGTACTTCTTCTGGGATACATTGTTTGCAATCCTATGTCCTCATCACAGACATTTATAGTAAAATTAAGTCTTGGTGCATTTATAAGAGAACTATATGCAATAAATATGAGCTAGCATAAAAATATACCAAGGAAATCCCCATCTGTTACCAAAATAAAATGCCCGTCTCTAAATGGTCTCTAGAGCTTGTTTAGAAGCCATAATTTAATGATTTTCAAAAGGTCTAAT
The DNA here is from genome assembly GCA_013400375.1 of Thinocorus orbignyianus. Taxonomy (NCBI): domain Eukaryota; kingdom Metazoa; phylum Chordata; class Aves; order Ciconiiformes; family Thinocoridae; genus Thinocorus; species Thinocorus orbignyianus. The sequence continues at coordinate 977,884 of VXBW01001855.1, forward strand.
GACTTTCAAATTTAAAAGTCAGCATGACTTTTTCTTCTAGATTTCATTCTTAAAAACACATGGAATTGCTTGTAGCTTTTGTTAATCTCAAGGCAGTATTTATTTATTTTTTTTTGCACAACACCTAAAAACAGTGCCTGTTTCACAGGAATACTCTGAGACTTTTCCACTCTTGCTTAATCCCCTTAAACTCCTTTGGTGATAGGTAACTCTCTTTCTCAGTGTAGCCAAATCCCACCACCTCATTCCATATTGATTTTCAGTGTCAATGTGATATTTTTAGCTTTCAGCACAATTAGGAGAATTGACTAGTTGAAGAAGTAAGGAGGCTTCCAGGTCCTCACTAAGAGTATTTTCCAGTGTCTCTTTCCAAAATGGGACTAGTTCCAGACAGTACTGAAGAGACTACAGAAAATATTGAGCTCTTGATATCCTGTAGGACCAATCAATTTGTGGTTGGAAGACTCTAGCTCTAAGGAATTAGAGTAGAAACCTGCCTGTGTGTTGAATGAATCGAATTTACCGTAGATTACTTACTGATGTACTTTGAGAATCTGCTTAAATTTTGCTAGCATTTGACACATTTTTAAATGCATTTAAAGGGGAAAAAAACCTGACTCTTGCAGGATTGTTGGCACATTTCCACACTTTTAATACACTGAAGTTTGGTTGTTGCTGCAATATTTCTGTTGTCTGTTTTAGTAGCTAAATAAATCCAGTAAGAAAATTACTTCTGAAGTAATTTTGGTATTATAGCTTTATGTACTGGTCCATCTTAATTAAGTTATAAAGTGTGATTAGGTAGTCCCTAACACACCTTTCTCAGAATCCCAGAAAAAGAAATGAAAGCCACTTTACAGATCACCTAACTTTCCTGAGCCGGAGTGTATCTTTGTCATTTTGGACAAGTTTTGTTTTGGTTTTTCTCAACCTCTTTGCCAAGAATTTTGGTATTGAACACTATACCACTTTTCCGAGTAATCTATTCCATGACTGTGATATCTTTATTATTAGGAAATGTTGTCTAGTCTATTTTTTTCACCCTTTTCCTACTTTAGGCCTGCCATTTCTTGATCTCTGCACAGTGATCACAGAGAATGTATTCTACTTCATCTTTGAGTATTTGAAGTCCATTTCTATACATGTTCTGACCTTTAAAAAAAAAAAAAAAATCTTTCCTTTAAGCATCTCCATTACTTTCAGCTCTATTTTCTAAGTTGTGGAGTACCTTGGGAAGTATATTTCCTATCCTGATGGTCTGATGTGGTTTATTCACAGTGGGCAACTAAGTACCACACAGCTGCTTGCTCGCTCCTGCCCTGGCCGGATGGGGGAGAGAATCAGAAGAGAAGTGAGAAACCTCATGTGTTGGGATAAAGTTTGTTTAATCAGTAAAGCAAAAGCCATGCATGCAGCCAAAGCAAAACAAAGAATTCACTACTTCCCATCAGCAGCCAAGTGTCCAACCATCTCCAGGAAAGCAGCCTGTTCACTGGCAGGATGGTAAGAGGAAAGCCTTGAAAAGCCTTGAATGCTTAGCAACAACCAGAACCACTGGTGCTCTACCAACACTACCCTCATTCCAAATCCAAAACATAGCACTATCCCTGCTGCTAGTAAGAAAGTCAACTCTATCCTAGCAGAAGCCATGACATATTCTTAAGCCATTGACTAAAAATGTACTTATATTTCATCTTGACTCACTTCTACTGCTTCGCTTTGAACTTCTTCCAAGTGATTCATGGCCGCACTCAAAGAGTTGTGGTTAATGGGTCAATGTCCACGTGGCGGCCAGTGACGAGTGGTGTCCCGCAAGGGTCAGTACTGGGACCAGTACTATTTAACATCTTTGTTGGAGACATGGACAGTGGGATAGAGTGCACCCACAGCAAATTTGCCGATGACACCAAGCTCGGTGGCGCGGTTGACACGCTGGAGGGAAGGGATGCCATCCAGAGGGACCTGGACAGGCTTGAGAGGTGGGCTAATGCAAATGGCATGAAGTTCAACCAAGCCAAGTGCAGAGTCCTACACCTGGGACGTGGCAATCCCAGGCACAAATACAGGTTGGGCAGAGAATGGCTGGAGAGCAGCCCTGAGGAGAAGGACTTGGGAGTGCTCATGGATGAGAAGCTCAACATGAGCCGGCAGTGCGCGCTGGCAGCCCAGAAAGCCAACCGTATCCTGGGTTGCATCAAAAGAAGTGTGAGCAGCAGGTCACGGGAGGTGATTCTCCCCCTCTACTCTGCGCTTGTGAGACCCCACCTGGAGTCCTGTGTCCAGTTCTGGAGTCCTCAACATAGAAAGGACATCGAACTGTTGGAACAGGTCCAGCGCAGGGCCACCAAGATGATTAGAGGGATGGAGCATCTCTCCTATGAGGACAGGCTGAGAGAGCTGGGACTGTTCAGCCTGGAGAAGAGAAGGCTCCGGGGACACCTGATAGCAGCCTTCCAGTATCTGAAGGGAGCCCACAGGAGAGCTGGAGAGGGACTCTTTGTCAGGAAGTCTAGTGACAGGACGAGGGGTAATGGTTTTAAATTGGAAGAGGGGAGATTTAGATTAGATGTTAGGAAGAAGTTCTTTCCTGTGAGGGTGGTGAGGCACTGGAACAGGTTGCCCAGGGAAGCTGTTGATGCCCCATTCCTGGAAGTGTTCAAGGCCAGGTTGGATGGGGCTTTGAGCAACCCGCTCTAGGGAGAGGTGTCCCTGCCCATGGCAGGGGGGTTGGAACTTGATGATCTTTAAGGTCCCTTCCAACTCTAACCATTCTATGATTCTATGATCTACAAATTTCTTGAAGTATAGTGCCAGGAATTAAAATAATTTTCTTGGTCTCAGGTGAAATAATTCCTCCACTCTGTTTTATAAGCTAGACTTCTGTGTCTTTGCAAGTACAGCGCTTGTCTTTCCCCAGTAGTACAACATTACTTTGCATCACAATGAGAATGTAATTCATTAACACCCATACAGCCTTTCTTCAGATGACTGTCTGGAATAAGTGTGACTTCCTAAAGAAGTGCAGTACTTTGCACTTCTTCCTATTGAAAGGGACATTTTTGCATTTCTTATCTCCAATTTTCAGATAATTTTTAATTCTTACCTTGTCCTCCAACACAGTAGATTCCTGAAAATCTGATAAGCGTGGTCTCAGTTCTGTCATTTAGATTGCTAACTGAGATACAGAGAAGTATACAGAGCAGACAGAAGAACCTGGTGTCCTACATAGAGATCTGCTTTCACCTTGGCAGAGGCTCAATAATAAAAACTCTGAGTTTTCCACCTACCATTTATTATTTTTGTCAAAGACTTGTTTCCCCAGTTTGTCAGATTGTCGTGTGAAATAAAGACAAGCCCTATTAAAATTGAGATTTCTCCATTATCCACAAGGCTTATAATACTGTCCCCAAAAGATGCTGGATCAGTTCTGCCCAATTTGTCCTCAACAAATCTGGGTTGGATATTACTCTGATCCTCTTTTCTTTATAAGCTTTAAAAAACTACTGTTTTCCCTGGAACTGGATTCTCACATGCTTAGTGTTAAATGTTTAGCGCTGTGTTTACCCTTTTGCAGTCTTCTAGAATTTCTACCAGTTCTCAAAGGTTAATGACTTTGAGATAAAAAGAGCCAGATTTCTAAATATGTGAGATTTTCATTTGGAAAATACCTACTGTAGCCTGTAAACAGGTAATTCCATTCTTAGTTCAAAATAGTACCTCTCACCACCAGGATTACTTTTTAGCTACCTGCTTGCTCTTGCCTTTTTTTTTTGTTGTTGTTGTTTGTTTGTTTTCAAGAGAAGATTGACCAAAGGAGAAGAAACACTGGGACTAGGCTCAAATGTCTTCCCATAACTGACTCCTGGGAGGTTTTATCCTAGTTTGCTACTTGGCTTCTCAGTTATCCCAACATCTTGGGGTTTGGTGGGTTTTTTTGTCTGCTGTGCCACTGAGAAATATTAAATTCTGTTTCTTTCTGGTCTTGTATTTACTTTTTATGAGAACTCAACACTCCAGTTCTCTGGGCTTACTGAAACCTGCCTACTTGAAATTGATGACATTTATTTTGGTGCTTCCCTTCCCTCTGTTCCCTTTTTTGAAGTTTTTCTTCATATCCACTTTAGATAAAATTTGTAACAAAGCTTAAGAAATTTCTCACCAAAATGCTATTTTTGGATTTTTATGTGTCTTTTCCATTCAGCATTTTATCATGGTTTTAGTTACAGCAAATCCTTTAGAAACCTATTTTGTCTGCTGGCATACCAGTTTACCAGTTCTGAAAAGCAGTTGATTCAAATCATTTCAATTATGGAAGAAAAAAAATAAGCCAAATCATTTTCTTTATATGAACATATTTGACACATTTTTAATTCTTCAGAAATTAATGTCTTACTAGGTTGTTCAAGGTAATCTGTTGAATCAAGAGCCTGTTCTCAATTAGTGCTAAGTAGACATCCCAAGAGATGAATCTTTTTTCAGAAATAAGTACTTCCCCCCTACCCCCTCCTTTACTTCTAAACACATGGGCCGTGACTAAGAGTACATGCTGACTTAAATTTGCTGTTGCTCAACATTGCTCAGCTAACAGAAACCATAGGTGGCTTACCTTCTGAACTAGTGTCTCCACTGTAGTGTTGAACAGACTTGGATCACACTTGTTTAACTTTGACCACTTAGCAGTTTCACCTGAAGTTTGAAGTGCTCCTATTTAGGCAAAGCATGAACGTAAGAGACAGAACATAGGTAACAGTGATCCAGAAGTATCATAGCATGCTGTGCCTGTGATAGGGAGTGTCCAGTGTTTCAAAAACTTTTATAAAGTGATATGATTCAATGCAGACTCTCGAATGAAATGCATGCTTAAAGATGCAGCATCTGGACTTATTGTTGTTGGCAATAAGTTCTGCTGAATTGAAATGAAAATATGATGTCACTCATGTACTTTTTTGGTGTTTTAAAGGTCTAGTTTATCCTTCTGAGAAAGTCTTGTGACAAAATGTATAGAACTCAATGCAAAGCTTCAAAACTAAGTTGTTGCCATACTAATGTGGCTTTAAGGAATAACTGCTTTCAGTTATTATCTATCATGTATATACCTTATTAGCACTTGAAACTTCTTTGTAAAATCATTTTATGTGCTACTACAATATAATAATCATATTGGTGAAATTTGGATTTGCAGAACAGTGCAAGCAGTTCCTGCTGAAAGAGTAGTTCAGAAGGACTTAGTTTATTAATAATTCCTGTGATAGCTGTAAGCTTACCAGCACTGCTGGGAAAAGGATAATAGCATTCTACCCTGATGATGTGCTCTTCCCATGTCATGGTGCTGACATTGTGGTATTCAGTGTACCCCGTGGCACTGTGACCTCTTGTGTCAGGTCTTGACTGTGCCAAGTTCTCTTCACAGTACATGTGTTTACTCTCAAATTGGAAGGGACCCATAAGAATCACTGTGTCCAACCCCTTGCTCCGAACAGGACTATCTAAAACTAAACCATATGTCTAAAAGTGTTTTTCAGCTGCTCCTTGAATTCTTACAGGCTTGGTGCCATGACTGCTTACTTCCCTGAGGAGCCCGCTCCAGTGACCAACCACCCTCAGTGAAGAACTTTTTTCCTGATGTCCAATCTGAACTTCCCCTGATGCAGCTTTATTCCATTTCCTTGTGTCCTGTTGCTGGTCATCCAAGGAGATCGGCACCTCTCCATTCACTGCCCACCTTGACAAAGTTGTAGACTGAAAAGAGGGCACCCCTCCACTGCTTTTTCACCAAGCTGAGCAAACCAAGTGACCTCAGCCTCTCCTTGTAAGTCTTGACCTTAGGCCTTTCACCATTTTGGTCATCCTCCTGTGGACACCCTCTAATAGTTTGGCTTCCTTCTTGTATTGAGGCATCCAAAACCACACACAGTACTCGAGGTGGGAGCTGCACCAGTGCACTATAGAGTGGGACAATCCCCTCCCTTGATCAGCTAGCTGTACTTGATGCACCCCAGGACATGATTACACCTTTTGGCTGCCAGGGCACACCGTTGACTGTATTCAACTTGCCATCAACCCAGACCCAGAGATCTCTTTCAGCACTACTGCTCTTCAGCCTCTCATCATCCAATTTGTATGTATAACGAGGATTACCCCATCCAAGTCAGAAAATTCAAAATACAGCACTTGCTTTTGGTAGATTTAATGTGATTGGTGGTTGCCCAGCTTTATAGCCTACTTGGATCTCTCTGTAAGGTCTCTCTACCCTCAAGGAAGTCCACAGTTCCTTCTAATCTAGTATTGTCAGCAAACTTACTTAATGTACGTTTGATTTCTTCATCTAGATAGCTTATAAAAACACTGAAGAGCACTGGCCTTAAAACTGAGCCCTGGGGAACCCCACTGATGATTGGCTGCTGGCCTAATATAACCCTATTTCCTATAATCCTTTGAGCCTGACCCATCAGCAAGTTACTCACCCAGTGTATTTTGGGCTTTTCTAGAAGTGAGCTGAGCAGTTTATCTAGAGGATACTGTGAGAAATGGTATCAAAAGTGTTGATAAAATCCAAACACAACACTTGACTAACCAGATTGAAGACCTTATCACAAAAGGAAACTAAGTTGATTAATCAGGACCTTCCACTGCTGAACTTATGCTGGTTACGACAAGTGTTTTGGTTATGACTGTGTTGCCTCTCAAGTGTTGTTCACTGTCAATAACTCCCAGAATAACCTTCTCCATAATTTTACCATGCACTGAAGTGAGACCAACAGGCCTGTAATTGCCACGTTCTTCCTTCTCACCCCATCTCCTCCCAGAGCTCTGTCACTAGGCAAAGCAGTTCCTCTACCTGGCTGCCTCTCCCATGAGTGCTGTGTGTTCCCGTTGGAGCTCTGTCTGGGATGCTACACTGGTCGTGGTGGGTGTAGGCCATGGCTTTCTGCTGGATGTTTACCATTGCTCCCTAGTCAAGCTGACAGAGCTACATCACCCTTTCTGCACAAACTGTTGTCTTATGCCCTATTTGCCCACCTTCGTCACCAGTGCTCCCCAGGAGCTTCTGTTATATGGGTTGTGGGGTGGAGTGGGTGATGCACCCGTTGTTGCTCCTGGCCCCACCCCACTAAGCCACTGTGGCAGAAGCTGCAGGCTCCCAGTGGGTTTCTATTTTCTCCCAAGGTTTCCCTAGTTTAGCAAATCCCCACACACTGTGCCGGAATGCTCAGCTGTGGATGGTGCCAGAATTACAGCCATTCACCTCAGCAATTTACAGGACACTGAAATTGACAAATGAATTTGGAACACTTGGGTGGGGAGGTAAGGGGAGAAGAACAAGGGCTGAAAGAAGAGGTTACTCTGTCCCTCTTCTGTTAAAGCTTCTCTTCTGCCTCAAAGTGGAGTTGAGGTATCATGTGTCTTCCTCCCTACCCTACTATTCATGTCAGGCACAACTGCTGCACTCCTACAATAAGACTGTCTACATTGGGATAAAAGTGGTGGTGTGCAAAACAGCTTTGGGAAACGAAGTAGAATATTAGTGTCTTAATGTAATTTTGACACAGGCTTTAAAGAAAAAGAAAGGTTGAAGTAAATGCACTAAAAGATTACAAAGGTGTTGAGTTGGGGCTGGAAGAGGCTAGAAGACCTTGGCCTGCTTCAGCTACAAAGTTGAAGATTGAGAAGGTCTCTACTGTTGTTGCCAGGCATTTGTTCCTTTTTTCCCTCAGTAAAGGCTGGCGCAAGAACAGATGTGTATAAACTGGATCAAAGTTGTTTTATTTTGGAGAGTAGAAGGAAGCTTTGAAACCTTTCTGGGGTAGCCTTCCAACAAGAACACTAGAAGTTTAAGCATAAGAACTGGTAATTTTTACAATAAAAATAAATGAGTATATAGATTTCTATTGCCAAAAAACCAGACTCAAGAATAAAGATGATCTCCCTAACAGTACCGAATATAAGGAATGCCTCTGTGGTATTAAGAGTTATTTGTCTGAATGCTCTGCTGTATGCACATGACTGGGGTTTTTTTTCCATAATTTATGTAACGGACATTTAATTCCAACAATTCTGAGGAAAAAGTTCAACAGACTAATTAGAGGCCTAAACTGTTTGCCATAAATTTATCTAAAAGAAACTTTGGCGTTGCTTTTGTTTAAGAATGCACCTGACCTTTTCTGTTCCCTTGTACAATGCATGTATGAGTGTCAGTAGGAGTTTAACAAGACCCAGGCAGTAGAAGCGTTGCCAAATTCTCTTTATGATGTATGTATTTACTCTATCCCCAAGATCTTTTTCTCCCTTTTTCCCTTTTTTTCTTTTTCTCCCTGTTTCTATTTTTTTTTTCCTTCCCTTCTCTACTTTCCAGATAAATTTGGAAGGATTGCGTGGGGAGGGAGTGAGTTTGAAAGTCCAGAAACATGCAGTGGTTCACACCCTGCTTTTAATCAGTGAGCCCAAACTGGAAGAGTCTCACTTGAACTGTGTGTTTCCTTGGGAATACTGTCTACGTAATATATATTTGTGTTAACACTTATGCCTCTAGACTTTACAAATATTTGCAACAAATCAGTATGCTTTTAAGCAAAGATTCCAAGAAACATGTTATTTACTGCGGAAACCCCTGGAGAGAATAAACTGGCATATCTGAGTATTAGAAAAGTACTAGCCCGTAAATCAGATAAGAGACAGGTGGGACATTCCTAGAAATCCTTGTTCTGTGGATTTCTCTTTCCTCATGTCAGCCTTTGACCTTGTGTGGTGTGCTGGAAATAAGATTATTTGCATTTTCAATGTGAGTTTCAAAAGTCATTTGGGCACATGTCATTTGGGAGAACTGAGTGGCTTTGCACTATGACCTGCTCTATTTGCTAAAAGGAATTAAATTTATTCTTCATGTTTCAGTCAGAAAGGATTTGGTTTTGCCTCAATCAAGTCACCACTCTTCTTACACACTTTGCTCTTTGCACAGGGCTCTCTCATTCAAATGGAGACATCCTGCATGTAAAATCAGATGACTGTCAAGAAGCCGGAACTCTCACTGAGGGTCCTTGACAGAGTAATTAGCTTCCCACCCAGGTCTGCTGTAGCACTGGCTTGTTAACATTCCAGGTGTGCTGCAAATTACACCCACTTATGGAAGACTTCGAATCCAGGATTTTAGTTTGTGTCCTACTTAGTGCAGTGTTTGATCATGCAGTCATGTTGCTTTCTTATGTACAAACTGCTCTGCTGCAGGAGCTCCCTCCCAGATGACAGAAATCTAGTTTGTTTGGTTTTTAACTACAACAAATATTGGACAAATTCAATCAATCTAATCTGAAAAAGAGAAGTACATGGAAGAAGCACTTAAAAGATGTTTTTGTGGAATTAAAAATACAAATTCCTTGGAGAGTTTCACAGCAAAATCTTCTTGCTTGAGATTTCTACAGCTAGCTCCTCATAAGTCAGCTTAATTTATCAGTTACAGGGTGTAATGCTAGTTCCCAACCAGTTTTGTCCATTAGGCCACATTAAATAAAATCAACCACATTTTAAGCAACAATATTTTGAAGTAAAAATTTTAATGTAGCCTTAAGACAGTGTTTAGGTGATTCACTTTAGTGCCTAAAGCTTGCTGCTATAGTCAGTTGTGTATTTCAGGGTTTGTTTCTACATGTACATTTTCCTGGATGACTATATCTTTCAACTGTGTCTAATGTCAATCTTTCATGTAACCTTGCAACAAACCCAGTCAAAAACCTTGTCCTTGACCTCAAGCATGCTGTGAATCTCTGAGAAGTGAGGTAATTCAATTTCTAGGCCAGATGAGAGTAGATTAGTGTATGAATTGGTCCAGATGTATGAATTATCTTCTCTTTCATAAATAATACAGGCATTTGGGTAATTCATTGTTTGTAGATGACAGTGATCTTACATAAATGTACCCACATCCTTATATACATGGTCATTTTCTGTTCACCTTTTGGTGAAAAGCTCTCTTTCGTCACTTGAGCAACAGGTACCACAACACTATATTCCAAAAATTTACTCAATTCATTTGCATTTATTTCATGCAACACTCTAAAACCCAAAACAAACAAACAAACAAACAAAACAACAAAAAAACCCACACCAAACCCAAGAGAGCAAGATGATGGTACCTGGGGGGGTTTTAGGTGACTTTAAGCACGGTTTTACTCCAGACATGTTTTTGTGTTCAAGAAAGGTGGAGACATGCTCTTTGTAGCAGTACCGTGAGTCTAGCTCTGTGTGTGTTTCTTCAGTAGGGGAAAAAAAAGTACTCTAGTGTGTATGTTACATCCAGCTCATGTTAAACTCTGTTGCAAAAACTGTTTTTTACTATTGGTCTTTAGTTATCACTGAAAAGAAATGTCTTGCTGGCATAGTAAGTTTTATGAGTGTTACTTTGTTCGTCTTTAAGAAGAAATATTTCCAGTTTTCACTCTGCAGAAATACAGCAATGGAAAATACAGACAAATGAAAAATATACTTCTCTTTCATTTAAAACAGCTCTGCATTCACATCTTCAGGAGCTGATTTTCTTCTGTCTCCTGGTTGCAACACTAAAAGAATAATACTTTTAATTGTCTACTGCAATAAAGAAGAAAAAAAAAAACAAACCAGCACCAAACATAAGACTGTTACCCTCAGCCATTAATATATCCTTATGGCTATATACAGATGGCTAAAGCAACTGCCATGAGTCCAGATGTCTTAACGGGGTATTTCCAAGTAAGGAAAATAGCCAAGGGACAAAAGGTTACATGTAGGCAATCCAAGTAATGAAGTATTCTTAGGTATAAGGTGAATAATGCAGCCAAAAGAAAATAATAATAATAATAAAAAGAGCTTACAGGAAAAGGCACAGTCTCTTTAGTTATCTGTTTTCTGATAACATTCTGGCTGAGTCAATTGCATGATAAACAGGACAATGCCAAAATTAAGCTATAGGTTGCATATATCACTCAGAAAAACTAGACTGAAAAAAAAAGCCAATTCTGTTTAATATAGAAAAACCTTATTGCCGTAAACACAAACTCTGGCAAAATTCTGGTATACAACTTTCACATCTTTGAGAAGTAAGGTTCAAAATCTACTTAAACAGCACAGTTAACCTCTTGTAGTTCACTTTTTAGAGGGATGGTGTTTAGAGTAGATCTATCTGATTTCTTTGGTTGCTGATAGAACTTGAGATTGACAAAAGATTGAAGGAAAGCAAGGAGACTGATGAACTCTTAGAATCATAGAATCATAGAATGGTTAGAGTTGGAAGGGACCTTAAAGATCATCAAGTTCCAAACCCCCTGCCATGGAAAAGGACACCTCTCCCTAGAGCAGGTTGCTCAAAGCCCCATCCAGCCTGGCCTTAAACACTTCCAGGGATGGGGCATCAACAACTTCCCTGGGCAATCTTTTAACAATAAATTAATGGAATTTGCTATTTGTTGTGTGAAGTATGGCTTTTACTGCTTTTGGTTTTCTGCAAAATGGGCTGGGACAAAATACCACCTTATTGTAGTATTACACCTCACTTCATTTTTTGGCTTGGAGTATTCTTTTTAAATTGAGAAAAGTAGAGCAAATCTACACTGCAGTGCAGTTCTCCCAACACGAATTCCTCTACTCTAGCTTTGACTGACAGACCAGTACCGTATGACACTTAGATTTTACAATAAGAAAAGTTATGTACTTCACATGAACGTGGTTTAGTATCTCGGGATCACTGAGTAATTTGACTGAAGTATTGTAAAGAATACAATTATGGTTGACAGGTAAGAGGGAATGTGAAGAGAGATGAACCATTTTAATTGTTCAATTAATTTTAAATGGTAAAAACCAAAGTTAATCAGATGAAAATCTAAATATTAGGCATCTCTTGATTCCCCTTGACTATTAAGAATCTTTTTTAAAGCCAGTCTCCTCTGTTCCCTTCTTATATTCCATCTCTTCAATCAACTCTGTGCCAAATCTAAAGCCTGGTGCTAGGGTGACTAAGGAAGAAATGGTGTAAGAGATTCTTTGTTCTTCTGTTTTGTTGTGCTGGCTTTAATACTGGTACCTAGTTTTCCCTTATAAAATTCTGTTTTCAGTAAATGGATTAGCTATGGAAGAGAACTGGGAAGAGAGATTCATTGGGAACTCTCTTTTTATGTGTACGGTCATTCAAATGCAAACTTTCTGGGTCTGGGCCAAGTGTGTAGCATGGAAAATGGAATAAGTGATATTGCTTCTGAGAATGAGACAAGCTTGTTTTCCAGTCACAAAATTTTTACAGTCAAAAGATCTATTCACCAAGAGAAATTGCTGTGAAAACTGCGTGATGTCTCATAAAAGGCCTATAGAAAATAATCTGGACTATTTAAAAGAGTTCAGTTTAATCACAGATTAACTGTTCACTGCAGAAATATGCATCTGTCATTAAAACGAAGGCTTAATTCGGACTTTTACAGCATTATAATACTGCCCTGACTTAAACTACTTCTCAAATATATACATAGCTGGGTGTACTATGGAAAGATGAAAATACAGTGGTAGTTTTCTATACATAAAATTTCTAAGACTGCTTTTTCTATCACCAAGGTACAGTTACTCCAATGTGATCTTACATGCTACTGCTCAAAGCTACAGTAAGGTGAAGTTGTGTAGGGTCCTTAAGTGGAACAATTTAATATTTTTTTTTTTCTTTCATAAGTCCTCTTTATTGTCAGTGTTACAGGTCTTTCTTTTTTTTTTTAGGTTTTCCATGCTCAGAGTTTCATTCAGTTATGTTTCAAGTGATGTTGCTCCTCAGCCTACATTACGGAGAAGGCAGTTGAAAAACAGGTACCAGGGTTGGGATCTTGGCAGTGGCAGCAAATACTCAGTTATTCTAGAGAAAATTGGAGAGGAAACTTCGAGGAATCAATGCCAGTTCCTCGAGCTGGGCCTAGCAGAGTTCTGCTGTTTACTTCCATATACATCAATAGAACTTCAGTTGGCTCTAGAATGTATAGCAGGGAACATTTCCCCCTAAACCATCTGGTAGCTTCAGACAGTCTGAAAGCAGTATGGTCAGTCTTTTTTTAGTTCCAGATGTTGTGCCATGGCACTGACATATTGTAGGAATTTTCCGGAGGCAGCATCAGGAAATCCTTGTTAGAGAAGATGGTCATGGTCCTCCAAAGTCACAAAAACTGGGGGAGAGAAAGTCATCCTTAGATCTTCAAAACTTATACCACACTTTGCATAGTGGGCACAGCAGATCATCTTTGTTGTGTTTGCAATGCTGTTTCTACGGCGCAATGTTTCAGACTTGCAAAACATCTCTGGATACTGTCAGCCGAAGTTTGGATTCTGTAATGCCTTTGGCCAGGACTTGTATACACAGGGAAGATGTTTTTGGAACTCACAACACATACGTGGAGCTCCACCAAGATGAATCAGCAGCGCAGGAAACTTAGTACATCTTTATAGGGCCTATTTTTTTATTTTATTTTATTTCTTTTCAAGAAGTGAAAGCTTAGTGCTGAACTTTTTCTGAAGATCAAATTCTTGCTCTGCCAGAATTTCGACTATCTCTGAACAAATGTCTGGGATGGTCAGAATAGTGGTGATGTCAAGTGTCTGTTTCTACCAAAATGCAATACTGAATCTAGTCTCAGCATAATAAAAATACACTAATTGTTATAACATTACAACACTTTAATGAAGTTGTGCGAATGTTCTGTGCAGTGTATAAGAGAATGAAAGTTGTAGAAGCCTGCAGTTGTTGCAGGCTTAAAGCTATCTTTCTACCAGTTTATTTGGTTTACTATTGGATTTTAAACTGTAGATAAATCTTAATCAATATATTTGATTTTTAGGGCAAGCAGTGTTATGGAATGGATACCATAGTAGTTAATTCTGTATGCCTTTCAGCTAAACCATCTCAGGTTTTCATGAAGGATGAGGATGGGGGCAGGATGTCTATGGGCCTTAATTTCACAGGAATAAGTGGTCTGCATAATCAATACCTGATTATTCAAGTATTTGAGTGTGTTTATCTGAAGACAGAAATCTTCTTTCTGACTGATGCTGCAGTATGTTCCACAGTTGTACTTTCTTCTCATCTGCAAATCCAGAGATCCATTTCATGTCCTATACGTTTTTTAATATAGAATATTTGTAGGTTATGAAATAGTGCGTTACTCTTCTGATGACATTTCACTCTAATAAAAATATCCAAGTGTGTTCAGGTGTGGAAAAAATACAGTATTCATGCTGTAGTAAGCTTTGCTGGATAAGAGGATGCCATTCTACTGGGAAAGGGAAGCAGCAACACCAAAAATTCTAAAAAGTGTCATGCTTGATCAAATTCTACTACCTGGAATTACTGAATAAAAGGAAAAAATTTAATAGGAATGAATTAATATATAGGAAAAGATCCATATTTCCTTGATAACACTGCTGTTACATTGCAACACAGTTGCAGGTGTTCTCTGAAATTTTTCATAGGCAGTTAAGCCTTATTTCATTTTTTCTTTTTAGAGTAGTAGTAATTTCCTGATGCCATAGTCTCCTCTATTGGTTTCTGTCTCTAATGCTGTCTCTTTCCCCTGTTTGTGTTACCTTAGTTGCTGTAGTAATGCATTAGTAAAATAAGGTAACTGTAGTTTAAAATAACGCGTTTATATGATCACTGGAGTACTATCCCCTCCCCCATTTTCATTGTCCCATACTTTTGGGTATTTAATCTCTTTGATCATCCCACAGAATTTCAAATTAAATGTCCTTTACTTCTGCAACATCTGGACAGTGATTTGTTTGTCCTTATGAAAAAACATAGAATCTTTTAGGTCTGAAGAGCTGTGTAATCAATCCAGAAAAGACTGATTTCCTGACGCACTCCTTCCCCCTTCAAAATGGTTTCCATGATAACAAAGTAGATGTGAAAGAGAAAAATGAAGACTTTGTAGGGAAGAAGTCATGCTATTTTCTTGTCTCCTCTCTTGTTTATGGAATCAAAGTAGTAAGGAAAAAAACTATACGAACAAAAGATAACAGAATAAGGCAAAATTTATTATTCTTAGACAGTAAACACCTTGGTGCTATTTTTCTTGCTTCTCTTACATATTTCCTGCCCAAAAAAGGTGCAATTAAAATCTGTCAAAATCAACTGTTTTACCAAAAATGAACTGTTTTCTTCTCCGTCCTGAGTCCTCTGATCCCACTGCCAAGTGAAGTATACCAGTACATTAAAAAGGATCTGGAAGTAAAGACCATCAGAGGAATCACTGCTCTACTGCAGGACATCCTTACTAACCTTCAGATGACACCTTTCAAATGTGGAAATTCATAATCAATCTCAACAATGCCAGTAGAAAGCATTCTTACAAGACAAGCAACCCTGGGTGTTTTGCAGCTGTCATTAGAATATTCAACTAAGCCCTCCCTCAAAACCTAATGTTTTTTAGAAAAAGTTGAGACATATGTCCTTGCAAAACCAGTAGATGAGCGAGCAATGACAGTGGCACTGCCTTTATTTTCACTCACAGAAGAGGAAACCCACTCATCAAAAGGTGATTTACTCCTCCAAAGAATATGGAAGTGAATGGACTATTTTCTTCTACCCTCTGACTGTGAATTCAGCATGCTGAATTCAAAGGGAAACTCCTACATTTTTTTTCATGGAATCATGGAATTGTCAGAGTTGGAAGGGACCTCTTGAGCTCATCTAGTCCAACTAGATTGCCTGGAGGACTTTACTTGAGACTACATCCAGGCGGGTCTTAAATCTCCAGAGAAGGGGACTCCATAACCTCCCTGGGCAGCCTGTTCCAAGGCTCTGTCACCCTCACTGTAAAGAAGTTTTTCCTCATATTTGAATGGAACTTCCTGTGTTCCAGCTTGTGCCATTGCCCCTCGGCCTGTCACTGGGAACCACTGAAAAGTCTGGCTCCATCCTCCTTCAACCCACCCTTTAGATACTTGTGAGCATTAATAAGGTCTCCCCTCAGCCTTCTCTCATAATAGAGATGCTCCAATCCCTTAATCATCTTTGTTGCCCTACACTGGACTCTTTCCAGTAGTTCCCTGTCTCTCTTGAATTGGGGAGCTGAGAACTGGATGCAGTATTCCAGTTGTGGCCTCACCAGTGCAGAATAGATGTAGAGAATGACCTCCCTTGACCTACTGGCCACACTCTTCCCTATGCAGCCCAGAATTCCATTGGCCCTCTTGGCAACAAGGTCAGGTTGCTGGCTCATGGATAGTTTACTATCTATCAGGACCCCCAGATCCTTCTCCTCTGAAGTGTTTTCCAGCAGGCCCACCCCTAACCTATACCAGCACCTGGCGTTCTTCCTCCTCAGGTGCAGGACCCTACACTTGCCTTTTTTGCCAGAAAGGAAGTAAAAAATAAAGAAATAATGTTTATGTGGCTAGCAAGACTCTCCGGATACTTACAGCATGTACCTACGTGCTCTGTGGTGAACACCCAACCAAGCAGTTGAGGTTCTTTCCAAGTGCTTTCTGTGTCATTGCCTACCATTTGCCATTCTTTCCTTATTTCATTCTTTGAAAAGGAGTTATTTGAGAATAGAGCAGTTCGGCTTTAACTGATCAATAGCAATGAGGTAAAAGCAAATTGACTGATGCTAAAGTTTTCAAAATGGTCTGTGGTGATTTAATTTTGGGTGTTAAGTTCCAAAAAAAAATGGTACCCTGTAACTTTCAGGATAAAATTAATGCTGTTCTCCCAGGAAGTTTCTACATATCTACAGTTTTCTATGTCCTTTCCAGTTCTATAATCTTGGGAAGAATTACTTCATGTTACACATACTTAAGTGACTCACTCAGTAGAACATACTCATTTTCTTCTGAATGGAAAACAGGTTTTATTAAAATGTTTGCTACCAATATTCTTCACTTCTGCGCCCAAGTCTCTTTCCTGCGACAGTCTCATATTCTTTGTTTCCTTTCTATCTGCATCTTGCAACTGTCCAGAAAAAATGACAAATACTTTATGAGAAAGAAAAAGTGTAGCTTTTTTTTTTTTTTTTTTCCTTGAAGGAAATGTTTTAACTCAAAGTCCATGATTAAAAAACTTATGTGGCAAATAGAAGTGTTTGCTTCATTTGAACCTGTATGTCTGCTGTGGCTCCTCACTACAGCTCTCTAGGTTTGGTCTCAATTTTTAGTGTTGCATCTAATTGAAAATTCATTGTACCATGGTTTTCCAGCTGTGTTGAAGGAAAAAACATGTTAGTTCTTATAAATGTTATATCAATACTTATTTAAATAGAATGAAAAACTAGATGACCTACCCATGGAAATCACCACTAAGGACAAAATATATAGCTTTAATAAAGGCTCCCTCTGATCCTGATTTAATTTCTTCTCTCAAAGATATAAAAATAATAGTTTGAAATACTAAAATAATTGAAAAATTCACACTGCACTCAGAAGCTTCTACTTCAGGCTATAAAATTTAACATCTTGAGTAAAAAATAGTTTAGCAATGTTCTTCTTGTTGAGCTTGTGCTTAGAAACTCCAAGAAACAGCAAGGAGAAAACAGCCTCAGCTTCTCAAGAACTGCTTCCCTCTTATATTCCTCACTTTCTAGGACACCAAACACTCTGGTAACAGAGTTATTCAAGATCTTCCTGGAAATAACTAAATCTTGTTTGTGTCTTCCTTTTCCCCCACCATGTTCACTGCATCTATTTGTATGTTGATTTCTCTTCAAAGTTGCACTGTGTTAAGAGACGGAAAGATACTGCACAAAAGGTAGGAAATATGCCATCCATGAAGGACTGGATGTGATCCCATTCCAGGTTCTCTATGTCTATATATCCTGACAAGTATGTCTATTGATTTCAGCGACAAGACATCAGGTGTAAACTGAAAATATTTTCATGTGACTTGATGGACAAGGTTATGTAGTTGCCGTGGTTCTGACCAATCAGAAAAAAAAGATAATTTCCCTCTCTCCTCTTTTAAGAAAAAGAGAGGAGAGGAAGAGATTAAAGAGATTCAGGAGTTTAGAAAAAAACTAAACTACTTTAATAAAAACATAAATAATAATAAAATAATAAATAATAAAAGGAAAAAAGAAGAAAAAACCATATACAGTATATACAAAACCGCATCAAGCTCCCAGGATGATGCCCATGTCACCAGTAGGCATCAGGAAGAGTCCCAGACTGGACTTGGTGATTGACAGGAGATGGATTCCAGATCTGGAATCAGGAATGATCAGATCAGGACCAAAGGCAGACCAACAGTCAGGATCTTCCTTGGATGTTGGCAATAGAAGAAAGAGAGTTGACCCTTTGATCCCTCAGTTTTTATACTGAGCATGATGCAAATGGGATGGAATACTCAAGTTGGTCAGTTTTGGGTCACCTGTCCTGTCCGCTCCTCCCTACAGGTTTGACCCCTCTACCCTTTTCCACTTCTGACCCATATTTGCAAATAACAAAATTACCTGACCTTGGTTGTTATAGCAATAAGTATAATCAAAGGCCTCTCTGCATACCATCCCCTGCTATAATCAGGTTTTATCACTGCAAGAGTGAACAGTTTTCTGGACAACGTGCTGTTAATTTCAGAGTTTAGTTAGTTAGAAAAGGCCCAGCTAAAAAGGTAAAATTGTAAAACAGAAAATTGGTTCATTTTACCTCAAACCAGGAAGGTAGTTTCTTTATTTTTGAAATGTTGTATGAAAATGTAGGGTAAACTGAGTCCTGGAATTGCACTGAATGCCAATTAATTTGTCCATGCAAAGTTATAGTCAAGACAGCATGGTCCTTTGACTCTTTTATTATTACAGAAAATTATTTGTATTCAGAATTGCAAACCTGAGACCAGCCCAAGCACGTTAATGCCAATGCTATAAAGCAGCACTGAAAGGTGCCGCCTATCACATCTTCATGCTGTCCTTCTCAGTACTCTTTGAGTAGCAGATTATTTGTGTTGGGGCTGATTGCAATTTGCCACAGGTTTACTTAATCTTTGATGGAGATGTGCAAAGTTACCACAGCAGCTTCTGCAGCCTAGCCCTGGTATTTGGCAATGGAGTAATAAATCTGAAAATGTTTTAGATTTTCTTTCAGGTTCACATGATAATAGTAGCATGGGACTTAGTATAAGGTTATTATGGAGAAGTGTATCTAAAACACAAAGCAACATTGAAGTTGAAAAGAATCTGGGGATACATTTCTTCTGTTTCAGATTACTTCAGTACAAAAGATGTAGAAATGAGTGAACAGATGACCTGTAGTTTTTAGAATAGACACACATCTAATAATAGGCCATTCTAAACCTCTGTAGGACCTTTTCTAAGTCAGCTGATCTAAAAGCCCTACCTTAACAATAGGGCTGCGGGTCTTAATGGGAGGCTTGAATAGACTTACTTTTTTTTCTATTATTTTATTTTCCTTTGAGGATAGGTTATCCTCTGTTGTCATAGTCCTTAGCCCTCAATCTTGATTTAGGAAGTAATTTGGAATAGCTAAGTAAACCATGTGCTCTTCTGCTTGAGTTCAGCAATTGTATGAAACCAATTGGGATTTTTCCACTGTTTAATTAATCTGGTAGAGTGCCTGTAAAAATATTATCAATACACATTCATATTAGTGCCCTTAGCCAAAGACCTTCCAAAGAAAATCTTATGAGTGAGTCTGTTAGCTAAGGAGAGTAAGCCACAAGGTCTCTTTGCAAGACATTTGCTGCCTCTGAGCAGCAAATTCAAGTCCTAGCTTCTGGATCTTTTGCCCTGTCTCGTACAGAGATAGACCTGCATGAAATTATGTCAGCTCAGAGATCTAGACTGCATCCCCTCTTCCCCCAAAGCAGTCATGGATACCATTTCAAGGAAGGCAACGTACTTTATATATGGTGTAAGTTTTAGAAAGACTCATGGGGATGCTGTAAGGGTAGATGGGATAATGGGAATACATCTAATTACCCATGGGAAAAAATTGGATGCTTTGAAGGCTGTTAGGATGCCTCCCATATGGGTGTGGATAGAGTAATCGTAGCAGGAGAGTATATATTTAGCCAAGAAGAGTAAGGTACTATCAACATTGAAAAGGTGCCTTGTTTATGAAGACAGATTTTCTCTGGGTTTCTGCCATGAAAGTAATTATATGAACATGGAAATTGCTGTGTGTTCAAGAACTTTCATCAGTGCAGTTACATTATTTAGAGTTTTATTTGGTTGGGTTTGTATTTTTCTCATGTTCCTGACACATTTAATTCAATAAGCCTTTGCTTATGTAACATGCCTGAAGTAATGAAAAGAAATACGTAGTGGAGCAGGACACTGAACACAGTTTGCAACAGTCCAAAGAGTTTGTCACAGTGCTGCACAATCAAGGCTTACTGACAGCAACAGTTACTTTGGAAAGACTGTCCCCCTCCTCGCCCCTAAGTTTTATTGCTAAATACTATGCTATATGGTATAGAATATCTATTTTGTTTGTTGGGGTCAGCTGTCCTGCCTGCATCCCCTCCCAGCCTCTTGCCCACTCTGGAGGGGCACAGAGTGAGAAACAGAGAAATTCTAAATGCTGTGCAAACACTGTTCAGAAATAACTGGAACACTGGTGTGCTTTCAACACTGTTTTGGTCACAAAACTAAAACATAGCACCCTACAGGCTTTTATTAAATTAACTTCACCCCAACCAGACACAGTCCTGCAAGACATCAAAAATGTCTGTGCTGTGTGTAAACTTGGTAGTGGTTTTCAGGTTCAACATTCAGTAAATTAACCTGGGTGATTAAGACTTCAGGCATCTGTAGCTCTTGTTCAATAAGGAGGCTTTCTGAAGGACTGAGTAGCCAGGGTAGGCTTTTTATTGTTGCTTTTAGAGAAAGAAGAGGGACTATTTTCTCTCAGACTCTCACAACTGATGCTTTTCCTGCATTGTCAGAACTGTTCATGTATTGCTGCGAACTGTCCTGGTTTGAAGACTGTAACACTCAAACCTCCACTGCAATCACAGCTTTTGTTTATTAGGCATTACATTTCTTTATTAGGCAGTCTTGCTGGAATATATAACTACTTCCTTAGAGCCTCACAACTGACAGTGATAAAAACAAGTGAAACCAAATTGAAACTTCAAGCAAAATTTGAAATAATGAAGGCATGGTTTCTCACACTGAGAGTTAGCGAGAAGCCAGAGACACCAATGTTCCAGAGGCACCAATGTTCCAGTAGTCATGGTCAGAGCACCTTCAGCCTCTAAAAAAAGTTGCTGCCTTCTATTTAACACTGTTCTCTACATTAGGGACCAAATGTAAACCAGCCATTGAAATATGTCTTTCATTGTTACAACAGCTGAAATTCATGGAAGTGTTTTCTCTCAGGGTGGTTGCAACAAAATTACTCCAGCATATGGAAAAAGTTAGTCTGAGGAAAATCTAGAAATATCACTGGCAGTTTAAAATTATGCAGCTTAGCCCTTTACTTCTAATGCTGAAATACATTACTCATTGCTATAAACAAGCAACTTTCTGCCTTTGACATCTTCCATCTTACTTGAGGATTTCTTATTGCTGTAAAATATAAGTGTACCTAATAGGAAAGAAAAAAAGGATCTGTTTTGCAAACTACTGGATCTTGAACAACAGGAGGAAAACTGTTTAATGAAGTATTGTGCATCCTGGGCAGACCCCACCCAAAGCTCTGTATAGATTACCTGCTCAGTAGGTCAGTGGCCAAGACAAAGAACTTTCTATTCTATGGTGAAGTGATGATAACTAGCTTGCTTTCTCCTGAATGCCCAGAGAAAATGGAAAAAAATGGAATCTATGACTTCAGCAGTTCACAGAGAAATGTTTATATGTTTGGGAAATCTTAATTTTGTTACCAAGTGCAGCACAGTCTTGTAAATCACTTCCAGGTGACAATGAGCTATTTTTTTTCCCCCTTGTTTCTTCGACTCAGCATGCATTTTCAATCAATCTTGGTGGATTTATAAATGTATCACAATGTGATTTAGTCGGAGACGCCTCTCATATGTTCCAGTAGCAGTGGAGACACTGCTATTTCCCAAAGTTTGTGATTCACTTTTGGGGACACAAATAGAACCTCTCTTAGGATGTGGCAGAAACCATGCTCAGAGCTGCCAGGCGGATGTAGACAAAATTACGGTTAGCAATTGGAGACAGTGACTAGAGGGTAGAGGCACAGCAGTTTTGCTAGGTTTCTTGTGAGACCCAGCCTTGCTAGAAGACATGGTCTTGTCCAGCCACTTATGTTTGGGCTTGTAGTAAGTGTCTTTTTTATATCAACATCTTGTCACTGTAAAGTAAGGCCCCCAGTTAATACACATTTTGTTAAGCTCTGAGGAAGACTGACATAAATATTAAGCTGTACTCTTTTCAGTAGTTGCAAGACTTAAAGTGTATTATATCTTCGTTAGCATTTTTAGAATGATAAAAATAATTTCTGTTTTCTGGAGTTATCTGTATTTTAAAATTGACTTTGAAAGAGTCAGCTAACAGCATATCACTATTACTTCTATCGTAATGTCAGCTAAGCACTTTCACTGTCCTACTATATTAGATTCTGTAACACTAAGGGCTCTTACTCACAGCTAGAGGAATTAGGCCAGCATGTATAATACTGAATTATCCCTTTAGAAATGTTTGGTATTTTTAAGATTCGTAATATAATTTTCTATTCAAAAAATATCTGGTGACTAAGAGGCTCATCATCAGAAAGAAGGTACACCACCTGTTGTTTCCAAAAAGTAAATAAGCCACAATGAACAAGCTGAAGTTTCTCTCTTGTCCAGATCAGTTTTAATTAAAAAAAAAAATATATATTAAATGTGATTTAATATTGATCTTTAACAGCATACCATTCCATTTAGAACATAAAAAAGTGTTTTAAATTGTCTAAATCGTCAAATTACAGAAATAGTTTGATGGGAACCGTAACAAAGAATCTGGAAAGAGAAAAGAAGTTCTATCACAATACAGTAAAAAAAAAAAGTTTTAAGAATCCCCCACTATAGGAGAAGATCAGGTTCAAGACCACCAAAGGAACTTAAAGATGCTTAAGTCCATGGAACCTGATGAAGTCCACTCATGAGTTCTGAGAGAGCTGGAGGATGAAGTTGCTAAGCTGCTTTCCATTATATTTGAAAAGTCGTGGCAGTCTGGTGAAGTTACTGCTGACTGGAAAAGGGGAAATATAACCCCCACTTTCGAAAAGGAAAAAGAGAAAGACCTGTGGAACTACAGGCCAGTCAGTCTCACCTCTGTGCCCAGCAAGATCCTGCAGCAGATCCTCCTGGAATCTCTGCTAAGGCACATGGAAAATTAGGAGGTGATTGGTGGCAGCCAGCATGACTTCACCAAGTGCAAGTCATGTCTAACAAATTTGGTGGGCTTCTATGATGTTGCCAGAGCATAGGTAGGTAAAGGGAAAGCAACAGACATTACCTGCCTGGATTTATACAAAGCATTTGACTCTGTCCCGCATGACATCCTGGTCTCTAAATTGGATTCTATGATTCTATGTTGTCTACCTCTATTTCTGTAAGGCTTTTGACACGGTACTTCACAGTACCGCAACAAGCATGTTTTAAAAGGATTCTTGGGACCTGAAAGTGCAATTTATCCTGAACAAATCTATCTGAGCTGGGCTAATGATAATGAAATGAGATGAAAAATGAAGATGTCCTGATATTCTACATTTCTATTGTATTTGAAAATACGTCTCTTCAGTAACTCCAAAAGAAAAAAAAAAAGTTAGATAGTAAAAGTCATTACATTGCCAGATGTTTATTGTCATCACATTCAGCTTTGGCATTGCAGTAGTATTGCATAGCTTCTGCAGTAGTATTCAGCTCTGATTTCTACTGTCCCACTACTGAGGTTCTTTTCCTTCTTTTGCAGGTCAGGTAGTTTAGGAGACACCAGCCACATCATTTAAAATTTCAGTTTTTCTCCTTTCAGAGTGTTTTAATATTATATTATTTGACATTAGCATGCTATAAATCACTCATAAGTTCAAAGGCTTTGATAACAAAACTAACTAAAACTTTCTTCAGCAGAGTTCTAATGGGTTTTGCTATCTGGCTTTAAAACCTGCATACTTCATAGCTGACAAAATAATGGTTCGTTCATCTTTGACCTCAAAAGTCATGAAGAAAATTCTTTTTTGCAGTACATTAGTTTCATAGTACATTCACATTGGAAAAAAAACCCTGCCCATTCACATCTTTCTCTGAAACAAACATATTACATTTTAAAATTTTCTGGTACTTTCATTATTATGAAATGTATCCTTCTGCTTATGTTTAGATAGCATTTATGTGGAGCAGGTAGTCTACAGACAGTAGACAGACTTTTAAAATAAGAAATACTATTAATTTCATGGCATTGCAGCATCAAATTAACATAGAAATTCACAAAATGAAATAACCTATTTTGGTTGTTCTTTTCTAGGAACACGCTATAAACTAAGAGCATGAATAGCATTAATCCATTTTATTCAGCCTTTATGGATGTTGACATATGAGTAATAGGGAGTACTTGACCAGTTACTATAATTCATAAACATCTGATGTGATGTGAACTCCTCTTCTGCATGCGTTTCTCTGAAAATTACTTATATGAGCTACTCTCGGAAATACAATGTGAGTTCTTCCAGTACAGTTAATCATAGCATAGAATTTATATGTTTTAACTGTTAACTGAGACATCCAGAAATGTTTCAGTGAATCTTAGATATATATTTGTTAAACTTTGTACTTTAGCTGGTCAGCTTCAAAGAGTTTTCTTTGTGGACATCAGTGCAAGGATGATACATGCTTTCAGAGGAATCAGATGCATCAGTATGGCTCAATAAGTTTTTTTTTTTCTTCTGCTTCCTTGTAGAAACAAAAAGCCAAAGAAACTAGTAATACTGAAGTGATGAGAACAGCATAGGGATTATTTTTTTCTTTTTCCTAATTTAGTCCTTGTATAAATACACATTACAGAGAAAATGTATTCTTCTATTTTATCCAACTTTTTAGTGAGATTTTGGATGGTATTTCCAAATAATATATATGATTAAATAATTGATATGTATATTGCTTTTCTTATCCCAAATAATGTTTAATATTATTATTTGTATTTTTCAACCTTTTCTTAATACCCTACCTTCAGTAGAAGTGATATATTGATAAACTGCATTAACACTGTGTTAGTTTGCTTCTTTCTTCTCTAAACTTGAAAAGTTCTTTATTCTCCCCATACAATCTCAAATATTTCCTTATTCAGTTTCTTATCACAGTGATTTTCCTTGTATTTTTCAAAGTTAATAAACAGCTAAAGTAACAACAGAACTTTAGTATGACAACTCAGCTATACTTACGGCTTAAAAATCCCAACCAGCCACACAAAACAACACAACAATAAAAGCAGATGATAATTCTAGTTTGCCTCATACATTATTTTCTGTATGATGTTTTAAGCAACATGAATTACTTAGGATTTGCACTGGTACAAATGAAACTAGACTCAATTTCCAAGTGTATGTCTTCAAATTGTACTTTAAACATTTAGGAATGAGAAATGCAGTAATTTGGAAATCTAGTAGAGAATCAAGTCACAGGATTCTCGTTAAACAGAAAATGACACAGTCTTGTACTAGTAGCAATTCAAGAGGCATGCACCACCACCCCCCACTCCACTAAACCAGAACTAAACCTGTATTATAGTGTATCAATAGTGAGGTAAACTGGGAAGCTAGTTTTGTCAAGGTTGCTTTCTAAAAATACAGAAATAATTTATTATGTGTTTTGAAATACTTTATCCTGATAGCAAAACTCTACTATGAGTTCACCAGTAAATCAAGGCCGCTTATACAAATAAGACTGATTTCTTCAGCAGTTTCATAGCTGAACAAGCAGAGAATCACGACAGCTTTTTCAGTCCCACATGTTAAAGAAAGAAGGAAAACCTACTTTCATATCACTTAATTTTAGGGTTGTTTTTACTCTTCCATTTTTGTTTATGTATAAGACAAATACCATTCTATGTTTTTAACACTAGCTTATTCTTTCTTTGCCACTGAGTTTGTTCGGTAGTTCAAAATCTTTAATTTTTTTTAATACGTTATTGACCTCCTTGTCTCTTTGGTTTGTTTCTCTCTGTGCATTAAGACTACTTTTCCTGTTCTTGTCTCGGATTTGTTCCTCTCTATGCATTAAGATTACCTTTTTGTCCTTTAGGAAATAAGTCTTTAACTATGCAGGGTTATTCAGACTGGCAACATCTCAGTAATATTAGATTTTGCAGTTAATGTTGGATGCATGGTGTAATAATGAATTCTGGCCTGTATATTCAAACTGATATAAGTGGGGAGAAAAGTGATGAGGAGGCAACCTATCCATCAATAAATATTTTAATGCAGGGCATAAATCTCCGCACCAAGGGAAAAAACAGTCAGTCTTCTAATGTGTTCTTCTTTCTCACTGCTCTACCCTGAAGTAAAATCTCTGATATTCCAGATGTCGTATCTTTGGACACAGGGTCTGTGTATGTATTTCTGTTGAAGTTTTGACACATGAAAGCTCTGAAAAGGAAGGAAAGGATCTGCAGCAGTTGCGCACTATGATTATGTCCAGCACAGCCAGCTCCAAGGCCAGATTCTATTAGCACTGACACTGTGCCAGCAGGCTCTCTGTTCACCAAGCTGAATTCAGGACTGGATTATGGTTGTGTCAGCTTGGTAACTGCATTGCACAGTTGCTGAAACTGGAGTAGTGCCACCATATATCTGCTTTTCCTCAGTGAATAGTCTTCAATATCTCTCCTGCGATATTGATTCTTTCTTGAGAACTTCAATGTATGCTGGTCATGCACTTGCCACTGTGCTGTGGGAGCAGGGTGCTACCTTCACTAGAGTTGCAATACAATCTTGAAATCACAGATGTACAGATGGTACATAAACCATCAGGATACTGGTGAAATACAGATTTTGCCAAGCAAGTTCCAAGTACTAGATTCCAAGTACATTCTGCATGGATTATAAAGGATTGTGTTGCATAAATTTAATTCTGTTCAGGAAAGCCAAAATTAATAAATTTAAGGTATTAAACTAAGGCTTGCAGTAAACTAAAGAATATGGTGGGATATTTAACATGTCTGGTTTGGGTGTTTATGGACAAGGGATTTTGTGTGTATGAGTTCCTCCACCTGTGCATAAGACAGAAGTTGAACCACATCATCTTGCCTTGCTTTGGTGTTCATTTTCTATGCTCTTGTGCCCATGTGGGAGAAGGGATGAATACTGGAAGAAGTCAAGGAACAAATTAGTAGTAATACTTACCACCTAAACCTGTAGCTAACCATGTTAGTGTTTTGGTCAAGTATTTTATTCTGAGAGACCTGGTGGTGTTGTACAGTTGCCCCAGAGGAGTTTTGAAAGAATAGTCAGGGAAGCTAAATACAGAGAAGAGGAACTGTGCTTTTTAACAAAAAACCCACCACACACAGTGAAAATAAGAGGGCACGAAGGAGAAAGATACCTAAGAAATTTTACGTATATTTCTTTGAAGATAAATCTGCAATAGCAAAAGAGTACATTGGCAAGTTAAAAAATCTTATAAATTCATTTTATTCCATGGAATATGGTCAAATCTAATGTAAATAACTGGAATTACAATTTTGTACAAACATGGAAGTTGGAAGAGGTAGATATAAAGCAAAATATTCTATGTAGGGAAGTAACTATGCACTATTTGGCATATTTTACATAAAGAGAAGCTATGTTGTAAAAATACAGGAGGATATAGGGGGCTTAAAGAAAGCATAAATATAGGAAGATGTGATGCTTCTGGGAAATACTGAATTTTTTTAAACTGCCTGATTAAAAAAAAAACAAACAGTGAATAGAACAACTTTTTTTTAATTTATTTCATTACAGCTGTTTAAACTTTGCTTACTGTTTTGGAAGCTACTAGAAAAATCTATGCAGTTTTTTGGTTTTTTTCAATTGATCACAAAAAGATTTTGCATTTTCAATAGACTGCAGTACTGAACTTGATAGTCAAGAAAGCCTTGCAATACCATTAAAGGGTAATCCTCTGGTACGTGAGGATTTCACACTGGTATACTGTGGTACTTCACAACTTTTTACAGGAAGGATTTTCTTTTTCATTGTCATGGTTATCAGAAAAGTAGTCTTTGACCCTTGCAAATAATGGAGAACTACTTTTTCGGTGACCAACATAAACAGGCCTTGAGAAGAAATCCTTGTTTAAGAAGTATTAGCATTTCACAGTCATCTTTATGTGCCAGAATTTTAATTTCAGATGATAACCAAGTGGGAAACTTGTTTCTGAAGTAGAAATGTAATTCTTGTATCTGTGAGAGCTCATCACCTTGATTAATGGAATTCCATGACCACATGAGTAGTACTACCAAAAATACAACATGCATAAACTCTGGGAACCCTGTTTAGGCTTCAGTTTATCCATGTTAATACTCTACCATTTTGTTCTGAATTGCGTAATAGCATCCTAGTCCACCCTATTGGCAATGTTCAAGAAACACTTATTAGCAGACTTACAGTAAGCCTAAATGATTGCGGAATATGGACAATAGCATATATATTAAAGGAAGTTACTATTGTTAATGCATTGTATGAAAGCGAAGTTCTGGATCAGGAGGCAAAGTTTTTCCTTGCTTGGAAAATGATGCTTAAGCTCCTACATAGCTGCTCAAGAAACCCAGAAGTATGCAGCTGTCTTTTAACCTACCAGTGATGAGAAGTTCTTAAGCCTCACTCCTCTCCCCGTTCTAAGGCACATATTTTTTAATGCTTTAAATCTTCAGTCACCATCTTATTGATGTGGCACTTTCTTCCGCATCCACAAACAGCTGCAGGGTAGATTTAACACAGCGATTTCCATTAATGGCTCAATAACGCATAAATTATTTATGAATGCTGTCCTTCTGTGAAGTACTGTCTTAAATAATGACTGTTTATAGAATTGACTAATTGCATAATATTAGTACAGAAAGAGCTAATAAATAAGGAATAGTGCAATCACTTTGAATTCACTGCATTCCATGACATTAAACATTTAGTTTGTTTCGTGTCATTTAACCCTAATTGTGAAACAAATCATAAACTAGACTCCAGCTGTCCTAAAATCTCTGTAGTCATTTGCTTTTCTAAAATCTCTATAGCCGCTTTCTCTTATATGTTTTACACCTTAGTAGAGCTATCTTGCATGCATCAAAACTTGGACGATATGGTACCATGGTTCTAAGTAATGAAAACCATTGGTGTTGACTGAAGCAAAACATGGGTGCTGGTCTGTCTAAAATGCCTTCATGTGTGCTCTGCAAGACTGTCAACACAACTAGCGTAAATCAAGGTCTCCATTTATGAGACTGAATTTTTTTGCCCCTTAAATTGACCATCATGGCAAATACTCGTCCTCCATTCCTAGTTAGTATTTTCAGGCCCCAATACAATTTTGAGCCTCCTGCAAAAAACTTACATGAAGTCCTCAAATCAGAAGGGTTCTTAAGACATGAACCAAGTCAATTAGCCTTAGAGAACACAGTGTACTTGAAATCTTTGCTAGCTAGTGCTATCACTTCTTTGATTGTTACATGGATGTCCTCTGGCTGTGTTGTCCTCAGGTTCAGTACCAAAACCCACTGCTCATTCTCATTACGAACAAAGCAGAAGCACTGCTTTCATAAGTACTAAATGTTAGTATGCTTCCTAAATCGCTTCAGGAATTTTACTTTTTGGCAGCAGTGATCCTTATCAAATCTCATTTGTTTGTATAGTTAAATATTTTTAAGGTAGTGTTGTGGTTTTGGCCTCGGATGGTAACAAAGAACTACATGGCAGCTGCTCTATCTCTCGAGTCACTACCACCACCACACACACCCCACATCCCCCACCCCCTCCCTCCCCCAACTCAAGCAGAGAATTAGAAGAAAACAAGTGAAACTTGTGGGATGAGACAAAGGCAATTTAACAGACCACCAAAGTAAACAACAACACTGAGAGAGAAGAATATACAACCACGATTATGATACCACCACTTGCCAGCTGGACCCAGGACACCCCAGCCCATTCCCCTGCGGTGACTTCCTCTCCCTCTCCCTCCCCTGGGTACCCCCTGTGCATGGCTCACATGGGATGGAGTACCTGTGCCCCTGCTAGATCCTGGGGAGAATTAAGTGCATCCCCACAGGACCTAGGACAAGTAGTCAAAAGATTAGACGGAGGAGAGGGAATATTTTGTAATTAAGTGAATGTAGTTATAGTTTTCCCACCTCTTATGGCTGTAAGAAGCCGTAAAATGAGTCATTGCAATGACAGAGTATTGCCACGAGGTATGTACTGTTCTGGGAGATGTCTACATCTTTGTTATCCTTTTCTTAAGACTGTGACTGATTATTAATAGAAATCGTTGCTTTAAAAAAAAAAAAAAAGCCCAACTACTCAATGATACAGTCCAATGCAGAAATAATAATTGATCTATTCCTTTATTTTGGTGTTATCTGACTTCATAATAGTTTCTATTCATTGATAGCACTGGCATACCTCCCAAGTGGAAGAGGTTAAGAAGTAGCAGTATATTATTAAGCCTACTGTCATACTTTCTAACTGCAAAAATGACTGACTGAGGGAAAAAAAGATTTAAAACAAGTAATTTTGTAGTCACTGAGCTTATACAGAGATGACTGGAGAAAATGAAATTGTTAACTCTTAAAGGTTACTTATCTGTAAAATAGTATAGTATCATAGTATTTGTTAGAAAAGAAAAATGTAAAACATACTACGTGTGTTTGTAGAACAGAGAAGTGCTACCTGCAGTTCCTAGGAAATGCTGGCAGTTGCCATCAGTGTTGCTGGAAAACCTGACAGTTGTGGGGCCAAAACAGCAGGTGTGATATGGGTTTTTTTACTGAAACATCTGAGAAACAGTAACAGGGCTGATATAATGTCAACTATTGAGTTCTAAGAAATGAAAGTACATACTGATACGTAAAGAAATAGTTGCTGTTAAAAACACCTAGCCTTAATGAGGAAGAGAACAGGTAAATAAATAGAAAATGGTGTACAAATGCCATAGGATAAACTCAGAAAGAATAGACACCTCTGTGTTATCAATCTGTGTGAAGTCTTGTAACAGAAGCACTTTCTGTGGGCTTAGTTTGGTTCCAGGGAAGTTATTGTCCTCCAGTGATTTCTGATGGGAGAAGGATTAAGCCAACACTAAGAGTTTGGGGAATTGCTGTTTTGTTAGTAGATATGTTTAGCCACCTTGATTTCCATTTATGGTTTTGTGGGATGCTGCCTCAAAATGGAAATTGTGTTTGGTTTTCACCCATTATCCAAGACAGAGTCTTCAGATTTTCCATGTAAACACAGATGAAAATAATAAAAGGCTAAAAATAAAGTGGGTAGGCAATTAGCACTGTAAGACAAAAAGTGGGAAGATATTTTAGTCGGGAACAGAGAGAATAAATGTGGATGTTTTACTCAGAAAAAGCAGCTTGATGTTCTATAATTATACTTTTTTTTTTTCTTCTTCTTATGATGGTTAGAACCTTGGTTAGTGTAAGTTAAGACAGATATATTGATGTCATCATAACAAGGGTAATATTTGATAACAAGGAATCTGGCAAATAATATTCAGTATAATGGCTCAAACTTTTCTCAGCCTCCCAAATACAAAACGAGAATTTTGCTTTCCTATACGCCTTGTCTTTCTGAGTTAATTAAGCAGATACATTGTAGTTGCTTTGTGAACTTTGTCACAGTAATATCTTGTCGTTACGTAATTAGTCAAATACGTGCAAGTTTTTTTCAGCTGAAATCAGTAAAAGTGAAGCTTCCTTGGCATCTTATAACTACAAAGAGTGACCAATACAGTAACCTTAGTTTTGCTATCTCACCAATCCAAATTTAGAGCAGATTCATTACATTAAAGATGGTAAACTGTTTCAAAGATGTTATTTCCTGTTTTGATCCTGACCACAATCATAAGTTCTGAGATGTGTTTAACCTTTTTATTTAGGTGTTTGTGTAGTAGAGGAAGCCAAAATATATTCAATATACTTTCATTTTAGTAAAATACTCTCCCTTTGACAAAACTGTGTGTTCTGCAAAGAGAGCTGTTTTCATGAATAATTTGTCTTGGAAGATACTTAGCCTGGGAAGTACAAAATTTCCCTTTGAGATTTATGATTTAGCAAGTAGAACACTGATCTAGAGTCACAGAGTTAAGCTTTTGCCAACACTGGAATAAGAATGGAAGGATCTTTCCTGATAAAACAAACCAAAAAACTTATCTGCATCTTCCTTATTCCTATACAAAGGATCGCTTCCCAATTTGGAAACTCATGTTTTTGTTTTGAAGTTGTGCACTCCTACATGCTGCTCTTTGCATGTAGCACAGGACTGGAAGAGCACTCCAGTGTCAGTGGGTGCAAAGTTTTCGCTCAACCACTGTGAGACATGGGATGAATCCCCTTTTCTATCCCTCTAAAGTTTATACATTTTCATTAATTCATAGGCTGATTTTTTTTTCATGGCTATTTACACCTATTTCCTTTTGTTATGGCTATAATGTATACTTATACCTAAAGAGCTCTGTGTTTTTTTTCTTTTTTACTTTTTTTCCCTGCCATTTAATCCCTTTGATAAATTTCTAGATGGCAATTACAACCTTTCTAGCAAAATTTTGTTTCATCTTATAAGATGGTGGACTGTTTTGGTATAATTCCAAAAGTCTTTAAATCTATTTTTATTTCAATTAATCTTTCTTAAGCAAGAGCAATTTGTACTATGCTTGTTTAATGCTATGGGGAAGTTTCTAATACTGTACCTAGTGTTGATGGTTCCTATTCCTACTGTGATTGCCTATTGCATCCAGGTTTTAACTCTCCTCTGGCTTTAACTAATGAGATTGTTCTTATTACTCCTGAAGTGCGTGGGTTTACTTTTTCTTGCACTTAGCTTTATGTCATTTCTGTCGTACCTATTTTCGAGATATCAAATTTGACAGGTCACTTTCCTGCATGCTTGCTGACAATGTTCCCAGCTTTTCTTTATCAAACTCTATAGATTACTTAGGGTTAACATTATAAAAATANAAAAACAAGTATTAACTCCTGGAAAAAATCTAGGGGTTTTCATCATCTTTGTCATTTTTCATGTCAAATATTTTACTCTTTAGTCAGTCTCCTGCTACTCTCTATATCATTCTAATATGGAGACACAACACTGCCTACTGATGCTTTAATTTCTTCTACATCTAGTTAGTCAAACAACTATCGCTAACAGAACATGCATTTCTTTTGCCAGGAGGAATAAGCATGTATTTCCAAGTTCCCATTCATTTTAGAGAGGTAGACTTCAGTGGCTTATTTATCCTTCTTTTCTCAAATTTTAAGATAGTTCTAGAAAGTATAGGCTTTAACACAAGGTTTCATGAAAATAGTGCAAGCAAGAAATGTGTTAAATGCTGAAATTAAAATTACATAGACTATCTGAGCATACAGTAGAAAAAGATGTAAGAAAAATTACAAATACTGTAAAAAAAAAAAGTTCTGTAGATTTCTTTTGTTGTGGATATTGAGTTTTTGAAGCCACCACTTTTTTTTTTTTTTTTTTTTTTCTCTAAACCCAAAAGTCTGTAACTTGTAGGAGATATTTTATTTATTAGGACCAGGATTTCTTGTTCATTTTATGTGTCTGTAAAACAGAATGTTATTGTCAGGTGATCAGATAAAAGAAAATTCCCATTTCTGTACAGCATTGTGATGCTGCCTTTTGGTTTTCTTTCTGCTCCCAAAAACACAAGACTTTTTTTCAGAATTAAATAATTAAATGAACATTATATTTCAGTAGACTCTATTGATCCCAGCTCATTGGGCTTGCTGTGCTGAGAAAAACATGAAAAAAAACCATGTCCTTAAAGCAATGAAAATGCTTCTTAACTTGGTGTTTGAATGGTTTTGGATATGTATTTTTCTTTTGTTATACAATTGTTTTATGTAAGTAAACATCGTTCTATCCCCTGTTTTCCTTGTTGGAAAAAAGAGAAGTAGGTCACAACTCGATATATTAGTGCAACAATAAACAATGTCGTGTTATACACTTTCTGATAGTATTATACAGACTTTTGGTGAGTCATCTTTCATTTACAAATGGGGTAAGAGTAAGACTTTCCAGTGTAAAAAGTGAAATTCTGTGGTTTGAATAGTGCAATTGATGAGACTTTAGCTCTTGTTTTATGGAAATCAGTAGAATCCAGAGGGGGAATACAGCACTCTTCTTAATGTAGCTAGCTCTGTGTGGAAACATTTAGCACAGCTATGGATGACTCAGTGAATGGTGGAGGATTAGTGGTCACGAGATGCAGCATCTTAAATCCCCTGGAGATGATCCTATTTGGATTTTGAATGTGCTTTAACTTATGCTTATTAACTTCACATAGCTAATTGAGTCTATCCTGAGCATCTCTGTATAAGCAAGCCCAGATGTTTTTTCAAAAGATCATGAGAAAATTCATTTAAAAGACCATGAGAAATTCTTTATAGTCCTTGACATGTCTGACACTATTATGCAGCAGTCATCCAATGTCTGTCCTAACCACAGTCTTAATATCCAGGGCAAAATGAGGCCATTGCAAATAATACCTCTGACAATGATAAAAAACTTGTGTTACTTTATGTATATTTGTAACAGTCATTGTTTTTAATATTTTGTTTTACCTGATATTTACTGTTGCTGTGCAACACTAATTAAGTAGTTGTGTGAACTGAGTATTATGAGTTGTATATAAACCTTGGTACATATTTGTTGGGGAGAAAAGATTATTTTGCTGGTATCCAAAACCCACAAACATGCTGTTCAGTCAATATAGTGTGGGTCATATGTCAGAGATGGAACAAAGGTAGAGAGAAAAGGAAAAAAATAGAAGAAAGGAGATTCAGTATGGACATATCTTGAAATGAACGCTGGCATTCCTGTTTCCAGAATGCTTCAATTCTCCTTACTGAGAAGTAACCCAATATGAATTTAGGTACCCATTCAAATAATATTTTGCCTTTTCTGAGACTTCTTTGAAAATCCCACACAGAGAAATGAGGATAGGAGTATTCCACAGATTAAAAAAGCATTAGAAGACTTGTTACGCCAGGCACAGGGATGTCTACATATATGTCAACAGATATGAACTCCCCTGTCCTTACTTGTCTTTGGTCAGAAGCTTACTGGTGTAATGTTGTGCTCCTGGTAGGTGGTCTTATCTCAACTACAGCGTTACGCTAATGAAGTTATGGAGCTTCTGTATTAGAGTTTGTTGCACCGAATCAGACAGTTTGCTGTGGATTAACATGCACATATAGGACAAGAAAACAATCCAGGGCTGGATATGGTCTTTCCTGGCAGTGCTTAATGGAGATAATGTGATTTTTTTGTGATATTACCAAACCATACCATTAATTCCCTGCAAACAGCCCCAACATGGTGGGAAATGAGGATAGCAACATCACCATTTAAACAGATTTCTGACATGAAATTGCTCCTGCATGAGGTGTACTTGAGATCAATGCAAAGGTAGAAGAGAGGTTGTTGCATAGATCATGTCGTTGCACAACTTAACATACTTTCCATACTACTTGTCGATTCAGGGGAACAGGGTCTCTGTATCTCTGTTGCTGATGACTTAGACAGTAGCCATGGTCTTTTTATTCATAATGTAGGATTCAAGGACTTTAACGAATTGCATCACTGATATTTTGTGCCAAATGTTTGTTCGGAAGAGTTGAATGAGTTGTAGTTTGACTTACTAGTCAACCCCATGCTGACAGTACCAAGTGTGTGATTCCTCCTCTTCACGTGTTTCTTGGGAAAGTAAAGGGTCAGCAGCCTAGCTGAGAGTTTTGCTAACAATACTAAATTTAACTTTCTGTAGAAGCGTTGTCTTTAAGTGTACTCAGGTCAAGAGAGAAAGCAGTCACAAATTACAAATTAGTTGAAGTAACGGGGAAAGAGCAAGCTCACTTTCAGGGTTTTAATGCCACTAAATTGAAGTCACCTGTTCTGGTAATAACTGTTCATAAGGAATGACTGCCAAGACTGTAAACATTTTAGACTTTCTTTGTATAAGCCTGAAACGGTGTTTTACAGCACTAAAATAAGACCCAAGTTCAAGACTTTAATGCTCAGAACTTTGCTGGGAAAATATGCCAGCTATTCCTGCTGGCTTCCCACAGAGCTGAAAACACAATGGGTTAGATGGATATAAGACTTAATACAGTAGTTCCAGAGGATTTATAGACTTAATTGACCTTTTCTAAATAACAAATAAAACTGTCCCTTGTCCCCAAGAGATGACAACATAAATAGAATGAAAAGACAGTCTTCTCCATGGGATTGAACAGGCAAATTAATACTACAAAATCTCAACACGAAGAAAAGAAACAAAACCAGAAGACTCATATGTTATCTTTTTCTGTCTGTTTTCAGTATTTCTCAGACAGGTAATTTTCACCCATCAAAAATAATGACTAAGGGAAGCATAATTAGGATTTGGTAAAAGAATAGAATGTTGTATAGTAGAGTGAAGTATGCATGAGAAAGGTAGCTGACCCTCAGTGCTGTAATTCGTACATTGGATGCATTCCTGCATATGTATCCAAATGGATGTTGACCTGTAGAGACACAGTCAAACACAAGCAAAATCTCACAGTACTCTTATAATGAATTTTTATAGAAGAGTTGCCAAAAAAAGAGAACATGTTAACCAAAACAATAAAGATTTATGAATTAAATATGAAATGAGATACATAATATGAAATGTGAACAAGGAAAAATTGCAAATTACTAGATTAATATTAGTATTTCAGAAATGCAGTAATGAAAGCTATAATGAGAACATGGTATATTTCATAAGCTTCATATACAAGAATAAGGAGCTTAACTCTGAAGTTGGATAGATTGAGAAAAAGACAAATGTAAGCAATCTTGAGGCAGAAAAATGAATTTTAGTAGTTTCATCTTTGACATTTTGCAAAGGCTCTCTTGCAGGAAGACTGAGACAAGCTATCGGTAATCAGTGGGAAAGGTGGCTACAAACCAGCTGAGATTTAGAGGGTGAAGACAGAAATACATGAAGATTAAAGAATATGTACAGTTTACAGGGAAAGAGAAAAGGAGAAATCTTGTTGATTCCACCAAAATTATGATTTTGAGAAAAGGGAAGAGTAGTGAAGTGTTTTGTCATTTTTCGTTGGGGTTTTTTGGGGGATTGAAAGGCGGGTTGTGTTTGTTTATTTATTTATTTATTTTAAATGGGTGTGGACTTACTGAAAGATTGGAAGTTCATTTTAAAGAGAATTAGCTAGGGACAGAACTGCTAACAGAAATGTAAGAAGAGCAGTAATAAGTATCAGAAACATTACTGGAAAAAGGTGTTGATGAAACTATTAAATATTATAAGATGAGAAAGACCAGGTGGTTACTGAATTCAGTGGCAAAGCTCCCACTGAAACCACTCAAACTTTCAGAAAGTCAGAAAAGGAAAGGTACAGCAGGCAAATTGCAAGGATACCAAAACAAGGAATCCCTAAATACACCAGGGTTATTGTCAAGTGTATAAAACATTAAATTTGTATTAGCAGCTTATGCCTTCTGTCTGTGAAGGCAACAGTTTGCTCTGCTCAAACCATGCTACAGAAATATTTTTGTTTGGTGAAGATTAATTTTAACATCTTGTAAGCTTTCAGGCTCTGAAGTATAGATTTTTTTTTTAAAGAAATTCCAACTATCATTGATGATTTTCTGTGAAGTTGTTACACAATTCCTCAAGTAATATCTGTGGTATAAAATTAAAGATTTATACAGAATTATTGCGCTTGTTCCCATGAAAAACATGCATATTCCAAATAGCAAACTGCTATTACTATTATCAGTTGGACATTTTAAAACCACATTATTCTTTCCTAGTCAGGAAAATATTTTCATGACTAACTGGTTGTCTTCGTTGGGAACACCTCATTCGTTCTGTCACTGCCCTTTCTGGCAGTGGGAAGGACTGCAACCCTGTCATATCCCAAATGGGTATATGGCTAGCTGTTTGGTTTTCCAGTCATTCTTTGGGGAATTCAGTTTCTTGCTTCAGACTTTCCCATTTGATGTAATGGGTTGTCTGCAATTTGGTAACTACATCAGATATTTTTGATTTAAAAAACCCAACAACACAGTTTTCCAACACTTCTTGAAAGCATCTTCTAATTATGCAGGTACTGTACAGGTTGTGTACTCCAAGCAAAAGACAAAACAGAAGATCCATAGAGAGAAAAATAGATGTAAGTATTTGGGGAAGTTCAAATTGTTTCTCTGTCTTGGATTTGTGCAGAATGGACATTGCAGTATTTTGTCTAAAACTGAAATTGTTCGCTTCAGTTGAATTCTCAGTTACATGAATCCATGCTGTGAATTCACCAGGATAGTATCTTAGGGCTTGTCTAGTGCTCAGTGTAAGACATTAATCTCGCCTGGGATTCTACATTGTAAGTGTTTAGCAGCATCCAAAAGCACTTGTCAGTGAAATAATACCTTCTTATATGAGTATTCCTCCTTTCGTGTTCTGTGTCAGCAGCAACTTTTACTCATGTTAAGGTCTTGCCCATAACTTTTATTTTTTTTTAAATTGCTTATAATATCCTATAGTATTATCCAGTCTGATATGCCACCACTCTCTTTTTGTTCCAACACCTGCACATGTCCCTTTTGCAAATTGCCACAGCAACATGGTCTTTACTAGTCTCATGACCTGGAGTCCTAAATATGGGCAAAATTAGAGAAAAAAACATATACATATTCATAAATTTCCTTTCTAAATGAACACGTAGTTATTTTTTACTCTTATTTTTAAACATTCAGTTGTGGAACTAAATTATAAACTTTCCATATTTCTGAATTTCTAAAATCTTGAGGGACAAATTTAAATTTAAATCTCCTTTACCCCCAAAATACTCTGTTTTTGCTAAGCCATAAAGTCTGAATCCTGACATAAAATGCACCAATAGTAATTATATCTATCTCTTCACTGGGAAACGGTATTTACATTCACAAGAATGAACTTGATGCTCCATGCCTTGAACAGAAAAGCTACATTAAGAGAAGGTCATTGTGTCCAGCTGTGGAGATAACAATCTGATGATTATGATTTTGCTTAAACTGGATACAGACCAATAAATGAATGTCTGCAAAGTTTAATCGCACTGGAAATGATAAGCACAAATAATGAACAAATAGACTATTGTGTGATTTCTTATTTTCAACAAAAATGATCAGATTTAAGCTGCTGATAAATATTACAAATAAAAAAGAGCATGAGAATTGAGATTCTTTCTCCAATATTCTCATATAATAGAGAAGACGTTGTTTGAAGATTAATGCAGTTTCACAGCCTTTGTGACTTTATTTACTGCAAGCACCAAGTAATGGTCACGCGATCGCTGAGAACTCAGTGAGAGAGTGGGACACATTTCATAGCAGATGCTCAAGGTGGGACTAGGCACATTGACTGACTCATATTAAAGAACATCCTGTTCAGAGAGGACACTCATCAATCAATTATCTAGTCCAGTTTTAATACACATTCTGAATCTCAGAAGACTGCTTTGTTGAACCTCTAGTTTCACATAATTGCAAATTTGTCAAATCAGGCAAATACTTGTCTGAGGCCTTAGGATTTATGCCTGTGGGATTAAGCACAGGCTCTGTAGTAGAGCAGTTCTTAAGACAGTGCGACAAAACACTGCAAACGATCTGTTGGCAAGATGTTTCCAGCTAGTAAAACATACTGTCTTCCCTTTAAAGTGAGAGAGTACATGGAGTACAGTAATTTCATCCTGACAGTGATCTTTCATGATTACACTGGTAACTCCTGATTCAACTGTACTATATTTCTTCCTCTTGGGAGCTATTCAATGATGAATCATTACCAGGAATGAAAGCAGCTGTATTTTGCATTTCAGATTCAAGACTTTGCGGTGTTCCTCAACAGGAATATACAGACAGAGGCACCTAAATTATCATTATTTATTGTGACTTAAATTATTTAGTACAGTTTTATGGAAAAGGTTTTGTTAGTACTCAGTAAAATTATAGCTTCCTTTACGCTGGCTGGTCGATCAGATAGAGTGGTGGGTTTTTAATGAGTCAATAAGTGAACTAAGAATCACTGAAACCCTTTAATGTAGCTCCTGCTCAAAGGCCAATTGGATTCTCCTTTGTGGAACCGCTCTGCATCAAAACCATTTCTCTTTTCTGTACATACAAAATATTTTACTACTGTATCTGACATGGGTAGACAAAGTGAGCTTCAATTTTCATGTTTACCTACCTTTAAAATCAGTTCTCTGGTTATATAAATCTCAGCTGAAGAATTCTTTCATGTGCCTGTTTGAAAATAATATTTTCTAAAGGGAAAAAATCACCTCACTGTAACGCTTCATGTCAAAAAATCCTGACAAATATTCCTTACAAAGCAGCCAAAGGCAGGGAAAACAAATCTGAAAATAAAAAAAATTCCCATGTAAGCATGGAATTATGCTTAAACTTAGGAGTTTGTAGGCATGAAAAATCTAATAACAAAATAACAATCTTTCTACAGAACAATACTATATGAAATAAGGAAACTCTTAAAAAAAATTAAAAAACCCACCAAACCAGAGTTCAGTTCAGCGAGAGAAGACAGAAATCAAAGGTAGGAAAGGTGAATTATGGAAACTCAGAGAAAAAAAAATTATTCATCCATCCCTGTTCACTGTCCACTTGGCCACCACAGTGATTAAACAATGCTATCTGTTCATATTTTTTTACAACACAGATAGTTGACGTTTTCATCTGCTGATAATGCCTGAGTTTTGTGTACCTGTAAGTACGAATGCAGCTTGTCCACGTCTGCATAACATCTGTGTCCAAACACAGAGGCCTCAACTGGATGCTATGTACAAAGAGAATTGCACTGAAAAACTTTGTACATTTCTTAACAAATTTTGTAAAAGCTAAACACGAATTTTTTTCCAAGAAGGGAAGTTCTCTGGAACCAATAGCTTATAGGATCAGTCAAACTGAGGACTATTTTCCTTCTCTGCAACTGCAGTAAAAGATGAAGCATTCTCAATCCAGCTGTGGCGTACTAGGCCAGAGTTTTTGGATTAAAAAAACATGTGCTGTGACCCGGGCAGAGTCATCACGCAGCTGATAAAGAGTAACAAGTAATTCCTAGGAATAGCTGCTATGTCAAGCGAGAGCTCTAACCTCTCCAGCATGAGCACCGTTATGTTCTATTGAT
The DNA here is from genome assembly GCA_013400375.1 of Thinocorus orbignyianus. Classification (NCBI taxonomy): domain Eukaryota; kingdom Metazoa; phylum Chordata; class Aves; order Ciconiiformes; family Thinocoridae; genus Thinocorus; species Thinocorus orbignyianus. Next base: position 1,019,195 of record VXBW01001855.1, read on the forward strand.
TTAAAAAGAACTTACCGTCACAAAAACTTCAGTACTTCTCCCTCTAAATAACTGTTGACTGTGCAGACTGCTTTGCAGTTCCCCAGGATTTGACCACCAGCAAAGCATTTGTATCCAAAGCTCTCCTCTAAGACCTACTCTCAGCAGAGACATCAATTTAGTCCCATAGGGCTGTTTCACCATTTTTTTGCAGAGATGGTGCATTGTGTATATGAATGGCAAATTTAAAAGGAGTGTCTCAAATTTCTGCAGTAGTACTAGCATAATGTTTGCAGAGATGAGGAGTTAGCTCTCCAGGAATTTCCAACACATGTCCCCAATAAATGCTAGTGTACTCCAAGCAGAATGAGGCCCCGGTTATGGTATGAAGTAATGAGCAGTATGGAGAGTCAGGCAAGCATGGTCAATCCCAGGCAGAGGTCTTCCCCAATCACAGAAGTTATGCCTGTGTAGAATCCTTTGTCAACTATAGATACAGCCAGTTCCGTTCAACTGCCCAGTCACATGCCTTTTATTAAATTATTGCAATCTGTTAGTTGAAAAGTCCTTTTAGAAGCATAAAAATGCCAAATGACTTAAGAGAACTATACTTTAACTTGCAAAGTGATTTGTTCTTGTAATATATCAGTCTTGCGTGTATCATAACATAAATGTCATGCTGGTAAATATTGAAATAGCTTATCTAGGTTTTGTTTGCTCAGTGGGCTGGTTTTTAACTTCCTTTGTACAATGTTTTTGGACTATTCCATCCTTCTTTCTAACCATCCCTAAAAATCTCCTATATGTTTGCAACACTGAGATGAACAACCTAAGGAGAGAAGTATTGGAGACTGACCAGGACCATTTTCAAACCTTCTGAATCAAATGTGTTGGCTTAATTCCAGTTTTCTCCAAAACAGTTCCATGAATGCTACAAAGCATAAAGTTTTTTGTGATATTTTGTGAGTGTGTGTGAAAATACATCTCCATGGAAAGAAAAGTTAAGAATATGAGATTACACTGGAATAGAAATCTTAGTATCATATCCGTGCTTCCATACCAAGGGATTAGGGTAGAAATAGAGCCTGAGCACTGTGGGGCTTTAGCATGTACAGATCCTCTTTTCTATGGAGTTAATACCAGGAAGCTCTGCACGTTCCCAGAAGGTGGCCTATGATCAGGAATTTTGGCTGTACATGTTCTAACTACGCTAGAAAACATAACAAAAAAGAGTCTCACTTAGAAATTAGGTGAGTATTTCAGATGTGGGGAGCATCTGTGTTGCTGGTATTCTGTATGGATGCCATCCTTGCTAGCAGTATACCTACTTGAAAAAGCTACATGCTACAGTCAAGGAAATTTGAACTGGAAAAAGATTCCAAATCAAATATTTAGCAGAAAATCAAGCTGGAGAGTGAGAGGGATAAGCTGTAAAAAGGCGACACTGGGAATATTTGGGAGGACTATAGAGTTCATCTGCTGTTTGGAAGGCAAACTAATTATGCTACTGCTGTAAATACATTCATAATGGGTAAAGCTTTTTGGTATCATATGGAAATGTCTTCTGATTGATGTAGTTATGTCAGACATTTCTGGATTACATCACCTACCCTTGCCTTGAACAGAAGAAATCTGCCTATTTCTAGCCAGTAAAAATTAAGATTTAAGCCATCAGTATTTGTGTATTGATTCTCATAAACACCAATCATTGCAAACAGGACTAACTAAAGTCTGAACCGTTGTTAATACTGCAAGCATTTGTAAGGCCAAAATACAGAAAAAAGAAAATTAAGTTAATGTCTTGTGCAATTCAGGAGGTTGGTAGGCAGTATCTCCTGTAAATAAGGTCTTCAGTTCATGTCACCTTTAGCAGCTAAAATGATGAGTTAGTCGGGAATATCTTGACCACATACCATTGACTTATATGTTGGCTCTGAAGCTTGACAAGAAAAAATGTGTATATATTCAATGTACTTTTCATCAATTGTTTTTAAAATGCAAACAATACATATTTTGGATCAACAGTTCAGCTGCAGGGAATTAATCACCATGCTCCTTCAGTAGTTTGCTGCTGTATCAAAATACTCAAATATTTTGTCCATACTCATCTGTAACTACCACTGTATAATGCATGTGAATGATTCCGTTTTCATGACAAACCAAGTCTGTAGCTATATGCTGATGTATTGTAGGAATGGGTTGAATTTTTTAGCTCTTCCTAAGCAAATTCTTAACTGCTTAAAACTTTCCTTCCTTTGCAATGTTCTGCATAATGGTAGTTGTCATCAATAACTATTATTTATAGTTTTTAGCAAACATTTGTTAAGGAAATTTAACTACCTAGTATGTTAAAGTGTGTTGCTTTCTAGCCTGTTATTTACATGGTACTGTGTAAATTGCCTTAATTTTTTTTTAGCATGAACATCTACTTACTGTGATCATTACACAAAATACTTTATTAACCGAGGAGATGCATGAGCATTTAAAAGTGACTGATGCTTGGTGATCCATCAGGTGGTGAGTCATATAGACTATTCCTGTGATTGAGGACAGGAAAGTTTTCCCAGTAATACAGTATTTGGTATATTCCACTGAGCAAATGTCTTCTAACTTTAACTTGGTCACTTTCTAGTTAATTTTTTATTCTTTTTCCGTTCCTGTACAATTCTATCCAAGACCTTTCTTCCTGTGATTCTCATCAACTGTAACCTCATCAAGGTGATGTAATTTCAGATTTTATCCATTCCTTTTTTTTTAATTAACCACCAGCATTACCACCCCCACCCTCCCCCCAAAAAATAGTTCTAAGTAAGGTGCAGTCCATCTTACTTAAGTAACCTTGCTTGACCCATATTTATCCATCCTGAATCGTGTCTCTGGTTTTTGAAACCTGGGCAAATATTATTTAGAAGAACTAAATGAAGGCATTTTGAAGTACCCATTATTAAAACAGTGAGGTTTCTTGCAAAAAGCATACAAAGCTGGAGATGCAATTAACATCTTCCCATCCCTCCTCGCCTACTACTACATCTATTGGTGTGCTGATCAATGGAAACTCATTCTGGCAAAGAAAGCAAGCTGTGGCTAAACAACATTGGTGGATGAGTCAGAAATGGAAAGAAAGGGGGAAAAAAGAAACCCTCTGCTGCTTGATAAGAACCAAAATAGGTCCAGATGGTCTCCAAAAATGTTCCCATATTGCCTGAAGAGCTGTGGACAGGGCTATGCCTACATCTTCAGCAACTCTGGTTTTTTTTGGTACAATAAGAACTTTCAAGCAAGTGGGAACCCCCTTCATCAATTTCTGCACAGAGTAAGATCAATCAGGCCAAGCTGAACACCTCATTCCTTGCAGATGATAGCCACTGGTTGCTGCAGTCATCAGGCATCACTCGCCACATACTAATCAGTCCACTGAAATTCAGTGCAAAGGCGATTTGGGCTGGAATACATTTTTGAAGAACAATAACATTAGGAAGCACAACTCTTTGCAGAAGCCATTGTGTAAACACAAACATAATCACTTTTGGAGTAGCTCAAATCAACAGGTTTGGGCCTGAAGTTCTTGGCTGAAATATTTCTTGCAAATTGGTGTGAAAAAGTGATTAGGTGTAGGCCAGAATGAAGTAAAACTACTGGCAGCTGCTCTTTGAATTTATCCTACTGAGGCTGCAAACTGGAAACTGATTTTGTAAGTACTGTTTTAGCTCATAAGGGGGGGAGGGTGGGAAAAGCTCCAAATAAAGAAAAAGAAGTGCAGATGTGAGCACAGCTGCCTAACAAACCGCGTAAAACTTCTCTGAATTCATGTCACATTGTGGTGAGCTCTAGATTCTAACCTTTGTCAGCCCACTTTCACCACACCACACATCCACCAGAAGCTGTCCCCTCTTCAGCTTTTCAAGGGCAGTGGGCAGAGCTGGGACCGGAATGGCAGTGTATGAGGTTTTGCAGAGAGCCGGCTGGCTGTCTTCTGCCAGTAATAGTACTTCTGGGAGTAGTACAGTTAAGCTCACTTCCCCATAGCCGAGATCAGCCTGTAAATGTTCTTCAGGGGTCAGCACAGCTCTCTTCAGTTTTGCAATGGGCAGCACAGTAACAATGTGCCTTGCTGGAACAGTTACTCATTTTTCTCTGGATTTAGTCAGGCCTTTTGATTTCAAAATGCGAAGGAAATTCCATATACACGTAGGCTGAAATAGGAGAAAAATAGCTCCAGACAGCCCTTAGAAATATAAGTGTCAGTGTTTCATTCAACTCACAGTGTGAGGGGTGCCACAAAGGGGAATGAGGTTTAAATTGGGCATTAAGCCTGACTTTAGATGTGGGCATCTAGAGGTTTCTGTTCTTGTTATTTGGGATTTTTTGTTTTAAGTTGACACAGGAGAAAATCTTAGATGCTGAAGAGGCTTTTGCTTAAAAAAAAGTTTGCTTGTTCTAGGAGAAACTCGGGGGGGGGAATCAGAACACTCAACAAAATGAAATGGGTGTGTCAGATGACATTAATCAAGTTCATTTTATATGTTTATAGATTGGAGATGTTTAACAAACCTGGTGTTTATGCACAAAGGACTTTTACAACAGTAGAGAGAAGCACATTGATTAAAAGTGACCCTCTACACAGCTGCATGAAAGAAAAGTTTCTTTAGTATGAGCTTCATTTCCAGGTTAGTTGTTTTTGTGCATGTTTTGAAAATTTTTACTGTACTTTCTTGATTGCTTACTTAGAGCTATCACAGCATTGCTGTGCTTCTTGCAATGCATTTTATCAAATGGAAGACAAGAGAAATGGGCTAGACTTTTAAACTTGACAAGGTCAGCCAAACCCCACAATATGTAAATTCATGTCTGGTTGCTTAAAGGATAAAGTGGGTGCTATGGAAGTGTTGTAAACATGCATACCCAGTCGATGATTCGATCTCAGGATCAAATAAAAAACTTACAAATGAGAAACTGATTTTTGTAGCCTTTTAAAGCAACAGTTTTGTGGTGGTTGAATAGTCATCAGGAAGTAATGGAAGGATCATCATTTGAGGTATTTACAGAATGAAAAAAAAAAAAAAAACCACCGCCTCGTTACAGTACTGGTGAGAATAATTCAGCCCTGGATTTGGCTGCCTACAGTATTCCATCAATAATGTCATTTCCCTGATGAAGAAGTGCTTTTTGCATCCTCTGGATGCTTGTAATATATTCCAACAAGGAAGCATGAGTTGCAAGAATGCATTCTTTACATTACCCAAATGCTGCTGACACAATGTTATAAAATTAGTGCAGATTGCGAATACCACAAGCAGTAAAATCTTCTCTTGCTTAACATTCTTTCTGAAGAGTTTTGTTGCAACACATTATAAATGACAGGAGCAATATTTGTGGGATACAAGGCATATAAGGTTAAGAAATACAAAGTATAAACTTTGAGTGACTTAAACTGAGTCACTCTGAATTTATACAGAGACAGAGTCGATGCGGAGCACTCAAAAGGTCCATTCATGTTGTGGATACATGATGGTTTACTTTCAGCTGACAGCATACAGCTGAACTCACATAGTGTCTTCACATGTGAAATGCAAGTTTCATAAAACTAGGTCAGCCTGGATGCTGTGCTTCTGCTCTTGTCCCTGTTTCCAAGAAATTCCCTCATCTGAGACTTCTCACAAGCTGGTTGGATCAAGTCAGGAAAGAATAGCATCTTGTCAGCAAAGATCCACGGAATTGAGAGGTAGCAGTACAATGCAGAAAATCATAGAATCATAGAATAGTTTGGGTAGCAAAGTAGAGGGGTAGAATTTTCTCTTGATGCAGCTCAGGATGCAGTTGATTTTCTGGGCTGCAATTGCACATTGCTGGCTCATGCTGAACTTCTCAGCCACCAGCAGCCTTAAGTCCTTCTCTTCAAGACTGCTCTCAATCCATTCTCTGCCCAACCTGTATTTGTGCCTCTGATTGCCCTGACCCACAAGTAGGACCTTGCACTTCACCTGGCTGAACTTCATGAGGTTCGTACAGGCCCACCTCTCAAGCCTGTTCAGGTCCCTCTGCATGGCATCCCTTCCCTCCAGCTTGTTGCCTGCTCTACACAGCCGGGTGTCATGGGCAAACTTGCTAAGGGTGCACTCAATCCCACTGTCCACATCTCTGACAGAGAGTATCAGTGATTTCACAAGAGGAAAACCAAACATGCTATATTTTATCCCATGTGTTTATGTTGAAAGGAAAGCTAAGCAGCACTCAGATTCCTATCAATAAGAACTTCTGAGCTTCAAAATGACTGTGGCTCACCCTTAAGTCATTGCAGCGAGTCACCCACTTCCCTTAATACCTACCTCTTATTACTTCAGATTATCCAGATTTCCTTTTGAATGAAGGAAAACCCATCAGAAATTTAATGATTATTTTTACCCTAAAATACTAATGCTTTGAAATACAATCTACAGTCTGCAAAAATGTCAAGTTTTAAATGTATGGTGCAGCTTCAGGAACAAATGTCTGCCCATACATTTCTGCAGCTTTTGTTAACTTTAACTGGCAGGGTATGTGTGGTTTCCATTCAGATCAGACCTGAGGTGAATACCTGGAACTCAGGATGGTTTGCCTTGAAGGTCTGCACTTCTGTGAGAGCATATTCTTCAGTGAAGATTGCAGAATTTTTGCTTCTAATAATTTCCACTTCTCACTATCTACCCTTTCCCTTCTCGCTGCCTGCCCACTATGTGTGCCCTTTGCACAAATATTTCTATGAAATAATTGATGGCACAGCTTTTAGGTCAGGAATCTGTTTAAAACATGGAAGTGTGTAATTCTGATAGCCTCAACAGATTCCTTTTCATTGTTAACTCCAAAATTAAATTAGTTCAGCACTGCATGTTGCACTGTTACATACTAAGGTATATATGCACTACTGTACTCTGCTACTAATTAATTTTTTAATTCTTTTTCATCCTTTCCTTTGGTGTGTAAATTTAATCTAAAAGAGTATTGCAACAGTATCTTCCTCTGTTATGGAATAAGAAATCTGGGGAAATTAGAGTTTTCACATATAACTGGAGGGAAAATGACATCACAGGGCCTACCTTCTTTAGTGCAAGTGGTGGGACAGAGCCCTCTGCCTACTGACAGCAGTGAAATTATAATTGTGGTGGACAGAGTAGTTAAAACCAATGTGTTTGCTCTGCTTATTGTAGTAGAAAAGAAGTAGCTGAAAGGAGACCTGGGAATTTGGGTGGGTTGTTTAATGCTGTGTTATCATAGAGAATTGTCTCATCTATTTACAAAAAGTGCCCATCTTTTTACCCTTTCTCTTGTTAAACACATGCTCTAAATATTCTAGAAACACAAGTAAGTGATGGTTGCACATAAAGTACCTGAAATAGGCTTTTTGTCTAATGTAGCAACAGGCAATGCTTGAAATGGAAGTTAGGAGCACACATATTCATGCTGTTCATGTATATATGGGAAAGCCACTAATGGCATTTTGCTATTGACAGTTTCCAATATGCTGAATCTAATTTTTTTATTTGCTTTCCAAAATATTCTACCTCAAATTTCAGTAAAAATGCACACTGAAGAGTCATAAACTTTACATAGATTTTTCTTTATAGTCTCAGAAGTAAATTACAGATATTAAAGTAGTTACTGTACAGCACAAAAAGAAACAATGGGAGGAATTACATAGTTGTATGTAAACAAACCTTTGTCAATGACAGATCAGGAGGAAAGGTTAATTTTATGGTTTGTTATTCTGTAGCTGCTCTTCAAGAATGTTTTTTGTTTTTCTTGGAAACAGGTGGTGCCAGCTACTATGTGAGATGGAAGTCAGAATAGTCAGATTTCTGACCCAGTACAGCAGTTTTATTGTGCAACCGAAAGCTGTTCTTCCCCATTTTTTCTTATCTTGGGTATAATGTTGAGCTGTGACCCATTGGCCAAATATACAGTTTCTGCAGTAGTACAACAGAAGGGCAATATATCTTCAAGAATGAAATGCAAAGGTTACATTATGCAAAAAGGCAGACAGATGGTACCACTTAACCCACATTATTTGGTGAATGAGAACTTAGAAATCTTAAGTTTTTTTAATTTTTATAATTAAAAAACCTCCAACGAGCTTCCTGAACATGCAGATTTCTGGAGTGGTAGAAGATCTCATATGGTTTGTGACTAATCCATAGACTGATTAGTTACACAACGAAAAGTAAACACAATCTAAGTTTGGAACTTCTTCTGCTATTGCAATTTCATGTTTGTAGAAGCTGCCTGAGAAAAGATAAACAGTCCTGAGAGATAGAGAAGGAAAAAATCCTTTCTACTAGGCCATGTAAGATTAAATCTTAAAAGGTAAGAGTGTGCTTAACATCTTCCTGGCAATCCATAAGACTGGGTTCTGGGCTTACATTACAAAGTATGTGCCAGGAAAGACCAGAGAGTAGCATTACATCAAAACTTTTCCCCGAAAATAACCTAGAGTGTTTACAGGTTCCATCTTAGACTGCAAAAATATAATGCTTAAATACCATTTCTAATGATTTCAAAGTATAGCACATTTTTTGCAAAGATATCAGGTGTCATTTGTGTTGAACTTCCCAGTTATGGCCCTTTTTCATTAGCTTTTAATTTTTTGAAGGTGTAAATTAAAATTAAAATCCAAGTGGAGATGGGATGGAGAGTCTATTTGAGCACCCGAGGGGCATTAACATGCAGTTCTGTAGCACAGAATTTATTTTACGTGTATTTAAGTTAACTGTATACGAACTAATTGTATGAATCACACTGCAATTTGGACAGACCCGGTGTTGAATCTTATACAAATTAGAATTTTTAATGTAAAAATCCTCTGTCTTTTAAGAGCTTAGTTTTCTTTCGGTTATTTAAGATGAAATCAAGGGAGTTCATAAGGATTTTAGCAAATTATTTGTAACTGCATCTGTTTAGATCACCAGAACTTTTAATAATACTGCCTCTGAAACTGAAAACTGATAGAAGATCTCTTTAACACCACCCCCCCCACACCCCCAAATAAATAAATAAATAAATAGACCTATTTTATTGTGGATCTTGGGAAATTTTACTTGTGGGTTTGGTTACTTTTTCCATTTTCATGCATTTATGAGTTGGGTATAAATTGGAAGTTCAGTATGTTGTTCAATGACCTAGAATTATGATGCCATATGGATTTGTAAGCCAGGTGTTTCACTATGTCTGAGTTACTGTCTCTTCTACATACTTTGTGGTATTACCATTATCACGCACACTTTCCACATCCTTGCAGACACTATCAGCCATTTGAGTCCCTCCTGAGAAGAATACTAAGCCTTCACATTTGTGGCAAGTGCTTGAGGTGATCTACAACATCTCCAGTCTCTGGGTGTAGTGAATACTTGATCAAATCCTGTCTTTTCCTCACCCGGAGCAGCTGAAGGAACATCTGTTGCCTTGTACGCATTGCTCACATTTGTATGTAGTTGAAGATGATAACCTATGGTAGGTTTTCACTTTTCAGAACAATTTTGAAGCATCATTCAAACATCTTAGCCTTTAGCCACTGTCCTTGACATAAGGAGATTAAAATTGTACCTTTATGTCCTTTGGTTTAAATGAAGGATCTTTGATACACAGGTGAAACTGTTTGACCTTAAGGTTGCATTTCCTAGTAAGTATCTAGGTTAGAGGCTATTATAGCCTGAGTATAGCTGCTATACCGTAGCTACTGAGTCTGGGAGGTGTCTGATGTGCTGCGGAAACCTTGAGACTGCCTACCCCTCACCCTGCCAAAATTCCCTATTTTCATGCTTCAGGCCAGTACAGTATGGTGTTTATAGAGCTAGCCTTGCAACCTGCTCTGGCCTCTTCTGGGGCTCCATCCCCTCCGGAAGTTGTATGACAACTTATTGCATAAAATAGAGTGACAATCGCAATTCATCCTGAATTGTAGGGAAGTTTGTCATGGCTCTGTGTCTGACTCTGAGAGCTTTGCACGCTGTACCTGGAGGGCAGGAGTATGCCTTGGGGCCAGCTTAGAGACAGACCTGCTACCTTCAGTAGTGGTGGGAGGTGATGGGCAAGCAAATGCAGCATGTTTTTGGGAGCTGCAGCGAGGTAAGTCTGCCTGCTCCTTACCTCCATGTTCCCTGCTGAAAGTAGTTAAAGTCTTTCATACCAGAAAGAATTTCAGATAGTTTTGACCATCTTGTAATGAGATGGTTAGTGTACTACAGATGATATGCACTATCTTGAGCCTCTAAGAGGCTTAAGTAACATCCACAGAAACTGTGACTCTGTGTCTTCTGGAACAGCTGCGGCTCACACTTTGTATGTGCTGCTCCTCATTATGAGAGTTTTAAGGTTAATGTTGGATTCTGTAGTCATCCTTCTCAGAACTGTTTTTGGAGAATCATTTTCAAAACCCTTTTCCTCTTATGTCTTTCATTATTGGAACGTTGATGCTTGCATGCTTGCAAGTAGAAGTGCAGAAACCTTATAAAATCACTGAAAATTACGATCAATATGTATTATTTTATGTTACATGCATCAGCATGTGCTATGTTACAGACAAATGAAATAGGGCTAACCTTCATGAATTCATTCAGATTTTCCAGCTTTACTTAAAGTCTTTAACTTCAGGGAGACCTTGATTAAACATAGACTGAGTCAAAACCAAAGAATAACAGGGGGTAGGGGTGATGTTTACGTTGAATTTCATACAGCTGAAGTCCCAGTTTTATTCAAAGGCATAGTTAAAAAAATATCTCAAATCTGCTATGTGAAAGCAACACATACTGTAGAAGCAATAGGAGTTTCTAAAAACTTTAGCAAACTTGTTCCTCAGTGTACTGCTGAACACAAGGAATTTTACCTAATAGGCAAAGATTGATCTAGCTTTTATACTTATTTCACTACTAATTCTGCTGTTATTTTCATTTTATCCATTGTTATTATAAGCTTTTGGCAAAAGAAGCAAAACCCAAATAGTTCCCCACCCAGTATGTTCCACGTTCTCGAGACAAGAAAAAGGAAATACAACTCGCTGCTCGCACAGGGATAGTAAAGGCTGTGCGGGGTCATATGCTTAAACCTTCAACAGTATAATCAATACGACATGATACTGTTAGGTATATACATGAACAGCATTATTAGTTATCCTTAAATGAAGTGCAGTTAGGTTAGGCATGCTGAGAAAGCCATCTCTGTAACCCTTTGAACCCTCTAAAATCCTGAGTAATTTTCCATTCTTTTCTATGAAGCGTATTATGCCCACAGTATTCTGTTCATCTAAATGTGCTGCTTGACTCATTGAAAGAAAGTAATGTAAATGAAGTCTGGATTACAGCTGTGTTGTGTTATAATGAATAACGTCTGCTTACTAAGACTCTGAGTCAAGGACCTAGTTCTCTGTGAAAGGAAAATATTTGTGCGTTGCACTGGAAAAGCTGACAGGCGTACATCTGCATGCTCTGCTTCACATGCTGAACACTAGAAATAATGCAAATTGTTGATTTGGCTAGTGGTAGTAAAAACATGGTTCGAGAATCTTACCACTTTCTGCATGACTAATTTTGAGAAGCAAATGTAAAGTCTTGAGCACTTTGTTTTTTATTTTAAAAAGCCTGTTTAGTTTGCCTTTCGTATTTCATATTAGTTGTGGTATTAGCTTGAGTCTGGAATGTCTTAAGCAAAGTTCAACGAGTAAATCAACACTTAGTTTTATCCAAGATAGATAACTGATTAACAAAGTAGGACATAAAATGGGGTACCCTATTATGGTTTGAATTTTTCATGTATGTGCATGCAGCTTTATTAAATAAACACTTTTTACTTCCCAAAAAAGCAACTCTTGTTAAAGAACTGGAGAGGTTTTTCTGACTTATAGGAGGGCTATTCTAAGACAAAGTTGTCTGGTTTTCAGTTTCACTGCAAGGTCAGTTCTGGATATGAACAAACCTTAAGCATGATGCTGGACTTTCCTCTGTTCATGTGTTCTAGTTGCATGTGCTATTTGGAGTACGCGCAAGAGTTCTTTCAGAACTATATGACAATAGCACATCAAAATTTGTAAGAAGTCATTTAATGGATGCAGACTGTTTCATCTCTTTAATTTGAGCATTATACATGCTCCTATATCTAATACTAGTTTTGAAATTGCAGGTGGACTTTAGAAGACATTTGAAAAAGCATGCAAAAATGTAGAAAACCTGTATGACCCTGTAACAGATGGTGATGCAGTTAATATTTCAGTGCTCAGATTAAAAAAGGAGAGTTTTGTGTGAAATAGGAAGGAAATACTCAATAGGAACAGTTGCACATTACCTAGCCTAGTGCTGCAAGTAGGATGGACTTTCGGGTACTGAATCCTGCTGGCTGGCAAGACTAGAGGTGGCCAAAGTTTCAGCAAATCAGAAAATAGAAACAATGCCAGAAACTGCTATTGAAGCTGCTTCTCCTCATGCTATAAATTTCTCAAGCTTTGTTTGAGAGACCATGATGATGATTTAGGGACTGTAAGTCTCACCTTAAGTAGTGCTTAGCAACTCAATAAAGACCTAGGCAAACCAAGCCTTCTAAGACCGAAACTACTAACCAAAAAAAAAAAAAAATTAAAAAAAAAAAGAAAGAAAGAAAAAGAGAGGGTAAAAGCTACTGCCAGCTATCTGCTAGGCACCTTCTTGTTTGTCATTACAACTCCTTATGTACCCAGGACATTGCTCCTATGCATGTCCAGAACTGCTTTTTCTGGATAACTCAGAGCCTGTTTTCTACCCAGACTTGATTTTGATCCAAGAACGAGACAACTGAACAACTAAATACAAGGCAGCCCCAGTGCAGTACGTGCTCAAGGAGCATATATATATAATACATTCTTTAAAAGTTGGTAGCTTTCCAGTTTTAATAGATGTTGTACCAGCGGTGAGAGAAGTGACTGCCTAGATCCTTTGTAGCTTTTTATGTTACTTGATCTGAGCTACAGAATCAACTTGTTTTCTTCAGGCATTGCATTTTCTCTTTCCGCTTTGTCTTGATGTTTTTGCCTGATTTTTTTTCTCTGATGTCTTTGTCAGGTAGCCAAGTGAGAAGAAAGAAGTCCATTTTTGTACTTTAACTTGGAAAAGATCTATACAGGGGCACAAAATAAAAATCACTTATTTATTCCTGGAATTAATATTACTTTAAATCTGTTTAGGTTGTTTTGTTCCTTATTCCCCTTGAAATTAGGTCTGTCTGGTATAAATGTACGTTTCAGAGCTGCCAAGTTCATTCTCATACTCTATAAACTTTTAATAAATCAAAATAATTTCCTATTTGTTTACATTTAAATATTTCATAGCTTCCTACCTGGAAAAAAAGTTAATTGCACTGAATAATTTTAACTGTACTTCAGTATTACAGAAGGGTTTATAATTTCAGAAATAAACCAGACATTAACTACTACTTAATTTAGACCGTCGTGTAAGTGTACTTGGTTTCTTTCCTCCTCTCCGTACTTTTCTACATTTCTTCATTTAGTTTATGTGTTTACAGTTAAATTATTTGTCTCAATAATTATTGTTTTCTTTTTTTTTTTTTTAATTTTGGCATATGTAATGATGCATTTGGACACTGTGATGAAGTTTCTTTCTCATTTTCAATTCCCAAATGTGCCATACCAGTCATTCCTTCTAGCACTTTAACAGATGCTTGTGTCTCTTTTGTTTTACTTAATCTTTTCTTGATAAGTGGTGGAGAAAGGAATAAAAGGACTTCAATCCTTTCAGTACATTCAGTACATCAGTCTTACATGGCCAAATTTGACTGAAACAGGTAGGTCTATATGGCCTAAATACTCAGAGCTTATATCCACTGAAACTCAATTTAAAATTTTCTCTGAAAATCTGCTGGCTTTGTTGGTTTTTTTTTTTTTTTTTTTTAATACTCTCACAACTGTACTTCCTTGCAGTATCCAGTCTCCCTTGGTGTTACAGTCACACTTTGAAATGAGGCTTCTTGATTTATGCTGGCTCTAGCAGGCAGTATGAAATTCCTCTGAAGTAAGATGGAAGATGAGTAAAGACAAAGCAACAATATTAAAATACTTGAATGAAAATAGGCATCTGGGGGGAAAAAAAAATAGTCTGAGGTTTCACCACTTTAAAAGCATTCTTTTCTCTGAGAATATACCAAACAAATATTACATATTTCTCTTAAAATTTCATATTGCTCTGCTTTCAGTCACTACCATGACCACCTAGTCTACATCAGAAGCAAACATAAGGGGAAACCAGGCTGAAGCTACAGCTGCTGCTTTGATATGCTGCCTCATGACAATATAGTTCTTTCATATCTGATGTTCTGAGGCAGTTTTGCACTTTCATGTAAGTGGGAATGGAGCAGGAATAAACACATTTGAACATTTGTTTCAGCTTTCACAATGCCTTCATGCTTAGTACCACTTTAATTTGCATTAAGCCTTTTAACTGCAAAGGTGAAGAGATCAAACCCTAGTTTTCATCTTCATACGAACTATTGCTTTGTCAACTGAAAGTAGCGATTCTCCCTTGAATCGCAGAGCTAAACATTCTCAAATTTGTATGGGAAGGAACCGAAATACAACACAGGCATGAATCCTGTGGCTTAAGTCCACTTCTACATGTGATTTCTCAGTCACTGCCTCTTTTACAGCTTTTTTGCTATTAAAAGTGACTATTGAAGAGGTACAGGAAAGCTCTTACATCAGCCAAGTGTGACCATCAGCTCTATTCTCTGGTTTTTCAATGTTTAACAGTTAACATGATTCCAATATGACAGACACACTTGGACAAGCAACCTAAATGTAAAAAACACACTTTTACAGCATAGAGTTGTAATCTGGCAAGCCAAGCCTCTACAAATGGGCCAAATGGGAGTGAGACAGAAACAGCAGCACTTGCAAAAGTGCCATCACCTAGGCCAGAGGGAAAGTGCTACAAAGGCAGGCACACGTTATTTCTGCAGCCCTTGGCAGTATGGTCATAGAGAGCATAAACCTCAGTCAAAGTCACGCACCCAGAATGCTCTGGATACTGTCCAAAGGCAAGAAGACATGTAAGTGCTGTTTGCTCTGTCTCCAAGAGGTGAAATGCAGCCCTTGCACAGTAGCACTTCCTGCTTCAAAGTGGTCTACACAGCATGATACGCTGTAAATGCTAAAAATTTCATAGCTTCCAGACAAGTATTTGGATTGACCCAAGTATTTGTTCAAGGAATGTGTAAGAATCTCTGCTACAGCAAAAGTCATGCTCAATACCACATTCTGGTTATCTCCCAGTGTTTTTTCTCTGTCTCTCTGGAAATACTGCTGTAATGGAAATGTATCACTGGTTTTACTAGTCACTAATTACTTACTTAAAATTATCAGGCTCATAATGAGAAACCAGAAACGCTCTGTGGTGATATTTTACTAGAATAGAAATGGAGCACTCAAAGAAAATACTTTGGAAGCATCCTACTTTCTGAAATTATAAATCAAAGATAAGATGCAAAATATTCATGAATGTAAAACTGGTCAAATCTTCAAAGGTGAACATTTCTATTCTCTTTTATCTCATTAGTACACTTTGTCTGCAAGTAATATAAGTAGGCATGCCTGAAGAGTGGCTCTTAATGGTGTTTTGTTTTGGGGGTTTTTTTGGTTGTGAGGTTTCTTTAAGTATCAATAAAATACAATATTTATTGATGTATTATTTTGTTATTTGGAACACTATTCTCCAAATTTATGAAAATCATAATGAGTTTTAAAACATCTTTTTTTTTCTGTTAATACTGCTTGTAATTATCATGTGACACAGCCTGCCCATGGTAGGAAGATTGAAATTCAATGATTTTTAAGGTCCTTTCCAACTATAACCATTCAATGGTTCTATGAATGTCTCTTTCTTAAGTACTTAAATACAGTATATAATTTAAGAATGAGCCAAATCTCTGTAAATGCCATCAAATGACCTGGCCTTCTATAACTAACTTTCGAAGTAGCACATTCTGATTTACTGCTTTGCTGGAAACACATGAAGGACCAACAGGACCAGAATTTCTTTCAGGCTGCCTTTTAACAGAAGTGGTGAAGCCTACGTATTGAAACAGTCTTTTTAATATTTATCATCTCTTTCCAGTATTTTTTAAATTCTAAACCTGAATTTAGTTATCTGTGTTCGTGCTTTTTTTTTCCTTTATATATGGAATGAAATTTTCAGTGTGCATAAGATAAGGCCAAAGTTTTTCTTCACAAAGTATGACATTCAGAAAGTTTTGTTCACTCTGGCATTTTCCATCTCAAGAAATTCATCAGTCAGTTGGAGAGAAGAATGAGAAGGGAAAATTTCTGGGGGCTGAGGAGCAAAGTTTAATATCCAAAACCGAAAAGACTCCCAGATGAATAGAGCACACCAGACAACCCCGCAGACGCGGACGCGAACTCTGGCCCACATTCTGCAGATAAATCTGTTTGCATGGACAATTACCTACACAGTCCAATGATGTCAGTGGAAATCCATGCAGAGGTGAGGATTTGTGGGCAAAAGCTTGGCTCTGCTTAGGTTAAAGAAGCTGCTCAGGTATTCAGTTACTTTGTGAAGTGAGACAGACCTTAGATGCTTGCTGCCATCACATACTTTTACAGTAGACCATAATTCAGTTCAAGTCACTCATAATTGCTGGCTGTTGGGCTGAGCAACAAGTGAAGAACTGTGTTCATTTTTATTCCGTATCTTAGAAAAAGGCATGAGTGGACAAAAGATTTTTCATCCTGTTATGATCTCCTTTCTCTAACCACACAACAAAACTTTATCAAATTTTGCCCAGTTTTTAGTCTCACATGAGGAGACACAGATGAAGAAAAGACGAAATCAGGCCTAGCAGTTTCATGAGATAGCTGACTTATGTAACTAACTGAAAACAATGATGCTATAATTTCTGTACTTTCATGAGAAAATTCTTCACAACTAAATTCTTCATGCTAGTTTATAAATGTTAAAGGTATCTTCTATGCATAGTTTGCTATAATGCACTCATCACTTATGAAATATGGAAGAAGTGGGATTTATTCATTAATTCCACAATGTTCTTATCCCAAACTTAGATATATATTTTGCAAGTATTATTAGTTCTGTTTCCTCTTATTGTCTCTACTTGCTTTCTTCTGTCCTGATTTTGTATACTCCTAGCTAAAAAGTAACAGATGTCCCATTGATTACTAATGTAGGAGACTGAATTTACTCTTGGAAGTCTTGAGAGAAGTCACCTGAGTGATTCAGATTTCCTTCACTCTTTTCCTTTGCTCTAAATTTGCTTTTTTATTTTTTTTTTTTCTTTAGGCCACTGTGCTCCTTAAAAATCATCTTTTTCTCCCAATGTTCAGAATGCCCTTCTGAGGGTGTTTTCTCTCAGGAACCTGAGCTAGTTTAGACTAGCTTTTGATGGACCCAACCTAAAAGATACTGAAGACACAAACTTTTCTCCCAAATGTATAATGTTTCTGTCAGGTTCCCACCCTAGTTATTAACTTCAGAAGCTAATTGGTAAATATCAACCTAAAAGAGCTCTGACAGTTCTAGCTGAGAAAACTGACATACTCAGTGAAGAGTAGACAGAATTGCCTGTTTTTCTTAAGTAAATTCTTTTTATTAATAAACCTTCTTTTGTTGTCCTGTAAAATTATCAGGTTGTGAAGCTGTCCAGCGTCCTGGCTTCCAGCAGAGATGGGATCAATTCTCCCCTGTCTCTATCAAGCACAACCATCCCACCGCACATGCCCCAGACCCCAACCGCAGCACGGACCTGGCAGGAAAGGGCGGGGCCACAACCGGAAATGAGGTGGTGACGTCACGGCGTAGGCGTATATCTGGGCGGTTGGCNTTCTTGTTTCTTATATACTTTTTTTTATTTGTGTTATTTTGTCCTACCTTTGCAATACTGGAATTTTGCACTTATCATTTCTTGGTTCCAGGAATAGTTCACAGCTACCAGTCACTTAGATTATAAATATAGTTGAGTAATTTTCACCCTGTAATAATATATATATATGAAACAACAAATTGGCCAAAATTCTGTTTCTTGCACTTGCATTCAACTGAGTTTCACAGATGGCAACATCTTAAGTAGATCCATTTTTTAATATAGATTTGTCTAGAACCAAAGCACATGACTGAGAGGAAGGGACTCAGGCATCTATGTCTGTTGTTCTGCCTGACATTCTGTGTTAACACAGGTATGCCACTTAAAACCTGGTTCTCCATTTGACACACCTCTAAAATATGCTTGGAAGAATTATATATATATATATACATTTTAAGATACTACAGTGAAGGCATATTAGTGTCAATGCAAGATCACTGTGGCAGTTCTAACCTTTCCACATTAGCATCTAAAATGATGTTGCAAAGTTTTCAGTTCAGTTTGAGTTGATTAAATTTAGCTGTTATCTGCACTGCATAAAAATCATACAAGAAGTATCACTATAATAAGGGAATAAAGATAGCTCAATATTGCTTGGAGCACCACTTTTGTGGATAGAGCTTCTCATATTACAGTCTTGCAGTTCTGTGTGAGGCTATAAAGGGCTTATAACCTCTCCAATAGGTATTTCACTGCATTATTCACTTCTAAAAATGCAAGCTTCTCTGATTTTGGCTATTACTTTACTCTGGTGTAGCTGAATTATTTCACAGGACACAACCCTTCCCACAACTGCAACTCGTGTCTCTGGCAAGTCAACCAACCCATATTCCTGTGGAGCCAGAATGTATGGAAGGCAGCCATGCAGCTGACATAGGTTGATTTAAAAGACTGTGACCAGAGAGAGCAGAGTAATGAGTCCTCCAAAACAGGAGGCTCTCGGAAGAAACTATTGCTGCTGCACATGGCTAACCTTTCTTTTTATTCTTTCTGGTCTCTGCTAATAGCATCTTGACCCTCACAAAACCTTCTAAAAAAGCCTTGGACTAGGTGGAGAGGAAAAGCATTTTGTCTACTCTATGCAAGATTTTTACTTCAGATGTTCATTTGTCATTCAGAAACTCATGGGGTTTAATTTCTTCTTTGCTGTAAATTCTTTTTCTCTTTCAAATGCTTAACAAAGTGAAACACCCGGGAAATCCTAAAGACCTTTAGATCATGCTATCAGCTGTGCATTTATGAATTACCATACTGATAGTGCAGTCCTTTATCCTACACCCTTTTTTAGTCACTTCTTGTCAGGATATGCGATAAGTAATAATGATGTGAAATGATACCTTGTACTGGTTAGTTTACATGCTTGTATTTTACTGCTGATTGTGTTATAGGTAGCGAACAATGCCTGAGTGATCTCGAAGGGATAACGTTCTTGATAATCTGTGTTGTAGTCCAGCCCAGTTGCCATCTGCACACAAAACCCAGAGCATTCCCACAGGCTACTGTATTTCTTCTTGCAGGTTTTGTCACTGATGCTTCTGACAATTTAGTGAAACCACATCATAACATCAATATTTTAATCCCATTCATTCATTCCATGCTGGACTACAACCTTGTTTAACCATAATACCTTTCTTGCTTTTACAAAATTAGGGAGAAACATGGGAAAGTTAAACAAGACAATGTCAAACAAGATCTGTGCAAGTTCCCTGGTATATTAATCTCTAGACAGAGAAGAGAAACAAAGCCAGAAGCAACACCTGAGAAATGGAATTAAAAGTGAATGTAAGCAAAAGGCTTCTCATGAAAGATAACACAGAAAACTTTTGAATATATTTAAGCCAGTGACGTTGTTTCTTATTTCTTATTACCATTAAATCCCAATAGCCCATTAAAGAACAAACAGATGGTTTAATTTTTATTAACAATTTTAGCATTACTAGCTTCAAAAATCACCTCGTCCCCATTTCAGCTAAGATTTAAGCCTGTGTGGCTAACCTTCCTTGCAGTCACAGGGTAAGTGTCTCTAAAAAAAGCAGAAGTTAAGGCTATCACAGTATCCTATGGTAGAGTGGGCTCTATTTTGGAATATTTTTTTTTCTCCTGCAAGTAAACTCCCTGTGTTTAAGGCATACAAACTGAAAGGTTATTGTTATGATGTCTTTCTGATGTGGAACTCCTGTATATTTTCCTTCGCATATAATTTTTATAGTGTCATAATCTTTTATTTCCATTTTTGGAAGGCAAGGCTCAAGTCTACTGTAATTCATTAGATTCTCACAATATCTTTTCCTAATGTCAGACATAAACAGTTTCCTATCTTATTTTTCAGTTTGGAGAACAAAAAGCATAGTTTTCTGTTGCATGTACTATAGGCAATCTCAGTAAAAAAATGCAGGAGCACCAACTCATTTATACAACTCTGAACTTTCACAGCCTTGGAAGAACAAACAATTCTAAAGCTACACACCTCCTAGTGTTTAAGTTATAAATAAACGAGTCCGTGTACCAACAGATATCTGAGCCTGATTATTTACTGAGCATTTTTAAATCCTTATTCTTCCTCTATATTCTAATTTCTGGTTTGCCAAAAGTAGAAAAATAGAGTTCAACCAAGGTGGGGCTGGCTTCCTTGTTTGTGGTAAGTCATGGTTTTGCAGCTTGTTGCGATTCTCTGCTTCCTTAAAATCAGACAAATTTTTTTGGTATTAAGTATCATTTTGGTGTTTAAACCTCTGAGAAACCGGTCTGCCAGCATAGAAAGCACAGCCTAAAATGGAGAATGGAGGTAAACAGATAAGGCTTGGATATGAAATATCCATATTGCTTTATGAACACAGCACTTGAAAGGATAGCTGAGGCAGTGCACAGATGGAAGGGATGATACCTCAGCTTTGCCATTTAGTATGAATGAAGTTTGCTGAAGCTGTAGCTAATGACTGGCTTGAAGTTTAAATGTTAAACAATAAATGAAAAGGTAGAAAGTAGTTTGAAAGAATAGAGTGAAAGAATTGGTTGTACAATGCTAAAATACACAGCAGCCAGCAGTTAAATGTGTCTTAAGTTTTCTTTTCAAAAAATTGTCTGTGTTTTGGTATCTTCTGGTGAGTATGTCAGATGATTCCTTTTCAGCTCAATTACTTCCAGCAACCAAACCCAAACCAACTAATTTTAGCAACAGAAAATATTCTGGACCTTCTAGTGATTGCTGTCCATATAGCTCTCTGTTCTTGCTTAGTGAAAGATCACAGTTTCTAAGGTACATCAACTCTCTTTTTTTAAAGGTTCTGAACCTTTATGCAACATAAAGGCTTCGAACAGTCATGAGTTTTATGTCTCTGCAGTCTTCCATTATCATTTTAAAAACTAAAAAAACCAAAACCAACCAACCAAAAAAAAAAACCAAACCAAAAAAAAAAACAACAAACAAACAAAAAAAGACAGAAAACCAAAGCAAACAACAAAAAATCCAAACCCAACAAGCAGAAAAGGTCACAAGGAAAAACTGAAACAATTCTGAAAAGAACAAGGTCAGGTAGAGTATACATGAAATGTTTTGGCACTGCTCTACCCATTCCTGACTTCGCTGCTGCTGCCCACCAAACAGTGACCATGCAGATGACAAACTAAATGTTTTCAGGGGAAAGGGGGAAAAGAAACGTTCTGTTTCTTTACAGGTTCCTGTTGCTTGAGCACAGAGCAATTTCATAGTTTTGTTTCCTAGTGGCCAGAGGAGCCTCTGCGGTCACACATTGCCTAGAGAACAACCATTTCACCAACATTGCTCAGACTCGGAAGTAAATAGTTTGAGGAAGCTTTTGTGGTGACTTATAAAATACTGAGAAGAATGAAAGAGAGAAATGAGGAATGGTTCTGTGCTGCCCTGACCTAGAGGGTATTGAATGAAACTAGCAAGTGACAGTATCAAACTACATAAAAGAATTCTTTATTCACTCAACACAAGTCAGTTCAAATTGGCCAAGGCCCTGGGCCTTGCCATAGGATGCTCTTCATGCTGTTTGTTTAGGTTCAGAGTATACTTGGAGGACTCATGGGGGGAGGGGGGGACACATCACATTTGGAAGCTATTAAATACAAAACGTCACTTGTGGCTAGGAAATCCCTTAGCTGTAATTCACTGGAAGCAGTTTCTCTCCAGGAGAGTATCAGTGTGTAATTGCCCTGCTCTGACACTCTTCCCAAGGGATCTACTGTTGGTCATTGCTCAAACTAGAGTATAGGGCTAAAAGGGCCTTTGATGTGATCTGGTATAGGAAAAATAATCTTCTAAGTGAGATGTACTGCATTTTGCTGAAAAATCCAGGTTACACGGTGGTTCATCATTAAAAGGGCAGTGTTAAGTGAAATTAAATATGTTTCTGACCACATAACATATTCCATGAAGAAAATAACACAGGGTTTAAGAGTAGTGAACCAGCAGTCAGTCTAATTAACTCAGTGGTAATTCACAACTGCCTGATCATTATGTAGAAACATCTCTTAACACAGTGCATGAGCTGGACATACCACATCACATATTTACAAAAATGTTTGGCATAGAAGAGTAAGATTTTCTTATCTGTGACCTACATTCTTTGTTATGTTTGTTTCTTCTTGAAATAAGGCCATATTGAGAATTCTGGTCTGTGTGTTTGTCTTAAATGGTCGGAAATATTTGTCAATCAGATGATTTCTCTTGTAAATCTCCAGGTGTCTAGTATTTACTGCTCATTTAAATTTTCGAGTGTTAATAACTTCATTGGGCAACCATAGGACTACATGGAAATATAAATAAATAGTCAATAGATACTATCAGAAAAAACATTCAAGACTTTGGATATCTTTCTGAAGAACAGTGAAGCAGTTCCTCTCACTACTGAGTTCTTAAAATTGAAATTGAAGTTTTACCATAGCAGATTATTTCAGGGAATACTGGGAGAGAAATGGGGAGGGAATAAAAGAAATTATTTATACACTATAGGGGATAGGTAAGTATATAATGTAGTAACCATATACCTATGATCTGTATCTGAGAAATAAAACTGAGTTCATAGTTTTTGTAGGGTTTTGTGACCATCACGGTTAATGCTGACAAGAACAAGACCAGGGAATTTAAAAAGTTGCTGTTAGTGCTATCAGTGTATTTGCATTGGAATAGCAGATAGCATTGTTTTCACAATTACAGGAATTTGCAGAAATCAGAATATTTGAAAACAGAATAAAATTTAAACTTTTTCTCAAAGAGGAGAATCATTTTTAATAATGACTTTGTGTTGTCAGCTTAGGACATGAAGAAGTAGTTTTGCCTGCATAGAAGCCAACAGCAGATAAAATTTGCTATGGAGACGGAGTGAGACACAGACCACATAAATAGACACAGTATGTTATTTTAATTCATTCCAAAGGCCGTAATTCAGACAAGATTTCACTCAATTTTACTCAAAAGATCTATTTCTTACTCTTCCTCATTCTGTACAAGAGTAAAAGGCTAATGATGGTTGTTTCATTTGGTTTCTTTGTTTCTAACCACATCTTTGGCTAAATGATGTGCAGCTGAGAACATGGAAGAGTTAAACCCCTGCAATTTTCACTGTAGAGTTATCCTGCTCCAAAAATACTTAAGCTAGTAGTCAACCACTCTTAGATCTTATACCCTCAGTTTTCTAAGTTAGTTAAGAAGCCTATTCTGTTTCCTTACCAATAATCTGATCAGTACATTTTACTTTAAAACTTTTATCTAGTCTCCCTGAGGAGAAGACACTTAATTGGCTATTTTTGTTCTTTATGTTACGTCTGTTTATTAAAATTAAGTCAATTTCTTTTGATAGACTGACAGAAGCCTTATGATTAATACTGAGTTAATACTCAGTTAATGCTGAGTTGTGACAACAACTGTTTTTTAAGGGAATGGATTTTGCATAGTATGACATTCCCTGCTGGTTACATATTCTTTTCTCCCATTGTCAAGTTGTCATTTTACCGCCACCTCTGTTTTAGAGTTGCTTAGATCTACTCCCATGTTTTATAGTGTCAAGAATAAGAAGTCAGACAATGTATCTCCATTCATTTTCTGTTACTAACACTTAGTTTAATGCTTTGCAATATCACCCGTTGGATTAATTCATGTCTGTCTACTCCATTATGGAGATTTGGATGCATGAGTGTCCATGTCATAATGTGTAACAATGTTTATTTACTTTTAATACCTGGAATATGAAGTGTGAGTATGAAGATGCTCACACAGTGGGTATCTGTGTGTATTTTCTAAACAATTCTTAAATCCTAACCGGTCATAAATGCTGAGATTGTCTTTGTTGTAAAACATACATTTACTAAAATTGTATTCCTTGACCATCCTTATGGAGAATTATTCTCTAAAAAAGCAACTGTTGGATGGGGTTTTGAGCAACTTGGTCTAGTGGGAGGTGTTCCTGCCCATTGCAGGAGGGTTGGAACTAGATGATATTCAAGGTCCCTTCCAACCCAAACCATTCTATGATTCTATGATTCTAATACCAGTTCAAGGAGCATAACTGAGAGCTGTGTGTTTTTTACTGGCTTCTATAACACAGAGCTTTACAAAAGGTTCAATATGAAATGTAATGCTACCCACGCTGTCAGGAAATAGATTTTCCCTTAGGTAGCATCTGAGATCCCCTAAGATAACACATGGTCTAACAACTACAATCCTTTAAGGCCACATTGTGTCGCTTTACGTTCATCAAGAGCAACCTTAATTTAACTGTTTATATTCATAGGATATATGAGTTCATAACGTAGTCCTATTACTTTGAAATTCTAAGTCTTGCTTTCTAAATCAACGTTATTTAGAAATCTTTTAAGTTAGTAAATGTGTTTCATGCCAAACCAAGCAGCAGCAGCGGCTGCTTCCTTCAAGTTATTCAATACTGAAAACGCACCTCTCAGTCTGCTTAGGGGACACTTCCACACTATCATCATCATCCATAGCTGCTCACAGCTGCAGAATGGCCCCATCTGAGAAGACTGGCCTTACACAGACATCTTGCAATCCAGAATCTGTTCCACAGGGCCCAACGAAGGCACAGAAATTAGGAAATCAGGCAGTTGTGTGTTAGCATCTGGAATAAAAAAGGAGCCTATTAATTGTCTCTGATAAAGATTATTGTTCTTGCCAGCAAAATATGATGTTGGAATGGAATCTCATAAAGTTTGGATGTGAAAAATGCTACCAGGCTTTTGGTTTACAGTATTATGAAAACAAGTAGCAAGTAGGAACGGGAAACAGTAATGCTTAATAACTTATTCACTGTTTTTGAGCCAAGTCATGTTCAGAATGAGCTCTAGTGTATCCTAATATTAGTATTTCTTCTCTTGCCCAGTTTTTGAGGAATAATTAGACTACTGACTGTTGTACCTTGCAGTACCTTTACATTCTTTTCATATTTCAGGTACTACATAAGCAGTAGAATGTGGAAACATTATCAGTGGAACATACTTGACACAAGTAGTTTTTAAGCATCTCATTTGAGTAAAATTCTGGACATTCAGGACAAAAATGTGTTGCACTGTTTCCTCAACAGCTTTACTGTCTAGGTAGGAAGCAGGTAGAAAATCTTCAGAGAAGCAAAATACCAATGACACAAACTCTGACTGAATTAGAACGTGCTTACCTAAAGAATGGTTACCATTCTTAGACTATGGTAATACCGTTCATTTTCTTTCACCTGCTCATGTCTATTGGACTTTCGTTTCTTTCACTCAAGTGCTGTGCTTCCACTTAACATAGAGGTATGTGCCAGGCAGAGCCTTCTGTAAGTGTTAGCCAGCTCACATCCAACTACAGTAACGGTTGGAACTACTCAGAAATCAGGGGACACACAAAGGTTGAAGGCATTAAATCTAAGAAAATTTCAAAATCACTTTACAAAGACTTCCACATCACTAATTTGCAATTAAAATCATCCAAAATAAACATTAGCCAGTTTCCCAGGAAGTTACATTTCTTTTGAGGAGAAAAATATGTACCATGCAAGAAACAAACTCGCATCTACCATGTAACAGATCCTGAAATCCTTAAACCAGTCGATTCTAACCCTGGCCATGAGAACAGCACCAGTAGCCATCCTGAGTGGAGATGTCAGTTGGGATATTATGGTTGCTTAAGAGCTCCAGTAAAACCATAAAGATAAATGTAACCCATTAGTTTTATTTGATTTTATACTTCAAAACTAAATGGTCCACAAATCTCTAAAGTCTTACGACACTTTTTCATTTTGACCATGTTAGTATGCTACAAAGAAGAGGTGCAGAAATAAACATTTTAATAGGATTTGGCAAGTAGTTTAGCAAAAGATTACTTTGACTGGTTTTCCCACGTAAGAGCATGCTAAAAATCTAAATTTCTACTAAAAGTAGGAAAGTGAAGGATATCATTGCATTTGTATCAAATATGAAGTGAACAATTACAAAATATTACCCAGATTACTGAAAACTGAGAAGGTTTGTGTCATGCTGTTCTCCATTGTTCTGTCTCCAGCATACAGTGGGGAAATATTTACTGAGTTTGCTAGATGCTGTGGTCAAAACAGCTCTCTGGTTTGATCTTCCTGTAGACATTGCCTGCTGCTCTGGATGCCATCAAATGCTGTGTCAGCAGTTCATAAACCTGCATGGAGAATTATTCCTTTCCTTTGCAAAAGTTGATTATTTTCCAAACAAGCTCATCTTCAGTTGGCATTTGAATCAAAAGGCTGCTCTCTTGAGTATACTCACATAATCTTGAAGAGTGAAAGTGGAAAGGGCTTATTACATCGTAGAGTTTACCCATCTTCCAGTGCATGATTGTGCACTACAGTGCAGTTTTTAATTCTTCGGCTATCAGTGTTTTGTGCTCCATCAGCTCTCCTTTCCTGCACCAGGGCTGATGATTTTTGGATTGTGACTGATTTACAATTACTGTGTTCCTGTCAGTGGAATCTTAACAAGGTTTGGTTCTCGAAACCAGGCTCTGGTAAACCTTTCATTAACGTAGCAAGGTACAAGAGAGTTAAGAATCCTCAGAAGATCTGTCAGTGTTATCATAAAAATGGTAGTTTGCTCTGCTTCTTAAAATCCTTTTGGGCATAAGGTTCCTAGATAACCAAGATTAATGTCTTTTCCTAGTTGGATGTACATATTTCTGCTGCTATGCTCACAAAGTTGAGGAAACACAAATGCTTTGATATATTAATATCTGCATAGATACCCAGGGTAGGCTCTTTCATCTTTCCTGCATCTTTTATGGCATTTGCAAACAAACTGCAATGAATCTGTTCCAAAATTGGATCTTCTATTAGTTAGAATAATAAAAATGTCTTATTTTTATATTTGAGATAGGACGCAAATCTAGGACATAAACCTGCAAATTCTAGTCCATTTTTTTCAGGCTGTAGGACAACTTTTCTGGATGCGAGTGCCTTCAAAAGAATACTTTATAGATGAAAAAAAACAACCCACCAACCACAAAACCCCCGAAGTGATTCATTCTGAACTGATTTATTTTGTTCGGCAGCTGAAACTTGTTTGCCTCACCTTATTTATAGCATACATTTAGTAGTCACAATATCGAAAGTTACTGACAGTTTAAGTGTTTTCTAGAAATAAGCAGCCAACTGTTCATTTTTTCCCAGGCTTTTACCGATCTCACTGCTATCTAATCTAATGTCCACAAACCCATTGTAAACACAGACTGATGTAAAGTAAACACTGAAGCCTCAGTATCAGATAAACACAAGACTGAAGATTCAAATTTTTTTCTACACAAGTCTTCCCAACTTAATTTACAGCAAACTTTCCATATGTATCAATTTTCATGGGACTTGATAATCAACTCTGCATTGTTTTCTTACGGTTTTGCTGACTATACAGGAGCTTTGATGAGACTTTCAGTAGATTTGAATTCAGAAAGTAAAGGAGGTGCTGTGTACAATAACAAAATGTGTCCTGTTCAGTATAAAGATCAGGAAAAAAAATATTTTTCACAATATTTTTCACTTCTTCCAAAAAAAAAAAAAAAAGAAAATGCTGATAGAGAACCACCTTAACTTTTGTGAGAGCTTTTGTATTATTTTTGTAAAACTTCCATGCTTCTCTGACATTAAGACTTCCACATAAAAGAGGAGTGTTAGTGGGAACTTTTTTAGACATTCAGAAAAAGTTGTATCTAAATACTGCCTTTTTGCTTAATTTCACAGAAGCTAAGAAAAAAAGCCTGGAAAGTGATTTTGAATGAGCTGGATAAGGGTACTAAAAGGGCATTTGATAATTAACTATGTAGAGGAAGTGAAAGGTTTTGTAGGAAAAAAGATGCCTGGCCAGTTGAAGATTACGCTATTTGGGCAAGCCAAACTGATAAAGTATGAAAACAAAAACTGAGGAGTTATGACTAACTTCGTGTCCAAAAGACTATGGGTGTTTTTCAGAAAAAAAAAAAAAAAATTAAGCATAGTAAACAAAATTATAATTTTACACGTGCCAGCATACACAGAAGCTAATTTTGCGGATGCAAAGTAGGTATCTATTTACCTGGATTATTTATTTGGTTCAGAAAACACAGTCAATCATAATCTGAAATCTTCTAATTAGAAAATATCATGGATATTTTTATTGAAAAGGTTGTAGGACATGGTGCATTAGTGAATTTTTTTAAAACAAGTATCTGTTACATTTTTGCTTGGGTTATCTGAATAGAAAATATAAAATAGAAACACTGAAGGCAGAAAGAAAACAGGAGAGGGAGCAGGGCAGAGGTGTAAAACCCAGCCCAAAATGGAAAAGGCAGATGTGGCCAGGATAAAGGAACTGCAATCCAAACATTCCAGAGAAATGTGCAACAGCTTTTGCAAACACTCCCCTACATAATTAGTGCTCCGTTTTGTGTGTTCTGATCATCAGAGGGATTTTCAAAGTTGAGCATTCAAAGACATTAAATCCTAATGCAAATTCCTAACCTGCTTTCCCCCCTGATTTTAGTTAGGCACTCAGTAACTAATCAATCAGTGTATTAATTTAAGGTTTTCAGATAAACCAATGTCCACCTATTGCATATCATAGAAATTTCTCCACGTTACCACATATGCATGTGTCTCTGCATTAACAATACCAACTTATTCAGGTGAAATAGAACAATCCCTGAGTTTATACACATTATTTCTTCTTTTGAGAAATTTGTGAAGAAATGTTGTAACAAATACATAAAAGAAATCTCCAGGCAGCTTTTCAGTCTAGACACTGGCCATAATTTTTTCCAAAAACATTAAACAGCTTTTAAATAAACACAGGTCCTTATGGAACATCATATACACACAAATGGATTCACTGTAAGGTCATTTTATTCCTAAACATGCCAGAAGTTTGCTTAGATGAATGGATTGGTGAAAATCTAGCAGAGAGATCAATACGTCTCTGCTCTGCTGCAGCAATGTCGGAAGTGATTGGCTGGTCATTTTGTGGGTGGTTCTTTTGCTTTTAAGTATCTCAGCTGAATAGCTGCAAGTCTGTCCAGGCACTGTCCTTCCCGAAGTACACAGAGATTGGGGAATGGATAGCTAACAACTCTAAAATAATTTGGAATCCAAATGTGCTTTCAAAGGCAGTCATTTTGTGAAACAGACCAAGCCTTTGAAAAGCAAGGCCAGTTTAGTATAAAACATATTATATAGAACCACATAGTTTTAAAATATATACTATGTATTAGAAGTTTTTTAGAAAGCAGAAAGGACGTGTACCCCTTAAAGAGGCAACATTTTTTCAAAAGGTTGGTTTGTGTCAGAGAATAGACAGGGTGGGAGTTAATGTTTTCAGATAAGGAGTTTTAGCTTCAGGTAGATGAGTCAAAGACAATTAAGGAAAAACACCCAGTCTAAGAGAATATGCTAAAAACATAAAACAATATAAATAGGCTCTCAAGATTCCAGATAAATATAACTGTTATTGGCTTGATCATTAAGAAAATGAGTTGTCTGAGAGTCTAATATATAATTTCATCATTATAAAAATCAATGGAATTAAACGCTGCAGCTGATTCACAAAGTCTTTTCATTATGAAAATTTTTAGAAGTTCAAAACTTGCAGATCCCTAAACTTCTGGGTGTACCAAATTGCAAAACTAAAGTTCCATGAAGTGTTTCTGTAGCAGGGTTATCTCATTCCAGACTGCATCCTGGAGCACAAATGTGTCAGTCCTTATGTAAGTTTATTTCAGGCACCATACTTTTGATTCACTAATTTGTCAAAATGTCTGACTGCAGTTCAGTTCAATGGGTGGAGATTGTTGTGTGCTAAAGAAAATGTGATGCTCTGTTGTTGCCAGCTTTGCCCCATGAGCCTGTGGTCAGGATACAGCAGCAAAGCTGTTCCTGCCCTCTCACAGGCTCCCACCGTGCAGAAAGGCTCCAAGGGGCCCAACGGGGTTGAGGTGTCAGCCCTTCTGCATTTCTTCTCTGCCCTAGTGTGATCTCAGGTCGTAGTTTTCTTCCATTCACAGACTCCATGGCTCAAGTATTTGTCAACCTTTGCCTGCATAATTGCCTGCTCTGGTTCCTGCCAAACCCTAAGAGTCTCATAGTCCCTGCATCCCATTCTTGGTCACTCTGGCAAGACCCATCCTACACACCGTGATAGTTTGGCTCCTTGAATAGTTGAGCTTTATGGTTTTTTTATGATTATCTGTTTTGACAGGTAATTGTTTTGATGGTTATCATTAGTCATGTTTGAAGGGAGAAGAAAAAGGAAGAACTGCCCAGTTAACTCAACAGAGGTTATATGGTAAAGCACTGAAGACAAATGTGCTTTCATGGAAACAGAGCTGTTTAAAGATTAAGATCACTAGTGAAAACATTCAAAATATTTGTGTTAATCTATGAATATATACAAGAAGAGCATTTTGCAATACTTACTTTACAATCTCACATGTGTGAAGACCATTTTACAATACTTATGGCTTAAAAATTACAAGGTGTCCTTAAAAACACAGATATTTCTTATATCTGAAATTAAGACTAACCCATGAAACTTTAATAGTTACTTTGAATTTGACCTAATTGCCAAAGTAAAAGGCAAAGAAAAAATAGCTCTTTTAAACTCTCTTAAGTTTTCTATTCAAATGTACTTGCAGTGAAATAGCGGCACACAAGGAAGCACCAATTTAGATGTCCTTAATACTTATTCGTATTAAGCGGTTAAAAAACCCCAAAACATTAGTGTGATGACTCCAAAACTCTAAAATGGTAAAAGAAAGAAAAGTTTCTAGCTCTTGATTCCCTCAAGATAGCTGAGAGACTGCAGGGTCAGCCAACTAGTGACTTGTTGATGCAAAGTGTCTAGATTGTGCCTTACTGGTTGACTGTGGGACTGCTTTATAGCTCCTTGGGGACTAGGGGGTGATGGCTTTGGAGAGCAGGCTCTTCAGCTATCACAGGTCTGAATAGCTCATCTTAAATCTGATTTTTGAGGGTTTTCCTTCTGCCCAGCTTGACTCCAGATGTTAGTGTTGCTCTTTGTCAAATTTGTCAATCAAATTATGTGTAATTACAGAGAGAGCCAGATCAGAAGCTCCAAAAGAGAAAATGCAGCGAGTGAAAATATCAGGTATATACACACCATTCATATGCTGTTGGGAGCCTTATCTTTAAAGGTGGCCACAGATTCATACTGTTGGAAATAGGTCAATATGTATAGCGGTTCTACTTCTACCTCCCTAGTACATGCTCTCTTGAGACAAATTGATAGTAATTTTTTTAAAAAATATTTTTTTTATGCCTGGCAAGGCACAATTTGGATGGGTTTGAACTAGGATTCCCAAGGAGATTAAGCCAGCCTAGATACTTAAGTGTAATATTTTGGAAGTCAAAAGTGCTTCAACAGTAAGGAATGTGGTGAGTCTCTTTGTACTGACATGATAGGGCTGTGATGTTTATACTGTGTTTGACGTATTCAGGGGTCTGGCTTATGTGTGTTTTACCTCATTGAAAAGAATACACTGCATTTAAAAACTGCAGAACACAGTCTCTCCTCATTTTCTTCTACATCTAATATAATTTCCCACAGCCATTCCTGAAGTGGTAGGAGTAACTCTACAGTGAGAGAATATTGTTTCGCTCATGTGCCATTTTTGCCTAACTGTTTTGCAGAAAAAGACTACAGAGCAATATTCTTGCTTGTTTATGCTTGCTTTCCACTGTTCAGTTCATTAAAAAGATCTTGATGTGCCTATAAATGTAATTCATATTTACTTTGACACTTGTACACGTGTTTTGGACTTCTGATTTATTCTAAAAAGAATCTTCAAAATCTTCTTTCAGCTTGAAACCTGTCAAAATGTCAGACGTTAATATCAGTTCCAGAAACAACCAGATGCAGTGTTTCTGGGAAGGACTAATAGCTATTTTTCCCTTTTGAGGAATTATTAGTGCTGCACAACTACATTAAAACTGGCTTGCTCATCGTACATTATACTCCAAAATAGCCAATGCACTAGGTCCAAGGGAAAACCAGTGTACACTGTTAGACTGATAACATTAGAAGTTATTCAAGGTCAAGTTCTTTGAATTCTTACAGTTCAAATTATTTTTTGCTCACTGTCTAGCAGAAATTGAAATTTATTTTACAAGTACCACATTGGAAGCATCTCATGAATATTAAAGTATTGCGGCTGACAGTTTTGCAGCTTTCCAAAGATACTCAAGGGAATTTTCCTGTCTTCATTTGAAAACATTGTTTCAATAAAGTTTTTTAAAAAAGCTCTGAAAAGACACCTTATTCTAACTTTGAAAATGTTTTAAAATACATAAACNACTTGCATATAGATGTTTGATTTAAATATAGGTTGCTTTTTCGCCGATGTGACATTTTATTCACAGGTTAACACAAAATCCAATGTCAGAATTTTGAATGCTGTCTGTTCATCTTCATTAGAAAGCTGCTTTAAGCTGAAATTTGAAAATCCTCTGATCACTAAAATGAGTTTCATAAGTTTCTGCTTAACATGCACGCTCCTTGTCCTGCAGGGTATAAGTAAGTGAGCTTGTTCATGTTGTTCTTTATCACAAGACTATGGCGAGTACATTGGATAACACCTGTACACTCCAACTCTAACTCTTTGCAGAGTCGTATTCAGATCGTACATCACTTTATATAGTTTGTCATCTTAATGGATGGCAAGTTCTCTGGAGTCCGGGTAGCTACCTCAGCACAAATAAAAATAATGCTGTTAATAGTGTTTTATTTGTATCATAATGACATCCTGCACTGAGGGGTAGGTACATTCGGATGTTACTATGATATATTTTGTGAGATTTTATTTTAAATGCTGGATAGTGTTTATGTTAACATCCCTAGGTGTCAGTTTTTAGACTATACAGTGTAGTTGTTGTAAATTCTTACCAAATATATCATGCAGCTTCCGTTTTCTTGAATTTTTCTGATTATTTGTGCCCCTGCAGTTGGTTCTGTTGAGGCGCATGACCCCAGTGGCAGCCAGGAGTCTGGTGCAGCAGAGGCAGCTGCTAACGTGGAAAGCAGGGGCAGGCCAAACTATGAGGATAGTCGGGATCTATCCCAGTAAGAAGTTCATAAACCATTTCTGTGATCTCTTTGTCATTAAGCTAGAACAGTGACATACAGTAATGGCATAACACACACATGCTTTTCACCATTTTATAGCAGAAGGTGACTATAAAATAGTGCAAATGTCTTACAATAATGCTGTACCGTGTGACAACCTGTTGCAACATGTGGCAATTTTTTTTCCACTAACGTTCCAAGGTGCAGTTGTATATTCCTGCACTGGTGCAGCAGCCCTCAAAGGGTCTTCCACTTTCCAGCCCCCAGGTCCCAAAGTTGGGCACCTTGCCACCCCACCTGGCTGTGCCACTTGGGTGCGTAAGAGAAGGCTGCAAGGCTATTTAAAAGGGAATGATCCTTCATCCTGTTTTGTGAGGTGGAACAAGTAAGTAGGCTTGTAAGTATTTTATGCATAATTATTAATGTACAGGATGCCTGTTTTGTGTCAAACTGTTCTGTGAAGTCTTTGTCACACCCAGGCAAATGTGCATGCACGCACACACAAAAGGCTACTATAAAATTTCATCTTGAGATCGTCCCAGGCCAAAAAGCAATAGGGAAGATCCTTCTTCTTGTGTTGTTTCCCAAGGCATGAAATGAAAATGGAAGGAACCCTGCTTACTGAGAACAGAGATGGGGTAAAAAAAGTTATTACAAGTAATTCAAATACCATTTGTATTGAAATTTTTGTATCAGTCAGTGAAAACCCTCAGTTTGTTTATAGCTTTTGCATTGCAATGCCTGATTTAACTTAGAACATAAACAGCAGCAGCAGTACAGCTCTTCATAGTCATGCAAACTTTTTGAGATGTTAACCGTTGCAAGAATGTTAATTAAATGCATTCTCAGAAGTTTGTTCTATGCTGTCCCTGTATTTAAGAAATGTGATTTTTGTTTTTTCTTCAGAAGTGCAGCCAAAAGTGTAGAAGGTCTGAATTTGGTGGTCTGCACTATCTGGGCATTGGTGGAGGACTAACAAATTAGCAGCATAAAGCTTCAAAAGGATTTATTGTTTCACTTGCTGGTAGCACAACTCTGGTTCCGAAGGTACAAGGAGTTTGATGGGAATGCCAGTTTCTGAGGAATAATGGTGAATGTAATTTGGTTGGTGAGGGTCCAGTGGAGGGCCATGAAGATGATTAGAGGGCTGGCGCACCTCTCCTAAGAGGACAAGCAGAGAGAGCTGGGGCTGTTCAGCCAGAAGAGAAAGCTCCAGGGAGACCTGATAGCAGCCTTCCAGTATCTGAAGGGAGCTACAGGAGAGCTGGAGAGGGACTCTTTGTCAGGAAGTCTAGTGATAGGACAAGGGGGAATGGTTTTAAATTGGAAGGGGGGAGGGTTAGATTGGGTATCAGGAGGAAATTTTTTCCTGTGGGGGTGGTGAGGCACTGGAACAGGTTGCCCAGAGAAGTTGTGGATGCCCCATCCCTGAAAGTGTTTAAGGCCAGGCTGGATGGGGCTTTGAGCAACCTGCTCTAGTGCGAGGTGTCCCTGCCCATGGCAGGGGGGTTGGAACTCAATGATCTTTAAGATCACTTCCAACTCTAACAATTTTATGATTCTGTGACCAAATCTGAGGTACATGACAATGTCCATAAACTGTAATTCATTGTATATTGCACTGAATCACAAGTGGGATTGTGCTCATCTTCATTTTGTATTTTTAGAAAATACTCTCTCTTCTTTACGTTGTATTTTCTCATTTGCTTAACATAAAGATGACATTTGATAAAGTTCTCAGAGATCTAGAGACAGTGTATGTAAAGCAGTTAGTCCTTTTGAAATTTTGTTACTCTTTCAAAGAAAAATCTTTACTCCACTTTCTGAGTAGTTAAAATCATCCTGGGTGATATCTTGGGAGCTGGAAAAATAACAGTATGCAGTGGTTTCATTCACAATGGCAAAACATAAAGGGGCACAGCAAGGAAGCTTATAGGAAAGATAGTATAATAACAACAATGACCTCCTGACCTTTATAAATTAGGAAGTGCAATTTCTAAATCAAAAACAGCACCAGAAGCTCTGGGAATGGAAACAGGCTTAATACTCTGTTGTGCAAAGAACCCAAGATTTCCATAACAGCAGATCAGATATTCAGTCCTGTGTATGTATCTGCTCATTTCATACATTCCTGACAGCAGTGTCTTCTGCTGGTCTTGGGAACAAGCAGAGGCCAGTGTGAGAGATGCAGGGTAGGTGGTTGGGGATTGGCACTCTTTCCAGGCCAGTGGGATGCAAAGTTGCGCAGGAGAGAGGGGATTTGAATACTCCTTATTTCCCAGTGGGGTATTTCTTTGCAGTTGAGACCCTCCTTCTCTTCTACAGTGTCTACTGAATTGGCTGAATGTTAGCCACTGCAGTGAACTACGTACTGCTACCATCAGGAAAGAACGACCTAGACCAGATCTCTAATCTTAAAATAAATACTAATCAGATATAGTGACACTCGCTAAGAAATTCTTTCCATTACTGCTGCTTTTAATTTTCTGCATGCAAGTTTTCTTCAATAGAGTGCATCCTGACTGATTTCTGGCATGTGTATGGTGGAATATCCCTGTGAGGATGGGGAGTTCAGCTGGGTTTTCCATGAGATGCAATTATTTGGAAAGGCGATAGAGAACATCTTGTCTTCAGGAAACAGAGAGTAAGTGGATCTCGAATGGGGCATAACAATATTTTGATTTACAGAATAGCTTAAATCCAATTCATTAGCATAAGTGTTTCGAGTAAATATATTTAAAAATATTTAAATTTGCTTTGTATTACCTCTTTCTGTGTCACAGAGTTTGCAGGGATGAAAAAGAATGAATGTGTGGCATTTTCATTCTGTTTTCCAGATAATTCTTCCTAACTATGTAACCTGGTCACCAGAGTCTGCCACAACTTTGTTGTTACGACTATGGGGTGGTTTTCTGGTATCTTTCTACTCAAGGTATCTAATGAAACTTTCCCAGACTTGCCTATCATAGCACAAAAAGTTCTTACCAACATACAGTTAATATGTTTGAACTAGGGAGTTTTGTTCTGTAATATTAAAATAAAACCTGCAAGCTCATATAGAGCTTAGCTATAAACTGAGTTCAGATCAGTAGTATAATGGAAAACAGAAATATTTTTTTTAATGTATCTTCTTTATCTGCCATTGTACCTGATGTTATTTGTACAGGCTTTGAGGCTTTCAAATACCAGGCAGTGATTTAATGTTCTTAGTACAGGATTCATCTTGAAAGGAAAGGTATTTTGGAGAGCAGAACAGATCAAGGCATATAGCTAAACTGAGGTCACAGGGTTTTGTTCTGTATATGATATATGCATTAGACAAATTAATTCCTAAGTGCTGCCAGTTTGCAATAGCAGATGTGTGATGGGCTCTATGACAATATACTAGAGTTAGCAGCAGAGAAAAAATATGTAACAAGTGGTTATGGATCAGGAGAAATCCCATAAAATAGATGTCAAGAGATTCCTTGCAGTCAGCTTCCCAGGCCACCCACTCACCAGTGCAAGAAGCATCAGGGCTGGTCCCATCGTGGTGCACTTCCCCTCCTTCCAGAAAAACAGCTGGATGCTGTTTCTCCATTCTAGGAAATCAGTGTGCTGTTTGGGGCACATGAAGCACTTACAGTCCAGAAGAGAACGTCATACCTGCCTCATACCATCAGCCAGTGGAAGCTGGTCTGACAGTACTCCTGAAGACTGCTATTTCATTTTTTTTTAGACAGGAATTTCATTTTTGATGGAAGACTGTCATATTGCCACGTTCTCTGACCTACTTGCACATCTCCAGTGGCCTTCATTTGGAAAAGTTTTTTTAAAAAAATTCAGTTTTGCTTTGATAATTTCTCTTGTTTCCAAACATGTTATTAATGAACAGATCAAGAGTTAAAACATGTAATCCTGTGTTTTTCTGTTTTTTCTAAAGGATGAGTCATATGAGTATGGAAGACCTTTTGTTATTTTTTAGTAAGCTCAAACAAGAATATTTATTTCCTCATTAGAAAAACAATAAATCAGCAAACAGAAAAAATGTGAGACAATAATTTTTTAAAAATCTTGGCTGTATCTTATAGTTATTGTTCTTATTTTATTAAAAAAAAAAAAAAAAGACAAAAAAAATTGTTCATAAATTGTGCTGGATTGCCAATGCTGAAGCCTAAAATCTGGAAGCTTTCTATGCTGAGGTCCCATATGTGAACCAATAGCTAAAGTCAGGACACTTGAGTCCTCCTGGGAACCACATGCGCTGTCTGGAGAAACAGTGATTTGAGTAGAGCCAACAGAGTGACTGTTTGATTTGCATGATGCACCCCCATTTTCTACATAAACCCCATGGTAGAAAGGATACTTTTTAGGATAATTCATTCTCGGACTGCTCTTCTGATGGATTTAACACTTTTTTGTTACTTACAAGTACAGTAAAATGTAATTTCTTTGTGATTGTGTAAAACTAAACACAGACATGAATTCACAACCAAGTTTTTCTTAAATATATAAATATTTTCTGTCATTTCATGTTATTTTGATGTCCCAACAACCACAAGCGGTAGAGCACAAAAGCCTTTACAAGATACTCTCCTACCACAAAGTATTGTAGACATTTCATTAAGTACTTCCTTAGGTGGATAGGACCATGATATTTCCTTTAAAAGTCTGGGTTTTTTTTAGTTGTACAGTGGAAATCTGAACTAGAGACAAGAAGAAGGGTTTCCTTGCAAAATAATTTTGACACCTTGGTGAAAAGGAGGAGCATACTCACCAAGGCATTGGGCCAACGTTCTAAATTAACAAATTCCATCATTGGCAACAAGAGTTGGTGCATATTCAGTACAGAAAAACCACGCCCTGGCCGTAGATTTTGAATTCCCCAGCATTCGGTACACCCAAAGGTCATTAAAATTGCTTGGCTTGTGTCCCTTCTGCTGTGAAGAGAAAATGCTGTGGGTGCTGTCTGCTTCACCCGTATGTAGTCATAATGTTGGCTCTGCCTTAAGAGCCTTCACAGCTGTAACACAGTTCCCAACGTGACTCAGATGAAGGTTTTTATTTAATCTGCACAGGACTTTTGGGGGGGTAAAAAACCCCAAAACAACTCATTTGTGAAAACCATTGAGGCCATGCAAAGCTGAAAACAGAGTGCACGTGAATAAAAGTCCGTCTCAAAAGCTGATTTTCCATTGTCTTAGGAAAAAAAATAATAAAAAAATCAGTGAAAATTGAAAGATGGGGGAAGAATGAAACAATTTCATTGAGCTGGCAACCTTAACTCCTGTAATTGTCCATTAAGACATCAGTCATCTGTATTACTTCTCTCTTACAAACAGGAATGGTTAAAGAAGGACATGGGATTTTATTTTCTTTTTAGTGGCTCTAGATTCAGCTTTTCTTGTAGGCCTAATGATTTTTAAAAGTGGACTTTAAAAGAAAACAATGTCATAGATGCATCTTAGCAGTGTGTGTTGCTTCACTAAGTGCATTTTGGGGAAAAATACAAAAAAGTTTCTTTACACTTACCTAAATGCAGCCTTTTTTTTCTTTTTTTTCCCCTGCTCTTTGCCCCCCTGTCCATTTGCACTATTTTCAGTGTTTTATGTCTATGAAAATATCTACTACTTAAGTTCTGAGGTAATTTACTACCATTAAAATCCAATCCTCACAGAACAATAAATAAATATCTTATTCCTGACATAGGAACAACAACAACAACAAAACCTGAAGATTTTCATATCAGATTAAGTTCTCTTGGAAACAAGGGACAGCTGCTAGCTTGTTCTACAGGTCAGAACTTTGGGAATTTTTAAAGTAACACTTAGATCATTTGCTTAAGGACTGACCCTTTGGGGAGGTGGACCTGAGGTCATCTGATGAATATGTAAGAGCATGTCTCTCATTTGTCTTTCTGAGGCAGAATGTCACTAACCACAAGACTCAAGCATACACAAGGAATTCCAAATTGCAGGAGCCGACTGAATACTCCAGTCATTCAACATAGAGGTTGGTCAGTAGTTTTGGTCTACACATCTTTCACGGTATCCACAGTAAAGCGCACATATGTTCAATAAGTTTTACAAGTAATTTTACAAGTAAATCTACGAGCCCACCCCTGCAGAAATGCTCTGATTCTGATATGAGTACCTCTTTTAATTTAGTCCAGGTGCCAAGACATTACATCCCTGGGAAGGTGAGTATTAACCAAGAGCTTCCTACCAAATACTCCAGAACTACCTCCAAGACTCAAGAATCAAGACAGCTGAGGTCCTAGGAGGCCTGTTTCTGTGCAGAGGATGTGAAATGAAACTCTTTGATCATAAAGGGCAGGTAATTAAAACAAAATCAAATGGTGAATGCCCAGTCAAAAGAAATCAACTCAAGAGGGTAAAAGGCAATTGCCTTATGGTTTTACACTAGAATTATAAAATCAATTCTATAACCACTCTCATGTGAAGGTAGCACTGACAAGAAATTCCAGTGCAGCTAAGCATTGACATTTGTTATTTGCTGAACCACAGCAAATATACTTCAGAACCTAGGGAAGATAAATTCCATAGGTTATTTTGGTTTTCATGGGTTGCAGTCATCAAGTGAGATTGGTTATGCTTCTATACAGAAACCTCAGTATTCGTTTCTGTACAAATTCAAGCACACAGATTGATACTCCAGTGCCTACGGGAAACCATAGGTGCTGTGGATAAATCTGGGTTCATAATTGAGTTAGAGACTAGTTTAATACCCTAGGTATTAATACCCGAGATATTAAACTAGTAGTATACTGTTAGCGCAAACCTGTTCTTAGAATTTAAATTTTACTTGAACAATCAAGTGTTTTCCTGTAAAAACAGAAGAGAAGCATTAGTAAAAATAAGAGAATCACCAAGGCTTTCTCTTTTTTTGAAAGGCTAAACTCAAGAAATATAGAGAAATGCTCGTTGTAGTTAAATGGGCTGAAGAATTTGCAGAATTCGATATGAAAGTGGCTTTAATTCAAAGACTGTAATCAAATTTCTCTTATTTTCTGCTTGGCTATTTAAATGTGAACACTTACCATGTAATGTTCATTAAGTTTTATGTAAATAGAACAATAACTGTGATGAACATGTAGGCATTAATGCAGAAAAAAGACTGGCAATAAAAAAACTGATTAAAACAGTTCATTTAATTTAATTCTCATTCAATAGTTGAGAATGGTTTGGATCCAGTGCGTTGATCTGTAAATTTCTGTTGAAAAGATCAAAAAAAAAATTAATCCAGGTATTATTAGATATTGTGGTTCTCTTTTTTGTCTTTAGCGTAGCTCTAAAAGACAAAATAACTTTACAGGCCAATGCACAAAAATTTGAAGCTTTTTGTCCTACATTCTATGATAGCTTAACAGGAGGTGGTTGTCAAGGTAGCTACTTGAAGTTTATAAACCAAATAACCTAACCTGTTAGGTAATGTGATACTGAATATGAAAGCCCAAGATGCATGAAATAATTCTACCATCCAACGCGGATAACATGGAAAACTGTGGAGTATTTAGTTCACACAAAAATGTGGTGTGTATTTCTTTTTAAATGTATCAAGCCATTTATACCTAAGGAGAGTATAAAAGACAGAAGAGACCCTCAGGATATGTAGAAAGTGGCATATTTAATCTCTCTTTGTACTTGCTTTAACCTCTTCCACCTCAGGTGACCCCAGCAAAAGAGGACTTTCCAGTTTAAGTGAAAATGTATTTCAGGAAAATAGGTTTTGAAATGAGACTCAAGAACAGATTAAAAAGTAACCTCAAACTGCTCCTATTTTGTCATGCATGCAGAGATATAAATGTTTTATGGGATGGCAGTTCATGACATTAAGGAATTATTGATAGGAGGGATGATTCCCTGAGTCACTGTAATCTCAGCAACACTTGAGAATAAATGAATGAGTACTCTTGCAGTTAATGACCTGGATCAAATTAATCAACTGAAAGCAGTAATTAGTTTAGTCACTGTTTTAGCAGTGATGCACGCTGTGACACCTTTCTGCATTCACTTTGGAGTCTACTAAACTTGTACTTAAAGCTACATTCCCAGCAAAACTACATTCATAACAAAACCTGCTTAAGCCACCTTATTTGGAAAACAATTTCGTGTGTTCTGATCTTATTAACAGTAAAGTTTAGCATTGAATACAGAAGAACTACATTAGAAGGGATTAGTAGTCTCAAGATTTCTTTCTTTTTTCTTTTTTTTTTTCTCTCTACTATACCTTCTTGTTTGAGGAGCAAACATTACAGAAAAAGGTGGTACTCGTTCTGCATTCCTTTCAAATGTTGTAATGACAGCAGCAAACTGAATTATTTGAAAAGTTTTAGTTTGGGAGGTTGGTGCTTCTGATTTAGGATATAGTTTTCATAATAGTTTTTTTATGTTTGCCTTCTCCCCAGGTCACACAAAAATCATGGTGTGAAGCAGAGGTGGTGAGAAAAGCACTGGAAGAAAAGTGTTGCAATTTTCTGGCCTCCCTTTCATTAACTCTGATTGCTCATCAGCAGGAACACCCAGGTTTGCTCCTCCACTTCTGGGATTCTTTCAGTTTGTGCAGCCACATCGGGTACTTACCTGTTATCTTGGTCAGGGAACACTTAGAATTAAAAATCCTCTTTGGGCTGTACCCATTGACTCCTCATTAACATGAAAAAATTCTTTACCACAGAGGCTTTACCACAGGACTTCTTTTTCACATGCGTATATCTCACATACAGCTCACACTATTCATATACAGGCTCAGTGTGCATTTTGTATGCATGCTAAAGTTCCAGATGTGCTGTGTGTCTTGTTTAGTGGACTTTATTCTTTTGTAAAGCCAAGAGAAATATTAATCATTCATTTACTGTTAGGGGATGGGTCTTCTTCTCATGTTTCAGTAAAGGGGGTGGAAAAGTAAAGTAAGCCAATTTTTTTCCTATTTAAGGCCAAAGCTGGGGAATGCTTGTGGCTGAGTTCTGTACATGGCCCGGTGCTGGAAGGACAGGGAACAACCGATGTTGCTATTTTGAATAGATTTCTTCCCCTCCCCACCCCCCCATTTTTATTTTTGCACAGAGAGTCTCATGTCTAATATTTAGACATGATGAGCTTTGTGCAAAAAGTAACTTTGGTCATTCTTGCCGTGTTTCAACCCTCAGTTATTTTGGCACAACAAGACGGTGAGTAATTCAAGCTTCTTATGATTTAATGTTTTTATTTTATTTTTATTTTCACCAATGATTTTAATAGCTTGTAAGAAATGTGTATTCACAGTTCTCACCAGAACACTTTTCCTTCACTGATTCAGCAGAGTCAGATATTTAATGGTGAAGCTGAAAGCTGCAGGAGTTTGCATTACCATCCCAAAGGTTTCTTTTTGCTTTGCTCTCTTCTCTGGTTAAAAGGACTCTACAGGGTTTTCTTCCTCAGCTGCATTTGTTCTTGTTCTTACTTGTTTTCCTGTTACAGACACCGGAGAGTTTTTAAACTATTCTTCTAACTTTTGGAGTAGCGCTGTAACTGTTAGCTCTGTGCTGCCTGGAAGTTATTTGTCACCAGCAGTAAGTCTTTACTTCCAGCTTTTTTATTTGGAGTTCTCCTTTGTACATGTATGTTTTCCAGTGGCAGCATGGGGGTTTGTTTAAGTGATTTTTGTGCAGAAAACAGCCTTAAAATTCTAACCAGTTTTGATGAAACAGTTTTTAAGAGCAATATATGAAAATACGTCAGCTTATGGGATTTTTACTTTGACATAAAGCAGGAGGGTACACTAATTCCCTCAGCTGAAACAGTTTGAATTTTGTATCTGCAGGCTGTTTCTGTCTCTCCCAAGACTGATTAGCAGCTGATGGTATCTAGGAGTCCAGGCAAGTTATGTGCGTGCATGTTTACAGAGAGCAAGAACTCCAAAAACCAAATGAATATGGAATCTGGGAGAGGGAGAGGGGGAATACTTTGTAAACAATAATTCAACTTAGAGTGAAGATAATCATAGTACAAGTATTTAAGTTAAA
Source organism: Thinocorus orbignyianus (assembly GCA_013400375.1). Classification (NCBI taxonomy): domain Eukaryota; kingdom Metazoa; phylum Chordata; class Aves; order Ciconiiformes; family Thinocoridae; genus Thinocorus; species Thinocorus orbignyianus. The sequence continues at coordinate 1,062,651 of VXBW01001855.1, forward strand.
CAGATGACATTCCACAAGTACAGCTGACCTTTTTTGGATGTGCTCTGTTCCTGCTTGCCAGACACTGTAAACCAGACCATTATCCTTAAGATAAAACAGTTTTCTTTCTTGCAAATCTAAAAGACGTGCAATCCATTTATTCCTGCATTGAGGCAATGAATAACTTCACAAATAACTTGATAAGCAGCAGCCAAATAAACAGTAGTGCAGTAAAGGAAAGCCAAATGCCTTTAAAACCACACCCTACCCTAGTCTGTATGATAAAAATCGTGCCAATGATTATGTTAGCCATTTCATGGCAAATCTGTCTGCCTCAGCATACCTGGAGAGGCACCTCTGCTGAGAGGGTGACTGTGAGTCCACCAGCAGGCTGCTGGTAGTGGAGCAGTTGGAGCTCGGGAGGCTCTGTGCATTAGCAAATCGGGTAACATCATCTGCAACAGGGGCATGCCCAAATACCCGCCTCCCTCACCCAGCACAGGCACAGGAGAAGCCTTGTAAGGTATCTTGAAAAAAAACCACCCAACCCATATGAAGATGTTCTATAGAAAGTAAACGTAATACACTGTGAACTGATGCTTTTCTGTTTCTGCTTTTCCAGCAAATAAACTGTCTCTTTAGTAATCCTCATTTAATAAAATGTTAGAAAATCTGAGCAAGCATATGCCATGAGTTTTCTCTGCTTACAGCAGCAAATAATATACATATTGCAGATATTTAATATGCACTGTGTGTGTGTGTATATATACATATCTCTTTAGAGGAATAAGGACTAAGGGACCATGCAATATGAAAAGAAGGAATATCAATTTATTTCTTCCAATAACCAAATCCTCCGAGTGCCAGGTTCCTTTCCCTCTCTCTGGTCCTAGTCCTGGACATTTCTGAGGTGGAAAACATATTTCACTTAAGAAATGGTAAATTTTTGGTTGAAGAACATTATACAAATGAAGTGTAAGGGAGTATTCTCATTTCTCTGCCACATTCTTGTTTCATGGTGTAGTAACATTTCCTTACTGGGCTAACTTCCATACTACTTACAGGGAAGAGGTTAAGCAGAAAGAATGATAAAACACTAGTTATCCCTTAAAATATCAGATTCTGTCCTCTCTTTGGAATGTTCCTTTCTACACATTTGAAAATGCTTTTCTCACAGAAAATAATAATTAAAGGAGTTAATTATTAACATCACTAATTCATGTGCAGGGGAGTGATAGACTGGGAATCCAAGTTTTCCACGATTCAAAAAAGAATTTCCAGACATGCTAGAATGCTCTCTCTTGTCAAGAAAAATGTTTATATGGTTAGTATCAAATGTAAGTCAATATAAATTTTTCCTTGGGAAGGCTTGCCAGGAGACAAGACTTGGCAAGATATTAAGGAAACTGCTCAGAATACACCAAATTTGGGGTAGTCAGATGTACCTCTGGGCTATATGTTTCTTTGTCTCGCTGTAATAGCTAGGAATGGAGATTTGAGTACAGCCTCAGGTTGAACCTCGTCAAAAGCTCAGGATCTGGATACTGTGGCACAAAAAATTTTCTGTGACTGCTGTGAACAAATTCTGTATGTCCTGCTTACCCACTAGGGTGCTTTTAGCTTGCATATGAAATCGCCTTGACACATTTCAGGTTTTCTGATATGTGTCAATTTAGTGTAAGGCATTTGCAAGCCTTGACCATATTCAGGGCAAAATACCTCCTGATGTCTGACACGACATGAAGCTGGTGCTGCAGACATGACAGATGGTTCAGATTCCAGAAATGTATATTCAGTTCCACCATTTGAAGGTACCTCTACATCCTGCATATTAAATTACCAAGAAGTGTAAGAACTTTGAATCCTTCTTTGGGAAAGAAATCCATCCTCTACCCAGCCAGCATAATTTGTGCAAGCACTCACTGGCCTTATGGCCTACATTTGTACCATTTATCTTGAGTTTGTAGAGTCAATCTAGGCAGCTACTTCCAGAAGACACCGTAAATCTCCGCTAGGCAGACTGGAGGTATTTGGCAGTTTCCAGTGACTAAAAAGGAAGCACGTGCACAGCCCTGCTTGCATCAGTGCCAAAAGGGAGCTCGGATGGATTTGAGCCTGTCTCAGTTGCCTCTGAGATGGGACGTGGAAGCAACATCTCAGCCATCTGGAGTGTGACACTTCTCATATGTACACCCAATAGTCCTTGAGGAACTTCACTGAGGTCATCAGGAAAACTCTAATTCTCTAACACAGTGTAAGAGCAGAGCCAGAAACCCCACATTATTATTCCAAGTAATTTTTTGCTCTAAAGTAATTTAGTGTTTTCCTTGTAATATAATTATTATCTTGGAAGTTTGGTCAGGAAGCTCATTTCTGAGGTAATGACTGAATCCTCAAATATCTCTGAGAAGACTTATTGACCTTTCTTATTACTTTCAGCTGCAAATTACAGTTTTAAAATGAAATGTAACCATTACATATAGGTTTCAGGAAACAGCACGCGAAGAAGTCTTCAGCTGAGCACCCTCTTTTCCCCAGAAAAGAAGAATGAAATTTTAGGAAAACTTGTAAGCAGCTTGGTTTAGCCATTTTGCTTTCTTCTTTTATTAATTGAGAAGGATTAGATACATAATTAAGTAGATGGGTACTGCACAGATGCAGTATATTTGTAAGGCTGCCAAACGGATATTTTTAGCACTTACCTATATGCAACGTCGCACATATGTATTCTTTGTTGATAAGTTAACTAGTTTAAGGGTAAAACTAATGACAATGGGAACTATCTTTCTTGAAAGGCTTTGGTAACAGAGAAAAATTTCAGAGTTTTGAAGGTAAAACCAGATGATGCATGTCTGTGTGTCAACAGATAATTCACATATTAACTAATGTGGACTATATGAAAATATGAAGGGTCGGGGGTCTACTGTTCTTTCATTTTTCCTTGCTGGTTTTGACCAAGCACACATCAGGCAAGAATATGCTTAGGAAAACTGAAACATTCCTTTCTGGTCTGGAAAAATCATGCTAAATTAAAGCCTGGGGAATCCACCCCCTCTAAACATTATATATGTTCTTGGAAATACGACAAATTTCATAAATACATTTTAGATCACACATCCCTGGAAGCTATTAGCCTTAGGAAAATGAGACCATTATATACATCCCTTCATTATTTTCCAGATTTGTTTTTGATATGAGACCAAATCAACATAGAGTGACTTTTTAAAAGAGGAGGTGGAGTTGGAAACATCTACTGCTTTATTAAAAGGGGAAGACGCAGAGGTAGAAGGGTGTTGTCTCTGGCACAAATATTGCTGTTGATGACTCAGTCAGAATCATTGTATTTGCTCCCTTCTTAGTGCTGCAAATTACAAGTAGATCCTATTTCCTCTTCCAGCTTCTGTCAAACTTTTGAGGTTTGAAATAGGCAGCCAGGTGTCACTTGCAAAGTCTTAGCTGATGCCAGCGTTACACAACAGCTGGGTGTTAGTTTTAAACAATGCTATTCAAGAGAAAGAAAGGAGTGAATTACTAACACTCTTTTGTTTCACAGAATGTCTGGCAAACCAGAATGACATGAATCTATTAGCCGTTGTCCCAGTTATGCGCTAATGTTGTTCAAACCTTGTTTTAATCAGAAATGTGCAGAAAATGAGACATACCTTGCTTCATAATTGGGAAAGTATGCTGTAGGTCAGTAATGGAAATGATGCAGGCTATCATTTAGCATTTTGGGTTAAAAGCAATCTCTTCAGAGTTGAAAGGTTCAGCCTACCAGTAGGGGGAAACAATAACAAAGTGAGCTTTCCCAGGCTAGCGGGCAGCATGAAAACTATATTGTTCTTGCTGTTTTCATGGTAGGTTAATGATCTGGAGATGCAACAGTTGCAAGTTTTAATTTGGTTTGAAGTAATAATTCATCAAAACCCACAGAAGTGGAAATTGGTGCAATGGTCATGTCCATTAATACTCCAGATTATGCTGTCCTTTAGTCATGCTTGTTTAAGAAACTAGGGAAAAGATCCCAGCTAAGAAAAGGAAAATAGTTAGCAACAGTAAAGTTATGTTGTTAACAAAATGGAGTTTTCTGGTCTTGAAGTAACTGGATTAGATCCCTACATCATTGCAGAAATTCAATGTGATGTAGCAAAATTCAATTTATTATTGGCAATACCCCAAAAAATAAAACTTAAAGTTGAAAAGGGTATAATAAGGTCTTCTGTGATTCAGCATGACAACTGTTACCTTGGTCTCCTTGTGGTAACTTGGTAAATTGTAGGTTATACGACTTTAACATGGTTTAGAGTTCAGTCCCTACCACCTGCATGTCCACTGTTTTGAGACATTCTAGTTTGGGGTTTTGGCAGATGATAAATAGCCTTTAACACAGAATGGAACCAATACTTTAGTGTCATTATTTTGCCTGCTGCAATATTTTACTAGACTACCCCTGCTTCAACACATCCATGATAATATACCTTGTAGTGAGTACTCCAGGAGCGATGCAAGAACTGTTCTTTCATTTCTGTACCTTTGGCTGTTGAAGGGAGTGTGGTTAGATGCAGACGAATGCTGCAACTCCTGACCCTCAGCATGCTGCCCATCTCCAGCCCATGGGATCCAGTGGATTCCTCCTGGAGAGCAGGTTGTTCAGGGCTGTGCTGCTCCTGGTGGTGGTGTTATCTCTGTTAACATGCTGTGTGGTGACTCACTGCAGTGGGTTTCCCCTGGCCCTGCCGCTACTATATACGCCAGTGCTCTGGCTTAATTACTGCTGCAGGACAGCGACCCCTCTAGGGATTTTCTTACTTCCATTGAATCTTTCGATGCAGAGGGTTTGCAAGGCTTTACTTTCTGTCCTCTTCATGGCTTCCCTGACAAGAGGTGTTTTGTCCCTGGAGAAATCTATAAGGAATTCCTATAGAATTTCTTGATCTTTCTCCATTTAGCATGGTCAGATACTTTGTGCATCAAGGAAATAAGATTCCCATATTTATGTGCAGAGACCATGCAATTAATATTTGTCACATTGTTTTGAGATTGTATAACAATTTCAAAGATTAATCCTTACATTGCTCCTGGCTGTGGCTGATGAACTGATAATTGCCACAAGCAGAAAAAACTACAAATTACAGGAGGCAGAAAGTGTCCTGAAAGAGAGTTGTGCTTAGCCTATCTTAAGTGCTAGAAAGGTGCAAGGAGGAATAGGTTCCATCAGTGACTGTAGAGCGAACTTTCACACAAGGACACAGTAAATTATATTTTGCATTTAAAGTTTCAAGCAGTCATTATTTTTTTCTCATCTTGTATTTCACAGGAAAGGTTTTCTCCATTTTGCTTTGAGAAAACCTAGCCTACTTCCAACCCCTGCTTTTATTTATTTATTTTCACTTCAGAGCCAATCTTCTTCTCTCCGAGTTTGCAAAGTTGAAGCCTCTGCCTGTTTCATGTCAAAATGACAATGGAAAACATGATATAACCCCCTCCAACAACAACTGCTTGTTGGCTTTAGTTTGGATAAACTTCAGCTCTGGGACTTCTGGCTTTGTTTAGTGAAAGTACAGCAGAAGAGATTCCTTTCAGATTAGCTAAGAGACTACTTCCATTTTCCGTCATTTACATCAAACCCTTCATTTAAACATGAACTATCAGAATGAGAATGAAAACAGTACGTCCTTTAACAATGTCTGTGCATTTTTGTCATCCTTTGATTCACACAAGTACTCTATTAAGAAATGTCTGCCAGAGAGGAGAAAGCATGCACAGGACATTGAACAGGAAAAATGTGATGATAATGGAAAGATATATAAGGCTGAATGTGTTTTGCTATTTTAAAAGGCAAAGCCTGCTCTTACATCTAAAGGGATGCCCCACTGAGAAATTGGGGATGTGACTTGTAACTTTAAGACTTTAATGGAGTTTGTACCAGAATGGCCTTCAGCATAAGATGAAACCATCTGCTACCACAGGAGACCCATCCCCTTCTGCTGCTTGTTTTCTCTTTAAGTCACTGTGCATCCCACCCTGGAGGGTGGCACAGGGACCTCTACTTTCCTGCCAAGCAGCAATAGATTTTCTTCCATGTGCAAAACTTCTGTGGGCTGCTATGGTGGCTTTAGCCACCGCTTTATTCCCAGCCCCAGCACTGCAAGGGCAGTAGAGTCACAGGAACACCCTGTGCACCTTTGCAGCGGCAGCAGATATGATCTGTGTCTGGAAACTTCCCTCAGCAATTTGATACTGGCAGGTCTTGGAAAAGTTCTGGACATAACTAGTTTGCATTGAACTTCCCCACAATTCATGTTTCAAAGTGACCAGGTGGTGCATTAACAGGCTGCCTACTGCAATCATCTCTTTACCTCTGTTCCTTCCCTTCTTCTCCTTCTTCTTCTTTTGTCTTTTTTCCTTCTTTCCATTTTCTTTTAGGAAAAGACGCAAGGGCAAAACTGCAGCTTCTTTTTCAAACAGACACAAGAGAAACAGTTGCTTACCCGAACACAGCTAATGGAAAATATGGGAAATATCACTCATTGTTCCTTTGATGTTCACTCTAATAGCCATGCTGAGCATCAAAGCAAAATAAACTACATCCCCCATGCTTTCCTTCAGCTATAAGCAGCAAAAATAGAATTCATATTATCTTGGAAAACACTTCTATGTTCACGAGAGGCCCTTTTAAAAAAAAATTATATTTTTTCTGTGTTTGGCTTTAAATCTGCTGTATGGAGTTTGCTTGTTTCCCTACAGAGCAGTAGTCATTCTGTGCCAGCTGTTTAAGAGAAGAATGTCCTAGTGAAAGCAAACAATAGGCTGTGTAGTGGGAATTGCAAATCTTTGAAAAGAGTAATTGAAATCTGCTCGGACATTTTGAAGATTTTTTGCACAGTATTCTAATCCTGTTGGTGGTTTAGTCGTTGCCAGGGTGGTCCTCTTTGTAGAACCCTCTTTTTTGTATGAAGAGAAAAGCATAAATGGAGGGGAGAATGAGGTAAGAAAAGGAAAGAAGAGAGGCGTTCAACTGATTCTTTTCCTGTTAAAGCAGCTGAAGAGAGAGAGCGTTGTAAAATTCTTTCAGCAAAGAATCCCCCCAAAAAGTACAGAGCCTCTTCATTTATCAGGTTTTCTCTGGCTCAGGCTCTTCCACTCATGCCTTTTAAGGAATCCGGCAGATAAACTCTGTCTGCTGAAGATGACCCTCATCTGCTAGGTGGCACTGTTTATTCTCACCCTGTGCCAGCAGATGTTGCTGCACAGAGCAGGAGAGCTACCTGTGTACCAGGCTTCAGGCAGCCACTTCAGTTGCATTGCTTCTGACCTCTGGTCTTAACAAAAATCCAGCTCTGTGCTTGCACGTTTTTTAGAGCGCCAAAAGTGTGGATTTTCACCTGTTGAAGGATTTAGTTAGGAATATCCTTAGGTCTTCATTCTTGAAAAATAGGCACAGAACTTGATACTTTAAAGTGGCCGTAAAATTAAGATAGTCATCTTTGGTACCCTGAGGAAACCCTCACAATACCCACTTTAGTAGCCTTAGGAAGTTGACAATAAGAACATTGTACCCAGTGTACAAATAGCCATTTCATATCCTCTATGAGGCAGATTAAGAAGAATTTCAAATACTGCCATCTGTATCTAACAAACTGTCCAAAATGGATGTGGGGCAAATTAGTACAAACTGGAATAAGGACTTTATTATTAAAACAAACTTTTTTGCAGATGAAGCTAGGTAAATGATGCTCTGTGCATTCAGAATCTTGCTCCAGCCCACCCCCAACCTTCTGAATTACAAATACCTTTAATTTATTGGAAGCCAAAGATACCATTCCTTTCTTTAGACAATGCACCAGAGTTCTTTAATCAGTCACTGGAATATGAAATACAAGAACCAAGCCTTTCATTTACTTCCAACTTCTGAAATTACAGTGAAATCAATAAAATTGTGCAGGGACTTATGTTAGTCTAGAATTTGACCCCCTGCTGCTTTACTCATCTCTGATGTAAATTCACTATGGCCATGGAATTATATTTGGGCTGAATTTGTCCAACATATCTAAAAATGTAAATGATATTACCATATGTACTATACTGTATTGTAACGTTTCCCATCTGTTTCAGTCTCAGGAGAGAAGTATTGAATCTAGCTGATTTCTTCCAAGGCAAACCACAGAAACAACATTGCATAAAACTGTTAGCCCTCTCACTGAGCTAAGGGGAAAGAGAAGATCATGTCCCACTTGAAACTTTAATAACCTGACAAAAATTGTTTTAGTTACAGAGTTAGGCAATGAAAAACAAAAATCATACGTTTATTTTCCCACACAGCCTTTGGGTTTTATCTTGCAAGAACCTTAAAGTATCCTGAATTAAGTAGTTACAGTTTAGTGTTTTACACAAGTTGCTGTGTAGAGCAAGCTCTAACAATTATCATTTTCCAATGGTTCTCTTTCACTGAGCAGCTCAAAAGCTGAATCGCACTTTCATGATGCTTTGAGTCTCTCAGACTGGTTGTACAGTCTGGGAATCCTGCTTGTACACAATGAGTATTTCAGTTTTTCTTTATTCTTGCCAGGACAGACCTACAGCAAGAATTGTTGCAAAGAACCCTCTAATGTTGTAAAATATCACTGATCCTAGCTAAAATCAGAAGCGCAGAAGTATGTCTTTGATATATATCCTGGGAGTGGTTGTGGGGGTTTTTTTGGAAAGTTCTAAGAAAATTTTGTGCTGGATTTTGGTAAATTTTTCCACTTAAACGATCCTAGTAATGTTGAGCATGAAGTTATTGCTTTTCTTTAGAAATATGTTAGGCCAGCTTCTTATGGAATAAAATTGGAAGTGTTCATGTGCTCAAGAAATTAAATTACCTTCACACTTGGACTGTGACTAGAAGTCTTCAATGACTGCCCAAGGAGTGGGCAGGATGTATGTTTAAAGAAACTAATAAATCCATAAAATCATCACTAATCACATCAGATCTTGAATTTATGTCAGTTTCTGCTTGGTTTAAGACACAAGTCTTCGTGCCATTTGGCATCATTCACTCTAAAGACAAGCAGCACATTAAAATGAGATTACCACAGAGTAGTGAGAATTTATGCCAGCACTACAACTAAATAGCCACAAATAAAGTGATTGCAGCCTGCTGCTTATTTTTAGAGTGACACCAAATGGCACAAAAGGTGATGTGCCAAAAAATATTTTGATGTAAGAGCAGAGGGGATGGAAAAATCTCACAGGCATTTTACCAAAAATTGGAAGACGGACTGAAAAATTACGCGATGGTCCCTCTAAATGGCATTGAATGCTCTGAATTAAGATTAAATTCTTACTTTGTGTCCTGCTCTAGTGCAAATGGTTACCCTTATTAAAAGGTTGGATCTGTCAGACACTGAAGACCTTAAGTTCTCACCAGGATAATTAGAAGTTGATTTTCTTTAGGTCTGATTAAAAACCCAGTAAAATCAAGGGACATTCTCATTAAGCAGTGTTTACCCGTGTTCAAGAGCAAACTATACACATTCTGCAGATTACAGCAACAGAGTTCTATCTCTACGAAAAAGACAGAAGTATAAATATAATTTTCTGAGTTACAGAGTCAACCTGTTGCAAGAGGATTTTGGAAAGCAAATCCCAGAATAACATCTCAGTACAGATGGTCATTCTGAAATATCTTCCTCCCTTACAAAAAACAGTTTAGACTATGATGTTGTCAAGTAATAGCTAACAACAGATGGTTTTCTCAAAATTACTTTTATAAGTTTAGAAACAGGTATAACAATTTTTGGGGCAACCCCAAAAGAGAAGCAAGGTGATAGACACACAGCAGCCTGCTCTGTCCTGCCCCTCATGTAACTCAGGTTGAAATGACAGTTCTGCTGAATCCAACCCCCACCAACTAAACAAACCAAAAATCCCTCTTTGCACTTTGTTTTCCTATTAGCTCTTCTGAAACAAGAAAACTCTTTTGCCATTGTTTTTCATGCCGGACACCAGCTGAAGCCAGTGAGGCAGTTGTGTAACAATATTGCTGATGAGATATCACTGATCCCTGTTTCAAAGCACCGCTTATGTGGCAGGGTGACCTTTAGATGTTGCATGAAGAACATCATTCAAGGATGTCAACATGCATGCCCAAACAGAGCTATTTGTGAAGCATAAATATTGAGACAGAACAATGTGACAGATTCAGCCATTTCAGACTGCATTACCCTTGAGAAGAATGATAGATCTCTGAAGAGAAAGGAGAAAAATTAGAGTTCTTAACATAAATCACACTTTGAAATATTAGGAAATAGCCAGTGATCTGAGAGGAAAATAGAGGCATTTTGCGCTTTACTTGGTAGCAAATATGCTGTAAGGATATTTTTTAATCCTGATATTTCTGAAATTTCTAAAATCTGTAGAAAGGTTGCAGCATTGGGAACTTATAAAGATGAATGAAGGGAACAAGCAATGATTTGCTTAAAATGCAAATACTTTTTTTACCAGTGCAGGTCTCAGGTTCTTTCCGTTTTGTAATCTGAAAGATAGATTGGTTGGGTCTCAGAGTAAGGACAGTTTGGCTACATGACATAATGATCCTTTGCCTGAGAATCCATCCTCTCCTATACATTACTAGTGAAATAGTGCATGTCTCCTTCCTGCAATATCTCTGACAGACAAGTACAGTATTAATATTAGCCAACATTCTTTTACACTGCTTTCTTTTTCTTGCTCTGTATCTGAGTAAAGAGGAAAACGTCTGGGGCTGGCATGGCAGCAGAACTGTTCAAAAGCCAGCTTTTTGGCAGGTGAGCATCCCTAGAAGTAAGAAAGCTTCAGTTTCAGTCTGAAAGTAGAGGATGTAGCTATCCTTTCTGGTGTGAAACCTGGGGAATCTGTGAACTATTTATTCATATGCCTTTTCCATTGCACTTGATAGCAGTTCCTCTTCCTGCAGGACGTGGAGCAGGAAAGGATTTTTAAGATGGACCAACTCTGATTTTTCTCATCCTGCATTTAAGTGTTTTATCAAATGAGGTTTCATTCCTGATACCTCCAATCATATGGTGGACAAGCCATACAAAATATTACATCAGTACCATTAGTTCTGAAAATGTCCTAATAGGTAGGTATGCCCAAATCGGCCCTTATGTCATCATGCATTATGTAAAAATGATTCAGTTAATTAGTGGGTTGTTTTAAGACAATTCCAGTCGAGAGAATGTCACTAGGCCTTGCAGCTGAAAAATAATCATCTTGTTAAAACTTTTTTCTCATGTTTCCATCTCTTTTCCCAATTCCTATGAAACAGACATTATTTCAAAGTTTTTGAGTACTTAGCACTTACCTGACAGGAGACTGTGCAGACAAACCAGGCCATTCTGGCTCAGTAGCCAGTTAGTTCATTATGAGAGTCCATTTGTTCCCATTACTGATCATGGGATGGAACGAGTATGTTTTGTTTTTTTTATAAACATCATCATAATACCAGACAGGGAGCCCAAACCATTTGCTTCAAGGTAGATGCCATGACATTCTTTTCTGCTCAGTAAATGGAAAGCAGTGGTGCTGCAGATGCTGGGATGGATTCCCCTGTCTACTCTGATGTAGAGGAGAATTATACCATTTCCATTGAAAGTGAACAATATATCTCCTTTCTACTTTGTCCTTTGGTTAAACAGTGCATAAAACAGTGCTAGAATACACAATAAACCAATGTTTTTACTATAGAAGAAATATAACAACATTTTTTGAAGTAGCTATCCCTGAAAAGCAAGTGACCAAAGCTCGGTGGGAGTAAGGAAGCACTGGTTTTGTACAGTTAAAAGTCCATAAAAATCAACAGAAGGACCCCTCTTAGCTTCAGCAGACTTTAGATCCAGTCAAAGTTCGAGACAAGGCCACCTTCATTTCAGTGCTTTAGCCTTTAACAAACTCACTTTAAATAACAGCAAAAACTGTTTCCTTGACTTATTGTGTTTTTGATCAGATTCTCACAGATCAAAGCTGCTCAGTTTTCCTTCCCAAGCCATTGTCGAGCGGCTGCTGGAGGATCATGAGTCACCTCTGTGTGGACTATTGCCCTTTCTGAGACAGAACCAGACAAGTTCAAGATGTTCTTTAATTTCTAACCATTTAGTCACATCTCTACACATGGGATATATGAGTCTGCTACTAATGCAATAGCTGGACATTTGCTTTGGCCAAAACGGAAAAGCTTGTGGGTTTTGAGGATACTATTAGGAGATTTTTTCCTTTTGCCATATGAATGTGGCTAAGTCGTGATCACGGCACTTGCACAAATGCAAAGCCAAAAACAGCTATGAAGTAGATCAGCTTCACAGGTCATAGCACTCGATAACAAATTCCAATTCACCTCACTGGAGGACTATGTCATATAGGACTATGTCCTATATGACATCTGTCAACCTTCAAGCCTACAATGACCATTTTTGTTTTCCCTTGTGCACCTTTTGGGCTCTTTTACGTACCACACTTATAGGTCCATTGAGACTAAATGGTGATTTTCCTTTCAGCTTTCCCTATTGATCCACTTACAGACAGCTGCTAGTCTGCTTAGGAAATGGAAACTAATTCAAAACCAGAGTATGACGAAGATTCTGTTACCTTTTTTCCTTTTCTTCACTCTTTAGGCTGTCCCAAGGAAATGCAACTCACAGCAACATGTTAAAGTCATGAATGCTCAGGAAAACAACATAAAAACCTTCATGGTTGGAATTTCAGATACTAAAATTTAATGTCTTATACAATTAATTAGAGATTGAAACAGTTTTCAAGAAACCATTGCAATAGCTGCCATGGAGCTCAAGTGCTGTATGGCCACCATATTTAGGGCTTTGGAAAGAAGAATAAGATTTTGCATTGCCGTAGGCCAATACTGTTGAGTTCAGATATTTTGTTAAATCTTAGGCTAATATCTATGTTTAGGAATCAATAAGAAAAGCTGGCTAAGGCAAGTATGTGACTGTTTTACCGCAACTCTGAAAGTAGGCAAGTCAGCTTTTTTATAACCTTATTATTACTATATGTTACTTGCCAGTGCTTTAGCACAAATCAGCTTTCCAAGGGATTTTGGAGCTAACAGTTAATCTTTATGAGCAATGCAAAATGCATTATGTCATAACATGCTGACACACAGATCTACATCTGAGCACAGAGGGTGTCTTGAACAGACTAAGTCTTCCCAGATGTAAGTTTCCTTTGGAAACCTATTTAATACTTTTATTCTGCCAAAGGCCACAGTGATTTTCATTGCAGCTCTCCCAGCTTATTTCTTAATTCATTTAACAATGTCCAGAAATTTACAAGCAAATATGAATGTCATTATATCCAGATGTCTTCGATTTTTTGTCTCTTTTCTTTCTGTCACACAATGCCATCTACTGTAGAATAACTGAATGACAACCTCGTAAAAATACTGAGAAATCTGATTTCCTTATTACTGTAAAATTATGTCAGTCATTTTGTGGCACGTTCTAAATTTCTAAGATTTTCATCAATATTGTTGACTAAAATATGGAAAGCTGAGTATTCTCAGTGGGAAAAATTGGTCATTAAGCAAAGCCACTACTTTAGAAAAGAGCAGATGTCCTGAAAATAGAATCTTTTATAACCAGCAGTGCAGAAATATGAGAAAGATGGCCCTTTTCTGCTCCCCATTCAAGCTGCTCTCTTGACTGTAAGGCAGCAGTATCACATCTCTGGAAATCAGAAAACAACAAAACAAATCAACAGAAATGAAGTAAAAAATTTACATAGGAATATGCAAGTTCTTGGATATGAATTTCCTAGTGAGTAAGAACCTCGCTGTCTTAAATATCTATGGGCCTGGGAAGAGCTTAAGCCGAGTGACAGCTGAGTACATGGCACTCAGGTGAAATGGATCTATGCCCACCTATGCTTTCTAGGGTGTATCCAACTGTTTCCTTTTGGAGAGAGAACAAGCCCTAACCTCCCCAAAAGTAGCTTTGATGGTATTTGGTCTTTTACAGTGTACTGCTTTCAGGATCTTTTGTATACAGCAAAACACTGGTACACTGAGCTACTCAGCATTTGTCAATTTATAACTCAGGCTTTTTCGTGAGTCATTAGAGAAACTATAAAAAAGATTTCATTCATTAAACGACACTTCTCATTTTTTAAATACATTTCAGCTGCCTTCTTTGAAAGGAAAATTTTGTGTTTATTCTTGTCAAGACTAGACTGTTGTTTTTTTTCCTAAGTGTCCACAGTGAAATCCTGGTTTGTTAAAGGAGGAAAATGTTTCTCCAAAAAACAGTCAGTAGTTAGTTAAGAAGAGGATCATCTTATTTACCTGGGATCCACTGACATGATTCTGCAGTGTGAAAGCTGGTAAACCAAGCCATTTTTTTAGAAACTAAATCACAGAATCACAGAACCTTCATGGTTGGAAGGGACCTCTGAAATCGTCTAGTCCAACCATACACACGCCAAAAAATCTCCAAAACAACCCAAACGCCACAAAACAAATCACCCAACTCAACAATCTCAGCCACTAGAGCATGCCCTGAAGTGCCACATCTACATGTTTCTTAAATACCTCCAGGGATGGTGACTTCATCACCTCCCTCGACAGGCTGTTCCAGTGCCTGACCACCCTTTCAGTGAAGTAATTCTTCCTAATATCTAGTCTAAACCTCCCCTGTCGCAACTTTATAGTGTTTCCTCTAGTCCTGTCTTTATTCAGTTGGGAGGAGAGGCCAACACCCACCTCTCTACAACCTCCTTTCAGGTAGCTGTAGAGAGAAATCTAGCTTGTCAGACTAAAGAAGGATGTCTAGATCTTCTTCAGAGGTAGTGGCTGTTAGGCAATGTCCTTTGAAGCAGCACCTAGTGCTGTGACTCTGTGTCATGGTGAGCGTGGAGAAGATACTGTCCTGGAAATAAGCAGTTCTTCACCACCTCTATTGTGCAGGAGCTGAGGTTTCTGGTGAGACCCAAAAGGTGGAGAAGGAAAGGAAAAAGGGAATTTCTAAGTCATAGAAACTGTCTGAGGGGAATTAGTTTTTATATGCCACTGGAATGTTCTAGATTTGAAGATTTTTTGTATTATCAAAAGAAGATTGAATACTGACTCCCAGCCTAATATCAGACACACAACAAAATTCTGGCTTGAAAATGTCTGAAAAGGATTTTTAAATCGTTTTGCATCTTGTTGTTGTCCTAATCAAGCTGGTGGTCAAAATTAACTCTTAACCATAAATAGTGTCAGCCTTGACAAGTCAAGAGTTTGCTCTTTGCTTCTCTTGTAAATGATGCACAGAAATAACATAAATTGGTGTATGTAGAAAGCCTGTAATGGGGTTGAGATTGGAAAAAGAAACTTCCTATCCCATCTAGTTCCCTGATCTGAGATCCCTACTCTTGTTCTCCACTCCATGAGCCAGGATGTCTTGGCTGTATTCCCTTTTGCACTTACAGAGCTCGCTTAAGAAGGTGGTAAATTTCGTAGGTGCCATAGAGGTAAAAATTGGGTTAATATGGACAAGGAAAAGCAGCTGAGTGAGTCACTAGGAAGAGAGCAGAGTCTGCAAGGGTAAGCTTAGTTGAATATATGGCAGTAAAGAAGGTGAAATATTGAGGTGCAAAAGGATTCATGGAAGATGAAAAAGAAAGTTACATATTATGGGAAAGAGGAAACCAAATAGAGCAAAAACTGACTGAAGCAGAAGAACCATGATAAGAGAGGAAATGCATCCAAGCATGTACCATGCCAAAGAGCAGGGTGTGGATGTAGAAACGGATACCTACAAAGAGAGAACTTAAAGAATGTAAGAAGAAAAAAGAGATTAGTGTATTAATGCAG
Source organism: Thinocorus orbignyianus (assembly GCA_013400375.1). Lineage (NCBI taxonomy): Eukaryota > Metazoa > Chordata > Aves > Ciconiiformes > Thinocoridae > Thinocorus > Thinocorus orbignyianus. Next base: position 1,078,459 of record VXBW01001855.1, read on the forward strand.
AAATGGAAAAGAGAAAAAACAGAGATGGAAGATGCTGCATGTGAGCAAAGAAAAAGGGATTGCCTAACCCATAGGAATGGACTGCACTAGATTTGGATTCAGTCTCATACATAATTATGGACCATTACAACAATTTGATGGCATTCAAAATTCTCTGTCTGGAGCCAGTGGAAATTTAATGTCAGAGCTTTGAATTAGAGCTTTGAGCATTTTTTTTTCTTTCTGAAGAGTGATGTGTAGTAGGTAACTCCTGATATTCAAGTTTTAAAGATGATGTAGGTACACAAATAGCGCTTTCTCCCTAATTTCTTTTTAACTGCCTAATTTTGAATTATCCATGGAAAAAATTTTTTTCCATTATTCAGGACAGACATTCACAGATACTAACATATGTAATCTGAGACTGCATATAACTTCTATAAAACTTACAAGGAGCTTGTCTAACTTTGTAGTGTTATTTTCGTATTGGTTTCTTAAATTACTGTTTTTTCTGGATCTTGTTTCTCTAAGAAAATACAAAACCAGAACTCAGTATTTGAAGCTGGATTTCATCATTCTTTTCAAATTCATTATCTGCTACAAATTTGACCAGCTGTTAGAAGGAATTCACAAAACCGTGACTATTGCAGATGAACAATGTTTTTTCTGAAAATACAGACACTTGTAACGTTTGAGCAGGCCAGATGACACATTAATTGCACACCATCTGGGCAATTAATGGGAACATTCTTTTAGATCTATTGCATACGGTGGCTTTCAGAAAACACTTTGAAAAGTGCTAGCTATTAATTCAAGATGGGACTGACAAGAGTTTGTGCTGGACAGATGGCTTAGTCCACATCTATGCGTAAGAGCACATGTTAGCACATGGGGGCCAGTGATACTCTTGCTTGGCCCATTTGCTTTTTTAGCTGCAGTAGAGGATTCCATTGCTAATTACACAGTAACTCAGTCTGACACTAAAATTACTTGAGATGGAAGATTATCACATATTTAATTGGGCTTTGGATCAGCTCCAGGAGGCTTCCATTGATGTCTATTTATAGATTCAGAGCAGACTCTGCAATTAATATAACAGATCCTCCCAGCGTCTGAAGAGGAGTATTAGGCCTTAAACTTCACACACAGCAAATATGTTACAGTAGAAAACAAAACAGACTATCCAACAGCTTTCATGATTTTCATCTTTGATTTGGAAAACACATTTGAAATACTATTGAACACTATTTTGTCTTTCTTTCCAGTTGCAGGATGTACGTATCTTGGGCAGGTTTATGCTGACAGGGATGTTTGGAAACCAGAGCCATGCCAAATCTGTGTGTGCGACTCAGGATCTGTTCTCTGTGATGACATCATCTGTGACGATCAGGAGCTCGACTGTCCCAACCCAGAAATTCCCTTTGGAGAGTGCTGTCCAGTTTGTCCACAAACAACACCTCAACCCACAAGAGTAAGTTTGTCCTCAGTGTTGTTACTTTGGTGTTGCCACCTTCTTGATCTTTGTCAACTTCATTTTGGTTTAGATGCTCTTAAACACTTTCCTTCAAATTTATTTATTTTCTAACTCTAGGCAAAAAATTTAGGATGGGCAAATTTTGCCAAAACAATTAAAAAAACCCAATAGCTTGATCTTTCACAGTTTTATCTTTTTCTTTTTTNAAAATTAAATTCAGGAATACTCCTGTATTCTGTCAGAGAATTGGTACCAGCACTTGTTAGTCCTTTGGGCTATGCAGCTGAAAGCATGAAGTCCTTCAACCCAGTTTTACATAGACAACAGGCACAGATCATTAGTAGGAAGGGACAGAGGGCAACAATTTGCCGTTATATTTTCATTTTACAGGGAAGCATAGGAATAATGTAAATAATAATGCAGCTTACTTGTTCACTGCACGCTCAATCTCTATCCATAAAAATAATGGACACATGGACTACTTCCTTCAGCCTCTGTCTTCAATATAGAACAGATTGGTCAGCCCACTGGAAGCTGTCCTGATGTCCATGGATGGTATATAGGGAAATGCCACCTTGAAAGATCCAAGCCGAATATTCTTTCAGCTGAATATTCTTGACTACCCCTAGTAGCTGAACTCATAAAAGCTGCTCTGAACTACTAATTGTCAATCTGGAGACTAATGTGTAGCTGAATTATTAATTGAAAAATAAATAGTATGATCTGAGTAATTAAAATTGTCTACATTGTCAAACTCAATATCCTAGACTGAGAAGGATACAAAAAAACTTGTTCCTTCCAGCCTTCCACAGTGGACTCCTGTCCCAATTGTTCTCACTGCCAAAGCTCTGCTGACTTTATTAGTGCCATGTTTTTGCCTACTGGAGACATGCAGCTTTATGGAACTGTGAAAATGCAGATGAAATACAGACAAAAAATCACATACTGAATAAGAATAAATGGAATTAATCTGATAAAACTATATTCCAATATTTAAATGTGTTTTCTTCTTTTGTTTTCTTTATTTATTAATTTAGTTAGTTATTTATTGTTTTATTATTTATTTATTACTCCTCTTTCAGCTTTTTGATTTATTTTTATTTTAGTTCTTAATTTAATTAATTTTCCTTTTTTTTCCTAGACTCCTGCAGTAGTCAGCCAAGGCCCCAAAGGAGACCCTGTAAGTGCAGTTTTGTTGGATTTTTTTTCCCAAGGAAGGTAGCAAAATTGAGGGACAGCTCCTCCAGTGCTATATATCCCATTCAAGCTGCTGAGATATCCAGCTTTCATGGATGTCTACACTGTCTGCAGGGCTGTGCTATATAGTTATTTTGAGGTAGCCCTTTAGCTTCAACAAAACTCTCAAAAATTTAAACTGGAAGAACAGGGGGAGAGAGATTAGTTAAAAATGCATTACTTTTGCTGTTTTTTGTTGTATTTCTTCCCACTAGAAAAAAAAAAAAAACACATCTGTGGACAGTAGATTTTTAACAGTACTAATTTTAGTTTGAGGAATAGACTTGTTTAATATTTCCAGTGTGTTTCATTAAATATCAGCTGCAATAAAGCTTCAGCAACTAAGTATTTCCATGTGTGAATTTTATCTACTCTCTATGTCTTTTCTGAGTGTTCACTTGTAGTCTTAGTTATGTTTGAGAAAGTTTCCCACCACAATCACACAGACTTTATAACGAATGGAAGAATTTGTCCTGCAATGCTCTTACTGCTTGTGTCCTTGTAGGGTTCTCCAGGGATTCCAGGCAGAAATGGTGCCCCTGGACCTCCAGGACAGCCGGGGAGTCCTGGAGCTCCTGGCCCTCCCGGAATCTGTCAGTCATGTCCCAGTATAAACGGAGGCGTAAGTCATCATTACGTTCAGCTTCTACCTTGTTGCTTATAAGCATACAAAGCAATACTACAGGCACCTTGCACCTTCACATATACTTTGCTTCTAGTGGCCTCTATCTCTCTTTTGTGTTTTTGAAAAACACAGCTGAGTGGTACGTGGGGTTTTGGTTTTGGTTTGGGATTTTGTTCACGAAATTTGGCTCTAGTGCAAGTATATCTCTGCCTTATCTTATTTTTTGGAGCCAGATCTGATGAAGGAATTATGTAACTCAGGAATAATCTGATCAGAAAGAAAGTGTGCTGGAGAAAGTATGTCCTCTCAAGCTTAATGGTTTGGGAACTCTCTTACTTTCTTATATTTTATCCAATGCATGTTTGGTAAAGAAACATTCCCAAGACACTAGACTGAAACACAGGTCCTCTGCTTGCAGGGGAGTGCCTCATAAGTGCAATTTGTCATGCTCCCTCTTTATTTCTGGCCCACTGAATCTTGAATTCTGTTCTGAAGAGCTGTGCAGACTCAGCAAGATTGCTAATTTGAACTGAAGTTTCTGTGCAATTGGATTTGTTAAGGGAGCTGAGCCACAGCTGGTGATTTGTTAAGAGATAACATTATCTCCCATGCAATCAAGCAAGCCTTGCTTTACAAGATGGGATTGCTTAAACACAAAACTGTTAAAAATCTTATGTTAAAATAACTGCTACCTTTGAATATAGGCCACTGTTCATAGCCTCCATGTATGCTTCCCACTCCCAGGTAAGCCAAAAACTGAGGAAAGATGTGTTGGTTCTATTCGATTCTGGAAGCGACTGCGTCTGAGCTTCTGGAGAAGTACTCATGGGATGGTTAGCCAGTCTCAGTGGACATCACAATAACATACTAAGATAGCTACTGTGTTTGGTTTGGCAGATGCAGACACATGAGATAATGATAGGCTGAATTAGTTATCTACTCCAGCATTATATCAAAGATGTGCTGTTGAATCCTGACGAGAGCATTGATATCAATAGCACAGGAGTCATCTTTATCTGGTTAGCCAAGGAGCTGGGTCCACAGTGGTTTGGATATCAGGCATGTATTCAGCCTTTCCTGTTCAACAGCCTATGTGCTATTGGTGCATAAACTGCATTAATGCATTCAACCAAGTTTGATAACATCTGCATAATGAAATCAACATATGCCAAGTAAGAGGCTTACATGTCAATTCCTTGAGAAACTGACTGTAGAATTTATAGGGTTTTTTAAGAAGTCTTTTATGGGTCTGTCAAAGATGCTGTCTGCTCTCAGAAAGGCCCACAGGACATGTTTTCACTCCATGCCTCGGACTGAACTCCCATTTGTTTGAAGATAAATTGTCAAAAGTATTGAGGCTCAGCTGTTTGTGCTCAAAAGTGATGATTGTATTTATAATTATTTGGAGTGACATAGTGAACAGGAAATGAGAACAAGAACGATGGAAACTGGCATTAGGAAAAACTATAAAATTCAGTTTTCTGAGATGTGTAAATTCCCATGCATGAGGTAAAATAAATTATTTGGAATTCAGGGAAGGGCAGACATATGCATAAGTAGGAGATGTTTTGCTACAAAAATACTCTGAAATGAGACATCAATTAGTCACATGTAACAGAAATTAGGAAAATTATAATAAACTATTACATTCTTTAGCGCAACAGAAAATGCTTCATCAACTTCTTAGAGTGACAAATGCATCCAGCAGAAAAGAAACTGAAAAGAAAATGGGGGGAAAAGCTTGAAAGGAGTCGAATAAGAAAACAAGGAGGGAGAATGAGGCCCAGCTGTTAAGATGATACCTGGATTCGCACAGCATAGGGAGCTAATGTTACTATGACCACAAATGAAAGATACTGACTGGGATTCTCTTATGAATGATTTAAATGTATGACAGCTAAATGTGAAACAAGTACTACTAAATAGATACAAATGAGTTATTTCCATAGATCTGCCATACCAATGTAAGAAAATACTTATTTGATTTGTAACAATCACCTTTTTTTTTCTTTTTTTTTTTTTCTTTCCATTTTTGTCTGTTTCTTTTGCAGAGTTTTTCTCCACAGTATGACTCCTACGATGTGAAGGCCGGTTCAGCTGGTCTCGGTTACCCACAGCCCATTGTAAGATGACATAGCCTTTTTTCTGTCCATTTTTTTTTTAAAGAACAAATTTTCTGTTCATAGATTATACCTTGGATGTGTATGTACCCTGATTTTAATTTAACAACATCAGTTTTAATTTAACTGTCACCTGCAAGAGGAATGCAACATAAGGCAGCAGTTTGCTTGGCAATACCATTCTAGAAAGTAATTATAGTTTATCTGAGGTTTTGCTTTTCTCTCTCTTTCTTCCTTTTCTGACCTGTTTCCTAATCTCTCTCTGACTCGCTTTCTTAGACTACCTAAATATTTGTCCCTTTCTCCCTTGCATATCCTCCTCATTTATCTGCTTTGGTATTCTTCTACTAATTGCTTCCCTCTCTTCCACCACTTCTTTACCTCTTCCGCCATCCCTAATTATCCTTTCTCCATTCAGCAGCATTCTGTCTTTAATCAGTATGATACTCCACACTTGTTTACTTTTCGGCAACTCAAAGTTGTCTGATAATAAGTGATTAAACCTCTCTCATAATTATTTTTTTTTTTTTATCCCAGAGCAGTCAGAAGCTTTTCACTGTTTTTTTTTTTTCACAATTATAATTTTTTTACCCACAGCTTTTCAGACTGCTGCACTAAGGATGCTGTATCTGCCTGCTAGGCCTGCCCCAAGCTTTTCACAGTTTTTTTAGTTAAATAAAGCATGGGTTGCCTGAGCTATGCTTTCATGCAATTTAAGTATTGCAACTCATGATTTTCCTTTTAGGCACTGGAATTTAGAAATTGATGACATTGATTGTTCTTGATTTGGGCAATCTGTTATACAGAGGATGTGGTGAATTTCCATTATTTGAAATTGGCTGCTGCTTCATTAGGCATAATCATTATTTTCAGTCCAATGTTGCGTAACAAGGTTTGGGAATCGCATGTTGTAAAGTATCAAGGCAGTTCCAAGCGAATGTGTTATTTCTCAGGGTTCCATCAGATCATCTCATGATATAAATTTTTCTAATCATGGCAATTGTTTTTCCTGAAATATAGTTCATTCTTTGCTCATCTTTATTTTTGTCTGTTTATTTCTACCTTGTTCATTTGCTACTGTGGTCATCCATGCATTGGTCTTCAACCATCCATTTTTGTATTTGTTTATTCATTTATTCATATTCAGCTCCTCACAGTTTTTGCCCACAGCTTATTGTATCATCTACATTTTGCTACTTGGTGACTTAAATGAGATGTGCTGCACCAGGCAAGTAACCAAGATGCCTTTCAGTTAACAATTAAGGCTACTCCTTTCTATTTTGGCAATTTTCCTTGAGGTACTTATTGATTTCTTGTGCCCTGACCCCTGGACATTGGGTTTAAAAACCCCAACACTTAATTTGTCACCCTAGAATGTTTTCTAGCCATACTTTTAGGTAATATGGTCTTTTACATTTCGTCATGCAATACATGACTGCAAAGTAAGTAACAGAGCAGTTACAGCTAGGTGTGACTAAACTCACTAGAACTAAATAATGTCTATAATTTACATTACATAGATTAATTAATTTATTAATATATGCATTTAATTTATCAATTTTCAACTTAAACACTCAGCTTGAATAAACATAGAAACCGAAATAATTTGGAAGAATTATAAAATAAAAAATGACAGCTATAGCACCAACGTTTGTCCATTGGTGGCTACTGTGCCTGGTATTTCCTCGGTCACACATCTCTCCGATACTGTCTTTCCAGTGGCTCTCGCTGCTTGTGGACTGATTTTATATTTTACATCCCAGTTGCTCTTTACTTGCTTGTATAACCTCCACAAATTGTCTTTGTTTCTTTCCACCAGTGCACGTACTCCACCTAAAATATACTCATTTGTTTACAGTCTGGAGATGCTGACAGTAATCAAATGTCATACCTAACTACCATTTTAACTCCTCAGTGTGCACCTTGAAAAAATAACGTCTTGTTTGTTTATAGCTGTATGTCTAATCAACTGATTGTGATTGATGAGTAGATGGCTCCAATTCATGTTGAATCCAGAGTTATTTTATACCAAATGAGTTCTAACAATTAACAGCAAGGGACTGCTCATTGTATTCACACATTGAAGGCAACCTGATTTACCCAGACACTAACTGCTCTGCCACTTGGTGTACTCCTTGTCCTAGAAAATAGCAAATATTACAATGATTCTCTTTTACAGACAAAAGACAATCTGTGAACTAATATTAATATGGTATATTTGCAATACTATATAATGTTGTATTATGAAAATCAGGTTCATGTCACATGTTACAGGTGACCTATTCTGATACAATATGCCTTGCATTATGTGTAATATTAAGCTATGGAATATATTGCCAGGACTGCAGTATATGGTGGTTTTAATATAATTCATATACCTCAAGTGTTTTGTCTCTACTAAACCCATTAATAGTTTAATTTAACAAAAGGGTTTTTTAAAGACCCACATATAAGTGCAGTAAATCACTATATTAATTTTCAAATGTTTTCTGTTTTGAAGTATCACCTGCTTTTGTGATTATTGCTAGGGGAAGTAGAAATATTAGCATTCTTTCCAAACTAAGAATTTCCTTAGTAATATTTTACTCTCTTTTTACCAGTTGAAATAAAGAACACTACTAATTTGAGTTAAACCATGTATCTATAGTGAGGTTTAATCCTCTGAGTCTTTTGGTTAGTCCAGACCATTGTTTTCTTATGGTTTAGTATGTTAAGGTTCAGAAAAGATTTCGCTGGTGAAAATGTTTGCCTTACTGATAATAACAAAAATATGGCCTTAGTTCAGTACAGCTATAAGTCCTAAGAAGTCTAGCATCATAAACATGGTCTGTCATACAAAGTTCTTCTAACAGGTTGTATATATATATATACGTAATATAGCTCCTGAACACAGGTGAGAAATTTTAAAATTATTTTTATAAGGCAATATCTGACATCAATTGACTAGCAAGGAAGTTTATTAGTACCCTTTGGCTCCACCACTGAAGATGCAGTGTTAGACTAATAAAGCTCAGTTACATGGCAGGGAAGCTGAAAATTCATTTACTCTTTCTTACAAATGAAGAGTTCCAGTTATCCTTTCTTCCAGTTTGGGTAGCTGAAAAGCTGAGCTGCGAGCATCCTTTTGGGGGGTCTAGAGAAGGGGAATCGTGACTCATAAGAAAAAATTACAGCTTTGGAAATATCTTGTAGGGTATGTTAGCTAAGGCTGTAAAGAGAAAACCAGTGACCCCTTTTCTGAAGGGTTTGTAGGTACTAGACAATGCATTTATCAATGTGTATATATACTGCTGCTACTCTTCTAGTGCACCGATTGCATGTCACCATGGATTTTTCTCTGTACTAATATGCAAAAATGCATTTTGTAGCTATTAGTGTCTACAGTAACTACATTAAGCTTTATAGGTATATTGCATTAATAAATATTTCTAATCTACAATATAGAGTGGCTTCCCAGGACCCCCTGGCCCCAGCGGCCCCCCTGGCCCACCTGGTCATGCAGGTCCCCCTGTAAGTAAAATTAATCTTTTCTTAATCATCTCTTATCCTTTTATATGAGCTTCTCCTTTACCCTGTAATAATTATTAGGTACATTTTCAACTAATAAATCTAGATATTATGCTAAAGAATTTTATGCATAAATATAATCTCCTGTTAGTTGGGTTTTACCATCTATGCACCACCAGGACTCTATTGTGCTTGCTTAAGTCCATATGTTCCCCAGAGCTTTCTGCAATACTGTGGGGTGTCAGCTAAGGTTGTTTTAAGACATTCCACTGCCTGTCATCCTCTTTTAACATTCCCAAATGTTCATTCATACAAAAATTTAGTAGGAGGTAAAAGGAAAGCGGGAAACCTAATGCACATACAGTGAACATACAAAGGGTATGAGTTTCTTGATGTACATATCCTTTTAGAGGAGCAGTTTTAATTCTGTTTTCATGTGGGCGTATTCTGCTTGATACTGTTGATTTCATGTTTGATCATTTGGTGACAGTTCTGACTACAGTCTTCCTTACAATTATGAGATCATTGTAAAATATAGTAGCACCATGGAATGATGCATGTAACTGTTCACATCTTAACTGTTTTTTTGCTGCATTACAGGGCACTGCTGGATACCAAGGTTCCCCTGGAGAACCAGGACAACCTGGCCCTCCTGTATGTATACATTGCCTGTTACAATATATATTAAAAGCATGATCTTACAAGCATGAATCTGTGTCATCACTGGAGTGGATGGAAATTTTAAACTTCATAATGTCTTTTTACTATCATTTATGACAAATATACAAGTATTTTATGACATGTAATACATTTTTAATTTGAAAGAGATTTTATATATTTTATTATTGTAGTTAATAATAATTCATTTTCTACAGGGACCTCCCGGCCCTGTTGGAATGATAGGCCCAGTTGGTCCACCGGGAAAAGATGTAAGTTCACTATTATTCATCCAGTGATTAATAAATGGGAAGAATGAAAGGTCATTAAATGGTAGGACAGCAGACAACATTGATACTGTTGCATTTAAGAATTTTTAACATCTCCCTATTTCTCAATTTTACAACATGACTGTAAGAAACCAGATTTGGCTTACATTAGTTACAAATGTCCATTCAAAAAAAGTTTCAATTTTAGCGGGCAATTTGATTGCCAAAATTCTTTTAAAAAATGAAAACATAAACATAGAGTAGGCTATTTTGATCTGGTGCAAAATAAATTAGCAGTTGTAAAGAAAAGCAGTCAATAATGCCAGTTGTCTTCTCCATTCAAATCTTGCGCTGAGAGTTATGGCTGTTAAAACCACTTTTTTGTGCCGCAGCTGGGAGTCTTGGATAGGTATAGTACAAGACAAGTCAAGCAACTAAATTTTTTGTCCGTTTTGAGTCTTCACTATGAAAAATAAGTTTTCCATGATCATCTGTTCTTAAAAGTTGTCTCAAAATAAATTAGATGTAGCCAAAATCTTGTGAAAATTCGATTTATGAATTCTGCCAACTGGTTTTCAGAAGGCAGTCATACAGTGAACCATCTCCTTACTATAATTTTCCCTACTGTCTTTGGTGGAAGTTTCACCAGCTTATTCTGACTTGTCTTTGACCTACTAGGATTGGTTCTTTGGCAGTAACTGGAGCAATAGCAAAGCAATCAGAAAAAATTGCTTTCTTTCAACAGGGAGAACCAGGAAGACCAGGCAGAAATGGAGACCGTGGAATCCCTGGATTACCGGTATGGAAAAGCTCCCAATAACAATGCTCTTCTTATCACAGGTTTTGCTTTCCCATTTTAAGTTAGTCAAGTGAACATGACACACAATGAACACTGGCTTGTGCCCTTCATACAATAAGTATGGGAGTTATTAATCTTTCAATATTTGTATGTTTAGGGTCACAAGGGACACCCTGGAATGCCTGGGATGCCTGGGATGAAAGGTCAACGTGTAAGTATTTAGTATATTGAGTACAGGTGAGTCTGTTACTCTACTTGAATTATGCTGTTGCACTGTTGTGGTCTTTCAGTCAACAATACCTAGCTAAAGAGACTGAATCACAGAATCAAAGGCCAGTTTCTGGACAATGTAATCTGACCTTCTGTAACAGAGACTGTTGTATTTTTTTGAGTTACCTCAGTTATAGAGCTCCATCCTGAATGCTGGGCTGAAGCATGCTTTCCAGAAGAGCATCCACTGTTAACTAATCTCCATGAAGAAATGGAGGATTCAGAATTTTCTTTCATAAGTGTTCCAACAGACGATAGCACTCATTATTAAAAATATACACCTGTGTATGAATTTGTCTTAAAGCTTACCAAGAAGAATCAAGTTTTCCAGACGCAGGAGCAATACTACTCACAGATATGATTTTCTATTCCCACAGGGTTTTGATGGAAAAGATGGTGCCAGAGGTGACAGTGGTCCTCCTGGTCCAAAGGTAAAAAATTATAGTGTCGTCTTTTGTCATAGGTAGAGTAATACCCTCCATCATGCTATTATAAAAATCAATTGAATGTTAAAGAAACTCATTGAATATCTCCATTAAAAGAATGAGAATTACTCAGAAGGAGTTATACTTACTGAACCATGTCATGTCTCTTTTTTCCAGCTGTAATGAAAATGAGATTCCAAAATGAAAGGACATACCTGGATCATGTGATTTTATTGCATAATATTAAAGGACCAAGTCCTTTAATTTATTTTTTTAATTTAGGGGTTTTTTTCCAGTTTAAATGTAGGTTTTGTTTTGGCACTTGTTTAGACTTCTGAGACTTCACAGCCCTCAGTTCATGCTGAGGACACTCACCACCAGGCAGAAAGAGACAAAGGATCAGGCCATCTCATTTCTATGTCTCTTCCCTTTGAATAAACGGAAATATATTCTCACCAAAGTTTATTCTGTCACTTGTGTTTTGTCTCCATAACAGGGTGAAACCGGTCTTCCTGGAGCAAACGGATCACCAGGCCAACCGGTAAATATGTGCTGATGACACTTCCCAGTTAACAGTTACTCATCTTTTTTTTAACTTTAATTACCCCACCATATGCATTGAACTATACTGAGATATGCAAATAAGAGCGATTTCTTTTCTCTCAGACATATTATTTTGGAAGCCATTTAATAGACTCATTTTCTTACGTTTTCTAGGGACCAAGAGGTCCAGCTGGTGAAAGAGGAAGACCTGGAAATCCTGGTGGTCCTGTAAGTAACCACAGCTGTTGTTCTTATCCAGAAACAGCACATATTTTATTTCAATATGTTGAGAATTCCCTGCTTCATAGATTCACCCTAAAACAGTTGTAATTCAGAGGATTAGAAAACTATGTAGCATCTGTACAACCATACATCGTAACTTTTCAGTCCCCAGTTAGACATTACGCTTCCAACTCACAACATATTCACCATCTTATTCTCTATTTCCTCTTCAGCCAAGAGGAACAGGGAATAGGAGTGGAAACAAAGGGCAGCAGCAGAAGGCAGAAATCTTTTCAAAAACCAGCAATCTTAGAAGTAACTTGCAGGAAAAAGATAAAATTACTCTTTGATATTAGGGGGTACGTTCTTTGCTCTGAAGGAAGCCAGTTAATAGTGTCCAACACAATCAGCAAAGCAGAGCTAAAGTATAATGACCAGCAATTTGCTCATGCAAACACTAAATAATCTGAGCAGCACAGGCAATCATACCACTGTTTGTTAGGCTTTTGGAGTGAAATTTTAGTCTTCCGGGTGGGTTAGAAGTAACTATTACTTTGAAATATACATCTATTGTGATCTTAGTTATTTAATCTTAGGAGCTCTCCATAGAGATGATGGTTTGTAACTGTTATATCTTTGAGAAATGTGACAGGAATTAATTTTTGCATATTGCTGTCTCACCATTACAGTACAAGTCACATAAAGTGTTGGATATTCCTTCATGAAATATTTAGTTAATTATTATTTTAGAACAGCACAATTGAGGAATCCTTGTGTCTCAGTCAACTAAGTGTGAATGTACAGTCAAAAAAAGTGAGTCATGGACATTAAAGCATTTGAGTTCTGTGTCCAGGGTAATGGTCTGTATCCAACGCCTCTTTTCTTCCTGTAGGGTGCCCATGGCAAAGATGGATCTCCAGGAGCAGCAGGACCACCTGTAAGATGAATTACAGATGTTTGACTTTAAGTATTTGTGTTGCTCAAGTCTAAATATTTCTAGCTGATGTTCTCCAGTGCCAGCAAACCTGAGACTGAGGGTGCACTGGTTTAAGAATAAGCAATTTATTTAATTGTATTTCATAACTGTTGGTTAAGATACTTGAAGCATACAGTAAAATAGAAGAGCTTTAACACTGTAAATGAGAAAATGCATAAACCCCAAACTAGATTATTCTCAGAGAACAGATAGATGGATAGAATTGCTGTTCTCTATACAGGTCAAATTTTGAATGGTCTTATCAAATACATTATTTAGTTGTCTGAGATGGGTAAAAATTTTTCTTTTCTATCCGCCTAGAAAACTGGGCATGTCCAGTGTTTCACAGCAGCTATATTGGATTTTTTATAATTAGAACAAATTTTGAACTTATTTCGTAACTTAATCTCTTTAATGCTAGCTTTCATATTTTTAAATTTACAACACAGAAATTTAGCTGGACATGTAAAAGTCAGAGTAACTAAGATGTAGGTGTGATGTTTTAGGACTAGCCAAACTTCATCTTCTGCAGCGTGATTTATATTTGCTATTTTGCCAGGTGTTTCCTTACTTAGAGAAATATCTCATAATCAGAATTTTTTAAAACTTAACATTAATTCCATATGGCTTTTACCTTTTATATTAACAGTATTTCTTTCATTTTTAAGGGTCCCCCAGGTCCCCCTGGAACTGCAGGATTTCCAGGCTCTCCAGGTTTTAAGGTATTCAGCGAAAGATGCATGCTAATACAGGATTTGGTTCTTTCTCTATTTAACCATCTTATGTCACTATACATCTGTATTTTTTGAGTCCTCCTTTTTCTGGCTGCTATTACACTGTTTGCAAGCTTAGAACTGATATGTTTTCATACACAGCACAAGACAAACCATATCTTCATCACCTTCATGAAATACCCACCCTAAAACAGCATGACGTTATAGACCAAACGCTTTATGTTGCATTAAGACAGGGGTTCAAGTGAACTTCCCCAACTAGAAGAGCTGTGCAGCAAGCATGTGCCAGCTGGAGGGCATGAGTACCTTGTGGCTCAGCACTGGGGTTGCTGTATTGATTTGGCTCTTGTACTCAGGTGATCATGCTGTTAACCTTCTTCCTAAATCACATGAAGATGCTACAGTATAAGAAGAAGCCTTGAAGCAAATACTAATTGTCCTAGAGACAAGACTAAGATCCATTCATTTTCTCCTTTTACTGTTTTTCTGTAGGGTGAAGCTGGTCCTCCTGGTCCTGCTGGTTCCAGTGGTAGTCCTGGAGAGAGAGGAGAACCTGGTCCTCAGGGTCATGCCGGGCCACCCGGGCCTCAGGTACCAAAATACCACATGGGAACCAAGAAATGTTGTTCCAGCTGCTTCTCACAAAGCTCTACATGTCCCTTGATTTAGTCCTAGACTAGCAGCATCAATTATTTATATATTTATTTTTTAGGGCCCTCCTGGAAGAGCTGGAAGCCCTGGCAACAAGGGTGAAATGGTGGGTACTTTTCACATCACTGTCTTTTTCTGCACTGTGTTGGTGACAGTTGCTGTTAGGACTGGGAAGAGTCCAACAGTGCCATGCTCTCTTCATCCCTGACTACTGTTCACTGTCTGCAGGGACCTTCTGGTATTCCTGGTGCTCCTGGTCTGCCAGGAGGCCGTGGTCTTCCTGGTCCTCCAGGTACAAGTGGAAACCCTGGAGCAAAAGGCAGTCCGGTGAGTTACTACTATTTATTATACTGATTATACAAACAAATATGGTGGAAGTAGTTCTGATACTGTTAAAGAAAACCCATTTGATTTGTCCTATTCACTTGAAATGGTCTAATAAATGAATTTGTAGTAACAGCAGGCAGTTACTTTTGTAGATATATATCTTTTACACATTTATATATTGCTATATATAAACATTATACATAAATATGACAATAATATTTATTTTATTTCCTAAATTATCTATCGATTTTGAAACACATAGCAAAAAAAGCTAGTCTGAAATGTTTATGTTAGACAAAATGCATTCCACGCTCAGGTTCAACTAGTGCGTGTTTCCTTTGCAGAAATAATAAAATAATAAACATGAATCAATAATTTGAGTGATATAATTTCTACTTCTTAGTCTTCTACCACTTGTAGCAGCTCTAGAATAATACCCTGTTGAAATTCATAATTTTTGTGGCATTTTCTCCTATTTAGGGAGAACCTGGTAAGAATGGTGCAAAAGGAGATCCAGGTCCAAAAGGCGAGCGTGTAAGTGATTTTAACATGCATGCAAAGACTTCTTCCCAGGAAGACTGAACCCTGAATCATTCCCCATACAAAACCTGGGGTTTTTCTTTGGGAGACATCTAACTTCACTGGTGGGCTTTTTGTTTGTTTTTGCCAGGGTGAAAATGGCACCCCAGGTGCTCCTGGACCTCCTGGTGAAGAAGGCAAAAGAGGTGCAAATGGCGAACCCGGCCAGAATGGCGTACCTGGTACACCTGGAGAAAGGGTAAGCTGCTATAGATGACCATGCACGAGGTACATTCTGAGTTAATATACAGACACCAAAATATCATGTACAAAATACTTGGATGAGAAATTTGGCTCTTTATCTGTTCTCAACAAATTCCAGGTGTGAAACTGGGTTATGTAACTGGGGAGAATGCTGATCTACTTCCTCATCTGAATTGCAGTGTTTGAACCTATCTCAGTCTGAAATACATTAATTTAGTTCCTTTTTTTATATATATATATATTGAAGAAGCAGTGATCTTAGAAGTTGTATTGAAAGATTTGTGCTAAAAAGCAACCATAAACTGAGAACTATGCAAATGAAAAAAAATACAAACAATAAACCCCCAAAAATTAAATTTCAATATTACTTCTCATTTAACCAAAATGAACAAAGTCATGAGATTTCAGCTCTGGAAAGTGAAATGAATGGAAATTCTTCTATATTCACATAAAGACAGGATATGTTTTTATGTAAACACCTTTATCATCAATAGATCTTAAATGTCAATAATGTCAATAACAATGATATTGTCAGGATGTCTTCTGTGTTGTAATGTCTTTATTACCAACAGGTTTTTTGGCCCCTAGATTTGACAACTTTCCAAAGAGCATTCTCACAAAGGAATTCTTTAATTGATTTATTCAATAAAACAAACAGTAACACCCTTTCAAATTTTTTATTTCTGTTCCCATCTGAACCAGAGGGACTTGGACTGATTGCTTTATAACTCCTAATTTAATAATTGGTTGCATTATTTGCAGAAGCTATAAGGGAACCAAAGAAACAAAGTGAACAAATTAATCATATTAAATATATAAATGAGGCTGCAAATGAAATTTTATAAGTCAATTCTTGTAGCCAATAAGGATAGTAGCAAAGATAAATATTAAAACAATACAATAAAGCTCTTTTTGGTATTTAATTAGAAAAAAATAATAGTTCAAGACTGAATGTGTTATTTTTTATATGAATGTAGAAAACTCATTAATTAACTTGAGCAAGGCTGGGATGGGCTATGATTTCAACAAGAAGGTTATGTCCAAAGAGAAAATAATTCTGAAGGCTTTTGTGCTACTGTGAAATGCTGTTTCTGTCTATTTCTTTTATTAATTTTTATAATAATATATCTAATTGTAAATAGTTTAAATAAAAAAAAAAAACAGTTGCCACCGCCTAAGTCATATTGTCTGTGATCCATATTTTGTTCTTGTATTTGGCAGGGCTCCCCTGGTTTCCGTGGCTTACCCGGTAGCAATGGACTTCCAGGTGAAAAGGTAAAACTCTTCCTCTAAAAAAAATGCTAGACTTCTGGAGAATCCATGTGAATTTGAATGGATGATTTCAGATTCAATATGATGCTGATTTCCTTGCTGTGAATTTCAACATCTCTTTTTTCAGGGTCCTGCAGGTGAACGTGGTAGCCCAGGTCCTCCAGGGCCCAGTGGACCAGCAGGAGAGCGTGGACAAGATGGAGGCCCAGGTCTTCCTGGAATGAGAGTAAGACAGGACTTCTCAAAGAGAAAGTGTTAAACTCTCTAAGTGATACCTCATCTGATCTGATACAATAGAGGAGTCCAATAGAAAAATTTTCCATTAATTCCTTTATGTGGAGTATAGAGCAATAGATAATCATGCAGAGAAAATCTGTTACAAGTGAATGATGAAGCTTGTTTGAAGTTGAACATGTTCCTCAGATCTCAGGGTATGCCACGTACTATCATGAGATGTGGCTTTAATGTGAATTAACATTGGGTGATTTTTCTGTATGGTCTACATATTAGCAAATTTTATAATTTATTATGAAATGCTTTATGTTTCTTATATTTAATAGGTACTTGGGTTAATTTATTTTAATATGTTTATATTTAATATTTTTTTATAGGCTTACATTTACAATTTCAGTAATTCAATCATACATTAATTCTAAAATTTCAGTACACTTAAGTATTTGACTTATATTTACTGCTTATTTGAAATTAAAGCGAAGAGCCTCTTGGTCAGATTTTCATAGTACATATTAAGAAGATTTTCAGAAACAACCTATTATGTAACACGTACAGAATGTAACAATATTCTGTGAGCTATACTAAGAATTAGCAACTGCTGACAACAAATTCAAAAGTAAGCCTGACTGCAGCCTTCTGAGAGCTAAACAAGATTTTATTGGGAATGAAAAATCTAATAAAATAATAATTAAAAATATAAAACAATTTAACTAAAATGTGTTATAAATTGTGTTGCTTTTAAGTAGAGGGACATAAACAATTGTTTCATTCTTTGGTTTTTACCACCTGAAATCAGTTTTCATCCCAAATAGTGAAAGACTACAATCTTTGAGGACTTTGATTAATGTCCAATGTTTTGACTATACGTGATTCTCAGAGAAAGTGATGAACTCCTAACAGAAGAATTTGTTAGCTTTCACTAATTTTTCCCCTTAATGGGAATGGGGGGAGGTGGAAGGAGTTTTAGTCTTTATTAAAGAGGTTGAAATCAAGCAAGGAGTTTAAATTGTATGTTTATATATTAATATTTGCGTATTGTAACTTCATGCTATACATTTTAAACTGAAGAATAACGTCTTTTTTTCTTCAATTACAGGGTTTGCCTGGAATTCCAGGAAGCCCTGGCAGCGATGGGAAACCTGGACCTCCAGTATGTACATTGCGCAAATATTTTATACTAGTCCTTCCTACTGACCTTACCCTCATCTCACAGTATAAACATGACAAGTTGTTATTACAGTCAGATTGATTGTCTCCCTTTTTGTTTGTTTTAATTATCAGAGCACTTTATTTATAATAACTGTAATAACTCACTTTAATAACATTCTGCAAGTCCTGTCATTTAATAATATTTAAAATGCAAAGTATACAGAAACTTAGTTGAAATACAGAACACATAATAAGTTTTGAGTGACAGTGTCTCTAGCCTGATCTCACCCTCACTCACTGTTTAATGAGTCATGGATATTCATTTCTTTCACCTAACAGATGGAACATCTTCATTTCTTTTATGCTTATCCCAGGGTAATCAGGGTGAATCTGGCCGCTCTGGTCCACCTGGCCCCCCAGGCCCACGTGGTCAGCCGGGGGTAATGGGTTTCCCTGGTCCTAAGGGCAATGAGGTGAGTGGGATTTCTCCACTTCTCCTGTGCTTACGCTTGATCAATCAACTGTTAAGTTACTCCATAGTGGGGCTATCTGGTGCTGCAGTTTGAAGTTATTGTATGCTGACCAGAACAGGTATTCTAAATTCCAAATTTGATCTTTCCCTTTTGTAAGGGTGCACCAGGTAAGAATGGAGAAAGAGGCCCTGGTGGACCACCTGGAACACCTGTAAGTTTCATTAACATTTTGTTTACATGTACGATAATTTATGAATGACATAATATGAATTAATAATGATTTTGTGACTCTTATAAAAATTGTATCAACCCAAAACTACAGCCTTCTTTTGTCTTTGTATAGGGTCCTGCTGGGAAGAATGGTGATGTTGGCCTCCCAGGTCCTCCTGGACCTTCTGTAAGTGTGGTAGTCCATAAGAGACAACTATCAGTTATTGCCAAGGTGGTCTGTCTTCTATAGGGATTGAGTTTAGGGAAAGAAAAATATTTTTAATTAAATAAATAAGTCTTTTATTTAAAAAAAAAATAAAAGAGGTCTTCTTTTCCATTATTTTAATAAATTAAAACTTTGTTAGGAGAAATCTGAGTCAGGCATACCTGGTTTAAATTGAAATTAAAGGTCAATTTAGATCGCTTGGGGATTGACCAGTTTTTCAAATTGAAGCACAGTATTTCTCCCTTTAATATTTATAAGAGATAGCATTTCAGACTAATATCATGTAAAAATGTGACTGCTGAATAACATTTATTGGTTGGAATGAAAAGAGCAAATACCAGAACACTAATTAGTCTTAGGGACTGTGCAATGTTTTAAACAGATCATGATAAGAAGGTATAGAATAAATACGATGTGAAGGTGTTTATATATTGAGAAAATGTTCTCAGAAAAATTTCTTTTTTTTTTTCTTTCTTCTCTTTGATTCTAGGGTGGTCCTGGGGAGAGAGGAGAACCAGGACCTTCAGGTCCACCCGGCCTCCAGGTGCTGTGTGTTTATTTTTTATTGGCTTCCTATTCTTTTTAATAGATTAAAACACACACAAAGAAAGAACAAAACACAGGGGGCATCTAAACATTTTCATTTAGGTGCATATCATCATATTTTGAAGTAAGACAGATCAACCACTTGACAAAAGTTGCTTAGGATTTCTTAATTGCAAACCAGAGGGCTAGCTCCTTAGACCATGTCACATAAGGCATCTAGCTACCAATTAGCACCTCCTACTCTGTAAAGGATAGGAATGAGTTGAGTATACATCTTTATGTCAAAAAGACTTGCTATGTAGGAAAATGCATAATTTATCTGTGTAACAGAGATGATAATACTGTTCCCTCATATAGGGCTTGCCTGGTGGACCAGGACCAGCTGGAGAAAATGGAAAGCCCGGAGAGCCAGTAAGTAGAAGTCCCCTTTTTTTTTAAAAAAAAAAAAAGAAAAAAATTTAACCAGAAACGTATGAAAACCTCTTTCTAGATTACATTTCCAATTTCAGATAGCTATCAGCATTCTGCAGAGCAGAGAAGTCTACTTTAAGGGATAATGGGCGAGAGAAACAGTGCCAACTACAATGTACATTTTACTAAGTAAAGTGCATGGATAACTTGCATTTATTTTGTCATAAACAGGGGCCAAAAGGTGATATTGGAGGACCCGGATTCCCAGGACCTAAGGTAAACCATACAGTAATGGTTATACAATTAAATGAGGAATTAACAAACTATAAGCCTGACAACAAAGAATAACACATTTCTTTGCCACAGGGTGAAAATGGTATCCCAGGTGAACGTGGTGCACAGGGTCTTCCCGGGCCTCCTGGAACAAGAGGTGGGCCAGGTCCTGCTGGTGCAGAAGGTGCCAAGGTACCCACAGATTTCCTTGCTTCCTACTATTGTGTGCATCCTTTGGGCTCGTGTTCTTTTTTAAAAAAAAAAAAATAAAAATCTTTTCTAACTGTTTTTTTTGTTACTCATTAGGGTCCTCCTGGACCCCCTGGTCCTCCTGGAGGCACAGGGCTGCCTGGCTTACAGGGAATGCCTGGAGAAAGAGGAGCTTCTGGAAGTCCTGGACCAAAAGGGGATAAGGTAACACACCCATAGAGACTCACACAGGCTCTGCCAATTTTATGCTAACTCAGTGTTAGCTTCCCACAAGACACTGGCTTTGTTCACACTGTCACTTTTGGCCTGATTTCAGAAGTACTGACTGTGTGGCAGCATTGTTGATTTAGCAGCATGGTATGGATTCTATGTATTAAAAATTATTGGATTTTTCACCTGCTTTAAGATATGCTAGATATTTTGCTGTGTTAGATCTCATTGGAGAGGGGTGCATCAAAACAGTTCTGATAATGCTAATAAACAGTGATAATAGTTCATACCATGGGCAAACAGTTTGGCACAGGCTCCATTTTGAATTAATTTGTTTTTTTTCCCATCAAAGTTGCCAGTATCTGATGCTGAATACTGGGCAGAATGTCATCCCCAATTTTAGATGTGTATGATCACAATAAGGAAATCTGGTTATTGAGGCACCCTTAGTATGACATTCTCTCCCCGGGATGTTTTAATTCTTCTCTTCTCCCACGCGGCTCATTTTATGCTTGCTTTTTGCTTATGCTTTTTACATCTTATGCTTGCTAGGGAGAACCTGGTGGCAAAGGTGCTGATGGCCTTCCTGGTATAAGAGGAGAGAGAGTGAGTAGTCTTTAAATATCTAACTGTTTGTCAATTAACTTCCCATAGTCTCCACCTAGAATACGACCAAACTTACAGTGAATACTGTCTAGGAGACAGTATTGACTAAAGTAGTAATCATATTGTATTTCGTTCTGGCAGTGAAAATTTGGTTTCATAAACTAAATTATACTTAATACTAGTTTTTGTGATTGCAGCTGCTTTTTTGCTTACAGTAAGCAGAAGATTACAATTAATTGGGACAATGTTTTGGAGGGAAAACATCAACACAAATGTAGGGAAAACGTTACTAGTTTCCTAAATCTCATTAACCCTTGAGGAAAATGCTGGATATAATGAAGCTTTAAAAACCATCATGATAGTAAGTATTCTCATACAGAATACTTCCATAGATTACTATATATTACATCTATATAGCATATACACACATTGTGCTTTAACCCAAGCCAGCTACTAGGACCTCACAGCTGCTCGATTACTCCTGCCACACCAATGGGGTAGGGAGAAAAGCAGGGGGAAGGAAAAAACCTTATGGGTTGAGATAATGACAGCTGAATACAACAGGACTGGAAGCAGAAAATAACAATAAAAATACTGATGGTAAAAGAATATACAAAATTAATTTAAAAAAACCAAACACAAATAATGCTCAATATCTGATGATCAGTTGCCCAGCCCATCCCAAACAGTGGTTGTGGATTCCTGTCCATTTGTATACTGAATGTGATGTTTATGGTACAGAATATTCCTTTGGCCAGCTTGTCCTGTCTGTGCACCTCCTCAGCTTCTATATGAAACTGAAAAAGTCAGTGGCTAATGTAAATACTACTTAGCAACAACTAAATAAATGTGTCATCAGCATTATTCTCATACTAAATCCAAAACACAGAGGCTAGTAGAAAGAAAATTAACTCTATACCAGCTGAAACAAGGAGAACATAAAATAGACCCCTGAAATACATACATATATCTAATGAATATGTGCAAGCATATATATATATCAAAATGATGACCATCAAATATGCAGTTTGTGTGAGTTGGAGGAAATGTAAAACGTATTTCAAACCATCAGATGTGCACTAAATTCTCAAGAATGAAAAATGTCAGGAAGCTAGTCAAGAGATGTTGAATGTATACTGATGAATTATGGACCAATTATCCATAGGAAAAGTCAGGGCAATGGATAACTTTGGGTTAGGTTTAGACACTACAAAAAAAACCCAAAACAAACCATTCAAAACAGTGTGATCTCAGATTGTCACTCCAAAATGTAGCATGCAACAACATGTTGTCATTGTAGACTTACTTCCATTTAAATATGCTCAGAAATCTTCTTACACTGAAAGACAAATGCTTTTGACCAAAATAGAGGAATTAACATTGCCAGATTTCAATATAAAATACATTATTTTCTAATTTTTTAGGGTAATGTAGGTCCTATTGGTCCTCCTGGTCCTGCCGGCCCACCTGGAGACAAGGTAATGGTGTTTGATAGTGTAAATAGTCACACTGGTGGCTAGCTCATGGACAGAAGAAAAACACCTAGTATCATTCTTGTTCCTTACAGGGAGAGACTGGTCCAGCAGGTGCCCCAGGTCCAATGGGTTCCCGTGGTGGCCCTGTAAGTGTCATTTTCTTCCAGTATAATTTCACCATGGCTCTTCTCACCTAGTATAGACATCATTGTTGCACCTACCTGGTGAGAAATGTGTGGCTTGAGTTCAAAATAAACTGGTCTTATTTGGTCCTGCTGACTTTTGGGATTTTTCAGGTACTAGGCACTTCAGAAAACCAGTGCTTTTAACAGTGTAAAGGGTTTGGAGGGCTGCAGTGACAGGTCAGGGCAAGAGTATGAACAATAGTTGTTTCCATCTTGTTCTATAGTTAAGCAAACCTTTAAAAATACTCTTTAATTTGTATTTTTATATTGATAATACAACATTTTGGGTCTCAGTTGGATCTGGAGAACACCATGGATTGTACTCACGGTTTATACAGATGTAACAGAGATTAGTTTGTCACACTTTCAATAACTATTAAATAATTCCTGAGCAACTGTTTTTAGAGCTCAGGAGCAGCTGTTATTTTGGGTTTGGTTTTTTCCCTCTGAAGGCTGGTAAGACAAAGAAACTTCAGTGGTAGTCATGGGAGTGTTCTCTAACTTGTGAAAGTGAAGCCCATCTCTCCAGCATCTTCAGTTGCTGACACATTGTTTTCTCCAGGGTGAACGAGGAGAACAAGGTCTTCCTGGACCTGCTGGTTTCCCTGGAGCTCCAGTAAGTATAAATATTTAAAAGCAGTTGAATGTGATTACCAGTTTTTAGTTTCACTAAGTTCATCCATCTCAGAAAGGCTTGCTGTAACCACTTTAACATAAATACCTGATACATACATTTGATTCATTTCCTACTCTTTCTCTGCCCAAGTCACACATAAAGCAACATTTCTTTACCCTTTCCTTCCTATATTGGTAGACCAATAGAGTTCAACTGCATTCACATTTGATTTTAATATGGAAATTGCCTTCAGAAGAGTATCTGGATAGGGTTTCTTATCACAGTGTTATCATCTGTATTTTTTGAGTCATAATATATCAATATAATTTTTCTACAGGGACAAAACGGGGAACCTGGTGGGAAAGGAGAAAGAGGCCCACCTGGTCTAAGAGGAGAGGCTGGACCTCCTGGAGCTGCAGGTCCGCAAGGCGGTCCTGGTGCACCAGTAAGTTTTTGCTGTTCCTTATTGCTACAGAAAGGTTCCTTCAGCCTCAAGGTGGCTGGGCCCAAATGAAAGCATTTGAATTGCCTGAAACTTAATGGAATGTCCTATGATTTAAATCTATTTATCAAATAATTTGCTTTATCTGTTTTCTTCCATTTAGGGTCCACCTGGTCCCCAAGGAACAAAAGGAGAACGTGGATCTCCTGGAGGCCCTGTGAGTATCTCTTTGTCTGATAAAGAACTCTATCTATTACAACAAATGTGATGTAAATGAAAAACCAAACCTTCAGTGACTTTAATAGCTGCAGTTCAAGAATAATTAAAGTGCTCCAGAAGGAGTAATTAAAGTGTTTAGTGATCTGGATTACATTGATTTTAATATAAGTAAGGTGCCAAAAATAGCTTTTGGCACAATCACCCAAAGCTATAGAAAGGCTTATCTCAACAGTTGTTAGATTCACATGAGGTCTTTGCCAAGTTTCTCAGAGCCTGTTAGCTCACCTCTGAGGAAAGTATGGGATGGGACCTTCCCTTTATAAATAAATAAGTAAATAAATAAATAAATTTGTTAACTATTCAGGACATTTAATTCAAGTTTTAAGCAAAACAGCTAAATATAATTACAAGTCAGCTGATATATAATAATCAGCTTGTTCATGTTTTTCCAATCTTCAGAAAATGACAACTAAAAGTATTGATCTTTCATAGGGTGCTGCTGGTTTCCCTGGTGCTCGTGGTCTACCTGGTCCCCCTGGTAACAATGTAAGTTGTCTTATCCCCCTTTTGTTCTTACTTTGTGGATATATTTGGACATACATTGATATATTAAACTATACCAAGCTGTATGTACCTTGACATGAATATAACACATGTAACATGCCTCCTGTTGTCTGTCTTACTCTTTCATGATGCAGAAAAATATTCAGTTCAGGATCTTGAACTGGTATGCATATTCGAAAAATTTTGTAGATCACTGTTGAACTATTGTTTTTTTTAGATCACTGTCGATCTACTGGTTTTTTGGTTGCCTGTAGAATGGAATGACATAAGCTTTCATTATCTTGGGACAGAGGAGTTTGGAAAGATTCTTGTAGGAAATTTTCTCTTGTATGATATGGCCTACATCTCAAGTTTAATTTACCAGTCGTCTGCAGTGTCCTATTATAAGTATGTGTGCTGATGAGTTAGATAATTCCATTATTTCATGCAATATCTGTGTGTGAATAAAAGCTGTTTCATAAAACCCTTTCATGTTCAACATGCACCTACTTTTGACTTGCATACTGAAAATTAGATTCTTATTTTTGATTCTCTAAATATTAAGAAAATTTGAAGAATACAATGGATTTACTCATTTTAAAATCAAAATTGCGAGTAATTCTTTGTTGTGTTGTGAGATATAAAGTAATAAAACTTTAAATATTTGAATAAATATATGTTTATTTTCTGTCATATAATTACAGACAGATGCAAATTAGAATATTGCTGAATGAAAAGGAAAAGTAGGATTTTTATTTAAGGTACTGTCAATGTAATTTAAGGTACAAATTAAGGTAAATTAAGGTACAAAGTCAATGTCATTCTTTCTATTTATTGGCTAAGTTAAGAGTTTTCGTGAAAGAGGTTTCTTTCTGCACGTGTGCAAGAAACTACTTTGAAGGTATCTGGCATGAGTGATTCAAGAAATCAGTGGGGTCTGCAACTATTTCATATTTTTGTGGCAGAGCCCTGGGTTAGGAATGTATGTCTTATGGTGGATGCGTTACAAACACTGGGCATCCGAACTGTGTGGGTGTTGTATTATGCAAACCACTAGTCCAGACAGTAGGGAGAAAAAAAACAAAAACAGGTTTGAAAGCTGTAGGTGAAAGGTTTCTCTTTATAAAACCAGATTAGATTTGGGTGTATAGAGTATAGATCCTAAATCACCTTCAGGCAATTAATCAAGTCTGATCGGTTTTCATGAGGAAAGATCAACAGTAAACACGCTACTGTTTCAGGTAACACAGCTCACAATTTTATCTTAAAAATTCTTTTTAGGGTAGTCCAGGTCCCCCTGGTAATGCAGGGCCTGCAGGCAAGGATGGGCCTCCTGGACCCCCTGGTAGTGCTGGTTCTCCTGGCGGTCCAGGACCTTCTGGAGCAAGAGGTGAGCCTGGCCCACCAGGTGAAAAAGGATCACCAGGCACACGTGGAGAAAGGGTAAGTACACGTCCAGCAATGGACTGTTACACTAATTGACAGGGAATATGTTTGTCAAGAATAAGAAGCCACCAACTGAATGTTGCAGATCCTCGGTATTGACCACTCTGACCTTTTCCTAAACAGGGGGCACCAGGAGAACCAGGTCCTCAAGGAATTGTTGGTGGCCGGGGTAACACGGGTTTGCCAGGTCTGCGTGGCCCAAGTGGTCCACCTGGGATGGCAGGTGCAAAGGTGAGAGTGCCTTCACTGCAGCAATAGCTTCAATGCAACAACTGTAATCCAGCTGCTAAAAGTACCTTTGTGTTACAAAAAGTAATAAATGTGTTGTATTTTTAGCCTAGAGAGTACAGAATTTACAGTTATATTTGTTTGCATCCGTAAGATCAAGCCAATTTCTGATAACAAGCTGCTGTGGGATTTAAGGCTGTCTCTAATCTCTATTACCAAGAAGTGTATAACCAGCTTCACCCACTTATGGGGGGCAATGGGCTATAAACTCTCCTTGAGACAAGAATTGAGTCATAGTTTCACGTACCGCAGGATGTTTGTCTTTGCTTAATCGTTTCTTGCTTAAATATTATGACCCAAACAGAAAAGTAGTTCCACCTCTCTCCAGAAAAGGTGATGTGAGGCTTGATTTGTATTTTATCACTAATATTGTGGTAGGCCAGCATTTTTTTGCTAACTGGTTTTTGGGTTTGGGCAGATAAGACACGGCATACCTGTTTATCATTTCTTAGTTGACCAAGTACTAAGGAATGTTCCTTGAGTTCAATGGCCTTGCATGAATAGTACTAGCGATGAAAGAAAACAGTTTGGGCAAGATTTTGTCTTTCTTGACACAATCACTGAAGTTACACTGGCCCTTCATTTTATTAGGTCTCCTTCATAATCACTGCATATTTAATTAAAGATATATAATATGATGGAATTTCATAAATATATTATTGGCAATTAAATCCTTTCCCTTTTTGTTCAGGGTGAAGATGGTAAACCAGGCACCAATGGTGTCCCAGGAGAACGTGGTGCTCCTGGTCCACAAGGTCCTATTGGACAAAGAGGCTTACCTGGAGAGCCTGGCAGAGATGTGAGTGGATGTGTTAGACCTTCCTGCTAGCTTGTGAGTTACAACCAGGAGACACGGGGACTAAAGATGCTATAAGGTTCACAAAGCCTTCCTCAGGTGCCTGATGCACAGGGGCCCAGGCAGATTACATCCTCGAGTAAGGTGGTGTAGAGTGCTGTCTCTGCTGTAACTTTTACTGCCTGTGGACCATGTCTCTGTCTCACATGGAACTGAACAGGAGACTGCACTACCTGTAAACCTACAAAATAATGCAGGTGTGAGAAACCTTTTGTGGGCCCCTCCACCTCTAGGAATTCTTCCTTCTTGATAACGTTCTCTTCTCTGATGAGCATTATTTAAGCTTACTGGAAAACAAGCTGTCTATTCATCATCCAGCTTATGAACAAACTTTACCACTCTTTTTTTTCCAGGGTAACCCCGGCTCAGATGGCTTACCTGGACGTGATGGATCTCCAGGAGGCAAAGTATGGAATCACCAGTATCTTTAGATTACCAGATAAATGATATGTAGAGATGGCAATCTATGTAGCTAATTCTGTGCTATGTAATTTTTTCCTTGAATTTCTTAGTAGTTCTGTAAAACATTAAATTTCTTATCATGTCAACTGTGATTATCTGCAGGGTGACCGTGGTGAAAGTGGCTCTCCTGGCCCTCCGGGACCTCCTGGGCACCCTGGACCTGCAGGTACTAGTGGTGCACCTGGAAAAGCTGGTGAAAGAGGATTTCAGGTAAGACCAAAATAAATAGCTTACTGCTTATTTACATACCTTTCCTATGCAAAGTGCATTTCATGCTGTAATAAAGTGGAAGTTTGGAGGAGTCAAGCTTTTGTTACTGTCGTAGTTTCTTGGCATTGAGGACCTCTTTATAAGAATATCAAGAGGAAATACATCATGGTTTATGTTCCTGATAACTGTATAAATTAAGCTCAAAATCCACATACTTCTTAGGATGCCAAAAAGTGCATCATCCCACCAGGCCCTATCTTAATTTCCATCCCATCTGGTGCTCATGCAGCACAAGGGATGTTATTTATTTGAGCTAAGGGAGTGACTTTGGAAGTCTTCAAGTTACTTCTGAGAAGTGCTGACAGCAGCACAGATTGAGCTCCGAGCACCTCACAAAATGAAGAAGGGGTCAAGTGCATGTGGTATATATCAGTGCCTACAACGAGCTGAGTAAGACTAACATTGGTAGAAAAAAAGAACTGACCAAAGTTCTTACTGATTATATAGTGTGCGTGGAGTTTCCTCTTGTTTCCAAACAGCTGTTGCCTTTGAACATACTGCTTATCTGGAAATAAAAAGGCAGTCTAGTCAACTCCAAGTGATCCATGCCATCTTATTCTTATTGTGTCACAGGGTCCACCTGGCCCTCCTGGCTCTGCTGGTCCTGCTGGTGCTCGAGGTCCTGCTGTAAGTCATATTTAAAGTATTTGTGATACATACATTCACTATTTCCTGCTTTTTGAGCATTTTTCTTACTTCTTTATGTATTCTTTTTATTGCAAATCTACTCTTAAAGGGTCCTCAAGGTCCACGTGGTGATAAAGGTGAACCTGGTGAAAGAGGTAGCAATGGCATAAAGGGTCACAGAGGATTTCCTGGTACTCCCGGTCTCCCTGGTCCTCCTGTGAGTATTTTGCATTGGATCAAGAATTACAGCTCTTCTTGGTTCCTTTAGTTTTAGTCCTAGAGAGCTAGTTAGCCTAAACTTAATTTACTGAGAAAAGAAAGATAGTATAAAGAACCTGTGTAATTTGATTCTCAAATGTGTTCAAAAGTCCAGATTCCCTGAATCAGCCCAAAATAAGTGTTAATGAAGACCGGGAAAAAGCTGCTAGGAGCTAAAGCTGGATTTGCTAAAATCTTTCAGCTACGTATCTGCCCTTGCCTGAACACTTTCATTTACATATGCTATTCCTGATAAAATTATAAAAGGTAAAAATAGGGGTTGAAATATTTGTGTATTAGAAATCTATGCAAGAGAGACATCTAAGTGCACATAAAGCTACTCAGAGTCCAAATACCTCTCTTCTGTCACGCATCTTTTGCGGTAATTAATATCAGGGCACAATGGGCTAGAAATAGTAAATGCTGTAAACTACTGAATTGGAAACATTCATTACCATTTTCAATGGTTCTTAAAGGCTAAAAGAACTGAAAGATAATAGACAGGCATGCCCTAGGTATTTATGACAAGTAAAAATTCTAAGAAGGATTTATACTGAAAAGAGCTATTAATAGCACTCATGATACAAGTGAGAATCAAGGAAACAAAACTCACCTATTTAATCTAACAATAATGGCCAAAAGATGAAAGTATTAAATATAAATTACACCAATACCAGCCTATTTAACAACGCAACGTAACCTGTTGTCTCACTTATAACGTGAGTGAAAATAAATAAATAAATGCATTCTCGTTTACACTATAACAGCGAAATGATTAATGATTCTTAAACACATGGTTTAGTTCTTTGCGGTACATACATAAAGCAAATTTTTTAGTGCATTTGAAAACGTGAGTGTTTTCACTCACGTTGTTGACTGAAATTTACTGTTAATATGATTTCATAGTAATGTCCAGCATTTTGAGCCTACAGCTATGTATTCTTATGAATACAAAATTTCATCTTGTGTTAGTTGGTTTTCTTGCATTTTGGATGATATTGCATCACTAATACTTTTCCATATGGAAAACATTTGATGATTTTTCTGGTTAAATAATCACAAACACTCTCATATCTGACATAGGCTTCTGGTAAGGATGTATCTCTTACAAAGATGTTTTAATGTGTCTATTTAAGGCACATCCAGCTAGATACAAAGCCTTACAGGGAGGAGTATGACTTATTTATCTTTTCTTCATAGGGTCCCCTGGGTCCACAAGGCGCAATTGGAGGTCCAGGAGCTTCAGGTGCAAGGGTAAGACAAACTTCCTTAGCTTAACTGGAAGGAAGACTCAGACTGTTTCTTTAAAAATAACTAAAAAAAAAATAAAAATTAAAATTGGCCATTTTAACAGGTAACAGCCAAAGAAAGACACCTGATAAATCTGACAGGAATGTTTGAAAACTCTCACAAAGTATTTCTGAGTTTGAGATTACCTGGTGAAGTATTTTGACCATACTATTTGTGTTGAACATTGTTCTAGGGTCCCCCAGGACCAGCTGGGCCACCCGGAAAAGATGGTACAAGTGGCTATCCTGGTCCAATTGGTCCTCCTGGCCCTCGTGGTAACAGAGGTGAAAGTGGTCCTGCAGTAAGTAAATTGTGCACACTCAAACAAACAAATCTTCAGGGATTATATATGAAAGATAGGGTGCTCTCCCATTTAAGCATCTCCCTCAGAAAATTCTGCACTTCACAGAATTTTAGGTAGGAGGTATCTAGCTATCAAGGCTAAATCCAAAGACATACAGATCATTTGTGGTCCAGTGGAACTATTGACGTACTGGGTGTTGTGTGAGTCTCAGATAGTCATTGATTTCTCTGCTTACACTGAGAAGGCAGGATGTCCTCTTCACTTCAGAACACATACGCCCTTTGTGTCTTGGAAGCTATGAAGCAGGTTTCCTAGACTCCTCTAGAGAGGCCAGCACTGCATAGATCACTGGCATAGTTACTTCTCCTAAAGCCAAGATGTGGTTATTCTCTGGATTTTGGTGTAAAGGGTTCCTTCTTCTCACAAGCCAGACAGAAGAAGGACAGTCACATCTTAACAAAATTGGGAGAAGAAAATTCCTATCTTAGCAATATAAAGGCCTGGAAAGTCTAACAGATGTTTATATGTAATAAGTGCCATTACTTAGTGAGTAAGTAAAATAAAAGTTTGTGTGAGAATTGTCATTTTTAATAGTTTTTTATTTAAATCTGTGATCTCTACTTAGCTCTATGTTCGTTATTTTTGTAGGGTCCACCAGGCCAGCCTGGTCCTCCTGGTCCTTCTGGTCCTCCTGGTCCATGTTGTGGTGGTGCTGCAGCTATCATGGGTGGTGAAAAAGGTCCAGTGGGCTATGGGTATGAATATCGAGATGAACCAAAAGAAAATGATATCAATCTGAGTGACATCATCTCTTCAATGAAATCAATTAACAATCAGATTGAGAATATCATTAGTCCTGATGGGTCACGGAAGAATCCAGCTCGTAACTGCAGAGATCTGAAATTCTGCCATCCTGAGCTCAAGAGTGGTATGTAGGTCCTCATTTTCACAAATGGTGGCAGATCTGTTTGGGTATTTTTTCATGAATGCTATTGTCTTTGAGTACTTAAATGCAGAGATGCTATGAAAATTTGAATTGTGGTTTTGGGTTTTTTTAACAAACATCATGATAAAGAGGATAAAATAATAATTTTAAACTTTTAATTCACTATGTATATACTCAGTATATACACTAGCTTCAACTCCAGTCCTCACATGCTTAGAAGTGAACATTGTTTAAACAATTTTATGGAAAAAAACCCACATCACAAGTATAAGTTTCTATATTTATATCAAATGTCAGTCATATGTCTTCACATGAACTCAGTATATTTTGATACCATCTTATTTTCTGTGGCTTCTCTTCTGTCAAAATTCGTATGCTTCCTTGTGTGGCTTGGGAATCTGGCACAGAAATAAGCTTTACCATCATTCAGTCAGATTCATTTCCAAATATATTAAGCCCCTTAAACACTTCTTTTTTTTGCTTTTTCTTTTTTTTTTGTTCCTACCTCCAGGAGAGTACTGGATTGATCCTAACCAAGGCTGCAAGATGGATGCTATTAAAGTGTACTGTAATATGGAAACTGGTGAGACATGCCTCAGTGCTAACCCCAGCACTGTGCCAAGGAAAAACTGGTGGACCAGTGAAAGCAGTGGAAAGAAACACGTTTGGTTTGGAGAATCTATGAATGGAGGCTTCCAGGTAAGAAATTACCACACCTAACAGCCTGAAAGGTAGTACACAGATTGTACTGATCTACTAATAAATAACCCTGAAATCAAACCAAGTTTAACATTTAGTGTGTGAAATAATAACAACGTGGACTGTCCCTATATGGATTAAATAAAAACTGTTGCTTATTTGTTACACTCTGCAGTTTAGCTATGGTGATCCTGAGCTTCCGGAGGATGTCTCAGAAGTTCAGCTGGCCTTCCTCCGCATCCTCTCAAGCCGTGCCTCCCAGAACATCACTTACCACTGCAAGAACAGCATTGCCTACATGGATCAAGCCAGTGGAAATGTTAAAAAAGCTCTGAAACTGATGAGCTCCACAGAGAGTGAGATTAAGGCTGAAGGAAACAGCAAATTCACGTATGCTGTTCTAGAAGATGGCTGTACTGTAAGTAAACAAGACTTTGGCATATAGTATTGTAATAAATAATTCCCTCTGAAGGACTAGGCCCATAATAAAGGAAGAGAGTGCTCTGCATGGCCTGAATAAGGAGAGGACATAGTGTTGAGAGGAACACATGGAAAGAGAAAGTTATGAAATCCAGTAAACTGTAAGATAACTTTCACAGAGCCTGACACTGATTTCTCTAACATGGTTTTTCTTTTTTCTCTTTAACTTCACAGAAACACACTGGTGAATGGGGTAAAACAGTTTTTGAATACAGAACACGCAAGACAATGAGGTTGCCTGTGGTTGATATTGCACCCTTAGATATTGGCCGTCCTGATCAGGAATTTGGCGTGGACATTGGCCCAGTCTGCTTCTTATAAATCAAAGACCCTGCTCTTTCTGAAACTCCAGCAAACAGATTCACACTCCAACTGTGCTCCTTTGTTTTAGCCTTGTCAACTAGTACAGGTGACCATCAGTATCCCAGTTATTTATTAACAGAATTTCTGGGGGGAAAATCAATTTGATATCAAGGGTTATTTTTCTCGCTATTACACAAAGTACAGTAAAAATGCTTTTTTTTCCTCTATTTTTTTTACCAAATTCCATCTTCAAAACATGTCTCCGTGGTGCTATAATACAACTTCAACACTTAATAAAACAACACTGTGTTCTATTATTTGAATGTTAGCCAATTTACAAAGCACTGATTGCTCCCAGTACCAAAGTTTACCCTTCCTTCTAAGATGCAGTCCATAAATCTAGGAAGACCTCCCTGTTTCAACTACCTCAACATGGACAGAAACTGGGATGTGTCTGATGAGTCAAACCAAAAGACAATCAAGCAAATCAATCAAAACACATTGGACCCATTGGTTAATTCATTCGTACATTTGGAATCATTTGGTACAAAATTGTCTATTTCTGTACTGATTAGTTGCGAAAAAGTACAGTGCATTTTAAGAGTTTAGTAATACCTTGATGTCAGTAGTCACCATAATTTTATTGTTGGATTGTAGTCTGTTTTATCAAAGGTGCTTTTCTACTTTCCTGTCATTGCTGGTCAAGACCACTAAAATTAGGGAAGTGTAAAAGACTAATATGATGGTGCTAATGTATTTTTCACTCCTAACTCTGCAAGTCGGGGTTATTGACTTGCTTAAAAAAATAATAAAGAGGTAAAGATTTAAAGTAATTGTACATGTCTCCTGTCAAAGATTGTCATTGGCATGTCACAGTTCAGAACTTTCTCCCTTCACTCTGTAAAAGTCAATAAAGCTGCAAAATTGTGAACTTCTTCTGTCCCGTTAACACATTTATAGTGTTGAAGGTTAACCATCTTTGTAAGCTTTTATATGGTTGTTGGTCTATTCCTTACAGAGACACATAATAAAATATCTTAATAAAACTCCTTGTTGTTTCATAAAACTGACTTTTTTCATTTATTTTGCTATTTGTATGTCTTTCTTCAAACAAATAAATAAGGCAGGACCCAACTCTGGTACCACTGTACTTGATTTTTCTAAGATAATTTGTTTGAAGGAAAATTCAAAGATATTTCTGAGATAATTTATTTGAAGGAAAAATCCTAAGGCATTGTACTATGAAAATTTTTTCCTACTTTTTCCACTCCTTTCCAGCCAGTGGTTCGGTGTTTTTTTTTCAAGAGAGGATACAAGATCCAAACCAGCACTCATGCACCAAGGCAGATCAGTTTGGAGGAAATATGACTTTAATCCCCCCAAAAAACCCTATCTCAGCCTAAATAAATAGGCAGTCATAGGTTACTATCCTTTCAGACGGCAGCTTAAATAAATGGCCTATGGATTCACCCACAGTGCTGGCTACAGGTACTTGCAGTTTGATGAGGCTGACAATCTAAGCATTTTGATGTTTTTTCTGGTTGTTGGAGCTGCATGACTAAGTCATCCCAGGATCTTAGCAAAAATTCCAGGAGATGCAATTACCAAAGTAGTTTGGCAGCGTCTGAGTTTCAGGCCAGAAGAAGGAACCTAGACACACACCAGAATCCGGGCTATGATACCTCTCCCAGCGGTAGATGCTGATACATGCTACTCAGACTTTCCCATGAAGGAGGATACAGAGCCTGCCCTGACATCATTACTGCACCACCATGCATTGCTTCACAGCCAATGGTCATTAAGGATGCCCTACAACAAGATCAGGCAATGAAAATGAGGGAGGAAAAAAATATCAGATTCTTAAAGGTTCTCAATGATGGTTATGGATCATGTATCCTCTCAGAATACTTTTTGGATTGGACCAAGCTGGAAAACTGGGCAGAGAAATGTTTCAGTACTTCTGTGACTGAATAAATGGCTGGTAGCCAATTACCTAACCTTAAAACTGAGGGTGTGGGGCATTTTTCTAAAGGAAGTATATAGTCTTTGTTTAATAATGTCTACCAATGAAAGGTAATTACTAGAACATTTGCAGAAAACACAAAAAATTATGCCAAGACCACTATAAAATAATTTCCTCGATCCAAATACCTTCATTTTTTTCAGAGGGTCAGTTATTAAGCCATCATAACTCTGATACTCCTGTACTTTTACAGGAAGTTCTTTGAACGTAAGAGATATATGAAACAGACCAGGTTAATAAATAAGAATTTGCTTAAATAATAAGGCTAGCCTTTGGATGATTTATATTTCAATCCTATTTTTTTAACTCTGATTTATTTTGTCAGCCTGCAAAAGGCTCCAGCTTTTATTTTACAAGGGAAATGAAATATAATAAAAAAAATTTCTTACCTGACACTTTCAGGCTATCAGTACCTTTATTCATTGTTATATGGAGCTGCACATGAAGTTCATAGACTACAGCACTTCTGGGAATTAGATACCTTTTGCACAGGTAAATAATAGGAGTCTTTCATAGCTGTATGGAAACACCAACATCTGCTTTCAAACTCTAAGATAAGTTGATTTTTAGGCACATATTCAAGTGCATCTTCCTTTGACATATAAATTTAAAGTTGTGCTGGAGAAAAGAAACAAATAATACTACAGTCTACATAGCTGAAAACGAGGCATGAAGTTGAAAGAGGGGTACATACAAGCAAGGACAGAAGTTTCCCACACAGTAGTAAGACTGATACAAGAAATTTCTCATTCTGGCCCACAGCTTCTTATTCAGCCATATGTTACACCAATTGATATCCATACACTTCACAGCACCCAATTACTACGGCACTTTAGGGGAAAACAAGAAATGAAATGAACAAACACAACCAACCAACCCCCAAACCCTTCCCAGATCATACCAACAGCTTTAAGAGAGCACTAATTTAAGTTTTGTTATTTCTTTGGAAGTTCACCTTTCCAATTGATAGCAGGTTATCACCTAAAGGTGTAGCTCTTTCACAGGGCAACAGAACTTTTCTTCTGGTGAATGTAGACTCCCTATTGTCTGCAGCCTGGGGACTATTTCAACATTTACTTTCTACATTCTGTATGAAAATTAGGTTTCAAAAACTCAGAACATTGCAATAATCCAGACATCCTTCCCTAACAGGAAAACTTTACTATCTGATTAGGTTTGAATTTTAAACAATTTATAAACAGCTCTGAATCACTCGCTTATACAACCTTACCTCCCATTTAGTGATAGGTAAACTATTTTCTGTGTCCCATCATGTGGCTCTAGGCACTGCTTCAAAACTCCACAAGGATGCTTTCACAGCCCTTGCTGAGTGTGGTGTGAAAAATCACTGCAGAAACAGGTTGGCTTCAGCAATCCTCCCCATTGGTGGGAACCACCTGGGGACAGCTACTGGCAAGAGATGAGCTGTTCAAAGAGTTTGTGTCTCTGTAGCTTTCCACCTCTATGTTTCGCAGCTAGAAACCAGGCCAGGGC
The DNA here is from genome assembly GCA_013400375.1 of Thinocorus orbignyianus. Lineage (NCBI taxonomy): Eukaryota > Metazoa > Chordata > Aves > Ciconiiformes > Thinocoridae > Thinocorus > Thinocorus orbignyianus. The sequence goes on from VXBW01001855.1 coordinate 1,115,102, forward strand.
AAACAAACACTTATAATGGGATTGTGACGGTTTCAGAATTTGAATAGCTACTAGAATTTTTTTTTTTTTTTTTCTTTTTCTTTTTTTTTTTTTTTTTTCTTTCTGGCAGCTGGCTAACTATCAACAACTTTCCTTGCTAAGAAAAAGCAAGCTAGATACTCAACTAAGCAGCAATGTAATTTGTAAACCTCACTTTGTTATGATATCAGCTAAATAGTCTTAAGCCTGTATTCACAGGCAGTAACTTGGAGGAAGAGCTGTCTATGAGAATTTTGAATTCATAAAGAGGAAAAGTCTTCCCAACACCCACTTCACAATGCTACAGTTGCCCTGACAGCTTTAGTAGTGAAATCTAATTTCTAGTGTTCTTTGTCAGCTGCGTATCATTTATATAAGTTGGAAAACATGTTATTTTTGAGGACTGATTATTATTTATGACAGTAATACAGCTTAATTGTAGCCACCAAGTTAGAAAATATTTCTTATTATAGATAACATACCCATTTCAACCAAGACTGAAATCCTAGTGGTTCTTTGAAAAATCATATCCATTTCTTTTCAACAGGAAAGAAGTCATACCTAGCAGGCTCCAACTTTAAACTAAGTGCCCCTCTTTTGGAAATGTGAGTATGGAGGTACTTATTGCACAAATCTTAAACTACATTAATGTATGAAATATTTTTATTATAATTGAGCATTTTAATTCAACATGTGCTGGTAATCAATGTCTTTGATTATATCTTGTTACGCTCTTAAAGAAAATCTGCAGAAACCTAGATTTAAAGTACCAGAAGAGAAAGATATTTTGCAGGAGGTTTTACAATTTAGGAGATGAAAAGATACTTTCCGTGTTTCTGCCTACCTGTTTACCGGGAGGAGGCAAGATGTAGTTCACCCTACACTGAAGGGCTGCTGTTCCAGGATGAATGAAGTCCACCAGAAGAAAATCCTGGTGGTCTTGTCCTCCCATCTGCTCTTCATCTCACAATAGCTTCAGTCTAGTAGATGCATTGACCCACACTGCTGCTTTCCAATCACAGCAGACACTCCTGCTTGTGACACCTTCTTCCTAGAAGGCCATCAGTCATCATATTATCTTTATTTTCTTTTCTTTATTTTTTTTTCCCATAAGTTGTCCATACAGTTATGCATACCCAAAATTTCTCTCTACCAGAGGAGGTTCATGAGAAAACTGCATGACATCGCTTCAGTATACCCATAGCCACGGGCATCTGGATCAAGAGCTGAAACTTAAGTTTTGCTGCTGAATCCATGTCTACATCCACTGATAATGCAGTCGTTAAAAGATCACTCTTGGAGGCACTGGAGATGTTCCAGTTTCAATGGAGTTTTGTAAATGTTCCTATCATAACTCACATTTCAACCTTACTATCTTTGTTACAGTAACTCCAAGGTATCTAGAAAAGACTGCTCATTCCTCCTTTCAGCTTGGTAGCATCTGCAAAGCAGAGGTTAAGATCCCTGTCAGGAAATGGTTGAACTGTAATGGCAGTAGGAAAAGCTTTTGACCTACGCTAATTGTTCTGTAGGATTACACAGGATATTCTCAGAGGCCAGAGACTCCTAAATCAAGGAGCTCCTACAATGGTCACAATCCTCTGACATGTTGTGTTACTCTGTTCCAGGGAAGATTGCTCCCTATCAAACACATACAGATATTTTGTTGAAGTTTCTAGAATTATATTAACATTCTTTTGCTATAATTGGTCATGTTTGTATCAGATTTTTCAGTCAATTGACTAAGGCCAAAAACCAGTTCTGTGGTGCTTTCTCAAACATGAATTTATGTGTCTTTTTTTTGCACAAACACTCCTAAATAAGGCTGTATTCTTCTCTGGAGGATGGATAGTAATACCGCAACTGAGGAACTAATTTTACAATAGAAATATTCAATAGCGCACCATTCTTTGATACTGAGAACACAATAGATCATAATGATTATGGAATATTTTTCAGGGAAACCTTAAACCAGAGCTCACAGCAAGATGGTTTCTTACTCGAACAACAACAAAATAAAAATGTGTAAGAAATTAACATTTTGGGGGTGGAGGATCCAGCTCAAACTAGCATTGCCTGATACCATTTGTTGGGATAAGGTCTGGAAAAGTATGAAGGTATATCATATAATGCTGACAACACAATAAACGTATTAGCAATCAAGCTCCCTGAGTTTTCTCCTATGTTATGCAAATCTACAAAGCAATTCAGTTTTAATCTTAGCATTATTCTAGTCAGGTCCTCCTCAACACTATCCAATCCATTGACTCTACCGCATCCTTTCTTCTTCAGATGGTGGAAAGCACAGATTATTTCTTTTACTATTCCTAAAGATATAGGCCAATAACTACCTCATCAGAATGAGCAGCAAGTTCACAACAAAGCTGGTCTTCTGTACCTAGTTTTCCCTTTTTGACCATACATATGCTCACTTGGGGCAGAGAGGGTTTAATGCATGTGATTCTTAATCCTAATACATCGTATTCTTCATAATGGTACCCATGATCTCTATTTGATATATTAATAATCATTACCTCTAATTTTAACATGAATTAAATTTCGGAATAGCATGACAACAGGTAAAATAAGTTGGCTGAAAACATTCTACCTTTTAAGAAAGTGAAACTAACTGGTTCCCGTCTAGCTATTTTCCTCAAGAAGGCTCCTCTATGGAAAGTCTGAACTTTGCAGAATATGCTTGAAATCATACACTTAAATAAAATCTTGAAACTCATAGCAAACAAGTTGTAATCCAGTGGACATGATAACACAGAATCAAAATATTTTGTGTAGTATAAATATGCAGTTTGGCCAACTGAGTCTATGGATCTGCAGTTTCCTTGGCATTTCTGTTTCAGCTGTTAAAACTGCTGATATTTTTTTGACCTTTTTTTCATGACATTCATTTAATGATAAACCATAACTGGCTAATACTATCATTTTTACCTTTTCTTGTTCTATGGCATTCACCTGCTTTCAGGAAATCTTTCTTTTCTTCCATTACCATTTCTGCATTTCCATTTAATTGTGTTTTTTCATTTTGCAATGATTTTAGTCTGCCTTCCTGGAATCCTATTCTTTTTATAAATGCCCTCTCTCAATGAGACCAACTGCCTAGAAAGCATTAAACCTTCAGTATAGCCTTCATTTCCTGAAAAAAATAATTTAAAAAGCCATAGAGTATGAAAGTGTTCATCAGTCCAATAACTACTTTTCTCAGTCTCAGGCAGCTACAGGAGATAAAAAAAACCTAGGAGCTCTTACCTTTCAATAATAAGAAAAAAAAAAAAGTTTCTTTGCTCTTAACTCATTTTTAGACCCTTTATTTGCCTTCAGAGAAAAAAAAAAAAATCTTTCTCATTCTCCTCTATATTCTTGCTATGCTTTATAGACTTTGGCTCCATTGCTCCTAGCTATAATGCTGCGACATTTTCCTCCTTACATTTCTGTGTTGCTGATGCATTCTTATGCTGTCTGTAATGCTCCTGGTAGTCTAGAGGATCTCTTTAGCATTTTAAAACCTTAGAGCTGAGTATTTATGATAGCTACAAGGAAGCTAACAGACAGGCTAAGGAGGTGTTTTGGGAAGAGAGGTCATGAGATTTGAACCTATGCTCACACGCACCCAGAGACAACAGAATAACCACTAAGCTAGAGGGGAGTACCAAAAGAGAAGAGAAAGGAAAAGATCGGTAGGGAAGGAGAGTGGAGGAAGTGCATCTTAAGCTCCTCTGTCAGCCTTTCAAAAGAGTAAACATTCAGCCCAAATGTAAACTCTCTATAGTCACTCTAAAACTGAGGTGCATAAATCCAAAACTGTGATTCAAAAAAGCTCTCTTGTTCAGGAAGGATTTAAACCATTCCTTGTTTGCCTTACATTTTAAGTATCCAAAACTGCTCAGTATAATATAAGACCTCCCTGCAAGAAGGCTCTAATGTAGAAAGTGGCTATTATATCATTTGATGAATTCACTGATGGGGTCCTCTAGGAAATATAGAAGGAACAAGAATGTGTGGTTTTTCAGGTTTTTGTTTTGTTTTTTTTTTTTTTTTTTTACAATATTAGTATTACTTAATTATAGAGTTTATAAAGCAATGTTAATACTGCCCCATTAAACCACTGGACATGTTAACTGATGTATCCAATAAACTGCAACACTGTGATCAGTCCTCTGTATCTATCTCTGCTCAAAAGAAATTAGGAGAAAATGTCAAGCAGGAATAAGAGAAAAAGCCTTGGAGAAGGCATTATTAAACTCCTTGAAAAATATATATTTAACGTAAAGGTGAAAGACCACTAAAACTAGTCAAGAGAAAAATAATCTGCTCTGGAATACTGGAATATCAATTCTTTGTTCATTGTGCTTGCCAGTAAACAAACATTTTCATTTCTGGGAACATTTATCATAATCTCCAATCTCTCACATTTTTTTTCCCAGAGCAAGAATGTATTTTTTCAAAGTTTTAACTTCAAAGAAATCTGTAAGTGTAATACACTGTAAAAAGTGGTCAGTGTTAAGAGATACTGACTGAGAAAAGAAATTCAAAATGAGTTCCACTGTGCAGCAGTATAAAATCTATGCCTTGATGGTGAAAAATTAGTGTTAAATGCCTCGTAAGCCTGTAAGACCAAAGCTGTTGCTTTTCATCCTTGGCTGCTTTTTTGTTCTCAATGAGAACTAGAAAGGTTCCCATTCCACTGACAGGGCCCCTTGCAGTAGGTGAGCTCTGCTTGGTCCCCAGTCTGTAATCAACCAGGTAATAACATACAAAGTCTATAAAGTTATATATATATATAAAGTATAAAGTTATTTTATACCCAGAGTTCAGCAGCAAGGGATAAAAGCATGACAGTGATGATACCATTACCTTTAGAACAAACACTGGAAATCCAGATAAACTGGTAAAAATCAAATTACAAAAGAATCCAAATGTTTACCTCTGAATGTTCAAGTTAAACTGCAATATCATCAACTCCATCACTAATGTAAACATAGAGTAAGTGCTAAATTATGAGCAGTGAATAACAGATTTTTACCTTCTAAATGAGATTTTACTGAACACTTGCCACACAACTATTGTACTTCTGGTTTTGAGAAACCAAGAGAGATTGTGCCAGCAACTGGCAGCCTGGGGTTCATTTCTCACTGAGGACAGGTCAGTTATGGAAAACAATAGCAATAACCAACTCTTATAACTCAAATTTAATTTAAATACAGTCTCTGATATTATGTTACCGTAACCACTCTAAACTGCCTTTTGTAGCATTTCTGAAGCCATTTTAAAGAAAGACAGAACTGCACTAAATGTAATAAATAGCTGATATTTACATAACACTGCTTTGTAAATTAATCAGCCTTCCGCAAATTATCAGCTCATTCATTCTAGGTCCATAAAATTAAAGCTGTATTTACAGGACACCATGCCATATTGCCTGGATAAGAGACAGAGCTTAAAGTAATGAAATTCCTGGCACCTCCACCTCCCATTACTTTTCTGACTGCTTAAAAAGATGCTGCAATACTTTGAGGAATGCTTAAACAGGGAAATAGATGTAACGTGCATGTACGCTACAAACATAGTCAAGAGAAGAAAAAACACTTGCGTTACAAAGACTCCCCGGTTAACCACTCAGATTTCCTGAAAGCTCACGCTTCAAGTGAGACTTCACTTCAGTGCTTCTCCAGCAATTGTTTTTACAGAACGCTGCTTTAGAGTGCTTTCTAAGTAAAGCTCTTTTCCAGTGTTCAAGACACCTGGCTGATGAAAATACTGAATGCTTCATACGGAGATAAAGATGCAGAGAGAGACTTGAAAAGAAAAAAAACAAGTATCTTTCATAATGAAATACTCTTCCCCTTCAACAACCTCACAAAATATTTATACTAGTCATAGATTATAATGAATGAAATGATGAAAATCAGAGATTAAAAATAATTTTCAAGCATGCATCTATACTCCAAATGTTACTTATTTTGTGCATCCGGATAAATGTCCTGTAGAGGTATGATCACAGTCACTGGAGGTTTCAGTAGACCTCAGGCAATTCAGTGACACTGAATACTTAAAACTTCTTAAGAATCCAATATGTAAAGCTAACTCCTGAGTCACATACTTACAGAATGCATTTCACGCTAGTGAAAAAGAAATCATGGAGTTCCTGCTTGGCTAACCAAAGCAAACAGAGAACGTCAGAGTGAACCTGTCAACTTCACTCCTAGTCCCTACCTACCCTGTATGGACGTGCATACGAACAACTGGAAAAATGCAAAGCCCCTGCCTTTTCTGAAAGAGGAAAGGAATATAAATTCTTCCCTGCCTTGTTAAAATGAAACTTTCTGTCTTGTCCAGAAACTGTTTTCTATCACAGATAACTTACAGTGACAGTTGGATAAGTTACATTTTATTCGGTCTTGCATAAAATTTTCTTTGTCTGGAGTTTCAAACAATTCTAATTAGGTAACTTTAATAGGACTGCTGGTGATTAAGTCATACAAACTGACACCTACCTTGTAAAAACTGGTACAAAGAGGGCATTATTCAAAATATCTTTATATTCCTAAATGTAAAATACTCCAGGAGAATACATTGCAAATGGGTTATTCAAATAGCAACAAACCAAAAGTAAATACTTCTATTTTTAATTTCCTGGAAATGAACTGATATGGGACACGCTAGAAGGAATTCTACAACAAGGAAACCACTTACATAGCGAGAAGCATGTATTTAATTAAATGCTTTGCAAAGATACATGAATAAAGCTATGTGCATGACTTTCATTAGGGATGGCCCCAGCTGTTTATTTTTTTTTTTAAAGGAACAAACAAAAAATGTGGAGAGCACAGATGCAATAAAAAAAGCCAAAAAACTAAGTAAGTTTGTACCCACATACTTTACAAAATAAAGCATGTTAGTGGTACAAAACATTCTATATAATGTATGATCAACAAGTAAATGCACTGTAACATTGTTCTCTCAAACACCACAAGCCTAACAGCTAAGCTCTGAAAATGGCATTGACGGTAGGCATTTTTATTCCATCAGCCTCCTAGAGAGCCATGTAGCACCATCACTTTTTTGTTGGTTTTGCCCCGCCTATCTCCTTTATTGAAATAACAAGAGAAGCATAGCACCTTTTAATATCTAAAATAAAAACAGGAATATTAAATGCATCCCAGCTTCCAGAGATGAGGTAGCTCATGCTAAGAAATGATGGAATTTTCTTGCCATGACAGCTCAAGGCCAATAAATCAAATTCCTGGTGATGCATATCTGGATGTCTGCTAAAAACAATTAATTTCTAAACTTTCTTTCTCTTTATTAGCACTTGGTCTGGAATACATACGAATGATTTGCAATATACATAAATTGGCACTATATATAAGACATCTGCATAATTTGACATGTAATGGCTTCTTAGATGGGCAAGTATTGGAAAATCAACAAGTATTGGGTTTAATATGTATTTTGATAATTAAAGATAATTTAATAGAATTACACAGATACATTGTGAGAATTGACATTTGGCCTTCAGACTTAAGATATGGGACACTCCTACTGAAAACTCATATTTACCCCAGGAGTAATATTACTTCATAAATTAATCACCATTGTGGAATACTCTTCTGAGCAGACTACTACATAGGAAAGTGCAGGAAAGACAATGCCAAATTAAGATGATCTTGCCTGAAAAGATTTTCTTCTACAAAAGACATAGATTTCTGTTAATGACTATCATACTGGCAACCACAGGAACACAAACTGGGGTTGAGGAAGTACGTGTGATTGAAATACAGCCAGCAGTTCACAAAAGTGGTCTACTTTTTCTGTTATTCAGTATGCATCCAAGCAAAAGAAATAATCCTTAGAACTTCACATAGTCCCATATTAAAACTATCTATTTTGAATACCTGTAAATTTAAAAATAATTTGAAAAAAAAGAAAGGAAAATATTCATATTACTCTTAAAAGGTGGTCATCAATCCTCTTAAAATTGTATTGTTGTCCTAAAAAGTTGGCTTCAATCATTTAAAACAGAAGGTTTGTAAGTAAAATAAATATTGAAAAGGAGGCTGGGCATTTAAAAAGAACCGTATATACAATGCTGATCCAATATCAGCCATTACTTCAAGAGTCTCAGGATTAACTTCAATCAGTCTAAGTCCATCTGTTTAATTGCTGCTGCTGCTGGGTAGTGTGTTAATTTCCCCCCTTCCTCTTAAACAAAGCAAACTGGCCCAATTTCAATTCCAAATTCCTGGTCGGTACTGCCAATGTCCACCGGTGCAATATCTATGATAGGTAAGCGCGCCACGTTCTGTGTTCTGTACTCAAAGACAGTCTTGCCTGTGTTCCCATTACGTTTCTGGAGGGGGAGAAAAAAAAAAAAAAAAGGAGGAAAGAAAAAGAAAAACTCAGGCCAGAACTTATGTCAGAAACAATCAGACAATGACTGACGACAGCAAGTCAGCCATCTAACAGTGCAGAAACGCCTCACTGTATCTTCACTGAGCAACACCTCTTGCCTGTACTGCACCTTGGTTATTTAAAAAAAAAATGTAGCTTTTACACTGATGAACAGACCAATCGGACTGACACAGCAGGATTTCACCTCAAGCTGGACTGATTTCTCTTTATATTTTTTAATTCTTCTCTAAGTTTTAATATGTGCCTGCACAAGTATTCATGGGCTGTATTATTTTAAAGCACAGAGACTAATTTATTTCAAATATAAAACTAATTTTAGAAATATTTTGCCAGTATCTTGGATTTAGCTGAGAATGCTAATTAACATGAAAAAATTTACTACTTGCTGGGCTTTATGTCCACTAAGATTTTCTGGGGAGAACATTTTCCCTTTCCAAGTCAGTCAGCCATAGTACCACTGAGTTCTCTCCAGTGTATTGCTACAATAATCTTACCCATCTGACAGACAAGTGCTTAAGGTTATCTGACCTCTTTGTGATTCCACACAGAGGCACAGAAGTACCAAGAAACACAAAATGGCAAGATACATATCTCAGTATGCTCACCAATAACTAATACTAGTAATTTGTAAATATCCTCTAAATAGTGCAGACTTCCATTCTAAGAAGCTAGAATTGTAGCAAAATATCTATTTGATCAGCTATTTCTACAATTTATGGTGAAATTCTGCAGCATTTTAATTACCCCATTCTACGGATTTTTTTCTAAATCTAGGATGAGCTGAAAACATTAGAAGACAAAAGTCCTTTTTCTCTATAACAAATGAAGAAACATCCAAACTTACAGAACAGCTGTCATGCAGAACAGTATATCTGAATCGGCTGTTTCCCTCCGCTTTGATCTCCAGGTCATTGGCCCCTTTCAGAACTACGGCTTTTTTCAGGTTCTTAGTTTGGTCATCCATGTACCCAACGCTGTTTTTACACAGGTAAGTGATATTCTGGGAAGCTTCCTTTGATAGGAGGCGTAGGAATGTCATTTGAGTCACAGCTGTATCCCCATAAACAAACTATGAGGATAAAGAAACAGATCAACATATATTACACAAAAACTCTTTCAGATTTCATAGGTTTTAGAAACATTATCACAACCCTTTTCAGATATGACTAGCAGAAGCCCTATTACATAAAATCTAAGAATGGCTTCTTTTGTAATTTGCTGCCAGCCAAGAACAAATTAATGCAGACATCCTGTAACAGGGGGATCATTTTGGAGAATTTTGCCTGTAAAGCTCTGCAGCTGAACAACTGAAAGGTAGGCTGGTCTCCACAGACACATCAAACTTTGGAATTAATTCTGCTTTCCTTCAAAAAGGGATTCAGTAGGAGCTAAAACTTATGTACAAAACAGTGCATAGAGCAACCTCAAACTAGGTAAGGGAAGTCAAGCAGAGAAAAAGCTTTGACAGCATACCTGTTACATTGCAAACTTAGCAGCTGTCTTCTGCAGGCTTTGTATTGTAATTAGAAGCATCAGAAACAGTCAGAAAGTTTGACCATATAAAAATAACTATAGATTTGCATAAGGACTTTATCAACTAATTAAATTACACAGAAGTTTGAAAAATATTTTACAATGTACCACTGCTTCTATAAAAACAGAAGCAATTTTTCTACCAATACAAAAATTCTTGAGATATTTTCCCTACCTGTGCAGGTTTAATTTTATTCATGCTTTGTGAATCACTGGGGAAAAAAGATGAATAACTAAAAATTTCTCTGAACTTCATGAAGAATGGAGAAAATCTTATGCATTGACACTGTAATTTTTTACAAAATACATTATCTGTTTAGCAATCTCTCACATATTTATTATTTAGACCATTGCATAGATCTTACTGTTATCACATCTAATCATGTTTTCAAAAAATAAATATTCTTTTATGGTAATCCTGAAGATAATGTCTTCTTCCAAAGAGCATCTGATTTACAAACCCCCTACATGTAGCAGTGCAGGCAGCTAAACGTGTACTGTGATATCTTGGGTCATGGCAAGTTCTTCTGAATTTAATAATAAGTGAAAGCATCTCAATAAAAGCAACCAATATCTCATCTGTTCTCAATTGTTGAAGTTCTGAAACTGCCATCAGGAATCAAATCGATAACAGCACTATTATTTTTACAAACCAAATACTTATTTTAAAGATATTTCATTACTTCCTATGAAATAGCAATTGAAAGTATTTTCTGTGCTTTTGATTTGATGAACTATGAATAAAAATGGCCAAAGCTTGAAAACTGTGTATATACTATGTATATAATATATGTATATATATGTATATGTATATAAATTTGTATATAATATACTTATTGTATAGTTTTGCATAAAATTATGTTATTTGGCCCACTTTTGGAAGTTCAACACAGGGAAAACCCAGCAGAAGGCTAAGAGTGGAATTTTTGTCTGCCTTGAGACTGATGCATTTAGTATGGAGCATTCTAACACACATGTTAACAATCATATGTTTTTTTAAAACTGATTAGCTGAGAGGACTTATAAAGTAAGTTTTGTATTTCTTAGCAGTAATGAGCTTTCCAGAAAAAAAAAAAAAGTAGAACTAAATTAAAACAGTACTGATTTAACTCATGTATCAGGTATTAAGTGTACTTTTTAAGGATAAGGACAGTAAGTTACTGAAGTAGACTGCGAGAGAAGTTGAAGTTTTTGAGATTAAGAAAAATAAATCCCTTCCAACAATGGTATACTTACAGCTAGTGCTACCTTAGATGTACTTTCATTGTTTCTCCCAGCTCTGTCCTGTAATTACTGTATGATAACAACCATTTGAATATGAGCCAGTCAATCAATAGTCATAATGTTCTGACACTAGCAGAATCTACTCAGAACAGCAGATGAAGTTCTAAACCAGAAGGAAGCAAGTTTCATAGAAACAGATTCTTGACATTAAATATATTTATTTACCTGTGATCCCCTGTTCATATCCAGGCCATACCAAACGGGCTTTACGTCAGAGGACCTGCTGGCCCACCATGTTTTACGTGGTATAGTAGACGGATTTGCAGAAATGCAGGTCTCTCCAGTCTCCATGTTGCAATATACTTTTATAGCATCTTCAACACATCCCTGGTTAGGATCAATCCAATATTCACCTACAAAGAACATAAAATGTGATTCCATTGCTTTATTAAGATCCTTGAAATAACTGGGGAGATATAAGCAAAAGTATGTCATCACAGTAAACACAAGGAAAACAGTCACGTTTCACATAATCTGTGCTATCAGGTAAACCCTATAAAGTTACTTCAAGATACATGCTGTCCAGTATTTCAAATATTTTGAAACTAGGGAACACAGACTTGAAAGTTATTTAAGGTTAAGATTGTTTAAATCCATTGCAAAGCTCCTGGACACTCCAAGTGCATAAAGTACACCCATAGAAGAAACCAACGGCAGCCCCTCCTGACATTGACGTTGGAGGCAAAGTTTCAAGAATCAGGGAAGAAGCTGGTAAGGTCTGCTGCAAATTATGTCTAACTTACAGCCTGTTCTGATCTATCACTGGTAATCCATATAAATTAAGGAAAATCCTAAATGGCACATTAGCACATTTCTGCCTAGAAATTGCCACTGTGGAGCAGCAACAGAGAATTCTAGATGGAAAGCATTCATAAATTATCAGCCCAGAGGTGATGTTATGAGCTAATAGTAATTAAGCAAATATTCACAGCTGGGGAACCAACCTAGCTCCGTCATTATGTAAGTGGTACTCCGTGGTGAAAACACTTTCAGTAGTGTTCCACAAAAGTATAAAGTATTTAAGATTTTAAAATACCTCTGAATAAATACTGAATAAATAAATGTGGTATACATTAGAATATACTTCACTGGCAAGAGGAAGTTTTCAAGCTCCTAGTGTGAATGTCAATTTAGACCATCAAAACCTGTATTACACTATTTTTTCCAGTGACCAAGTATCTACTGGAAATAGGATAGAATCACATGGCACATACAGGAGATGGTGTGTTTATACGCACCACTCTTTTTGGATGGGTGGCACAGCTTCAAATCATCACAAGTCCGTGCCGGATGTTTCTTTGAACCATCTGGGCTGCGCATAGTCTCAATCTGGCTGCTCAGTGACTTCAGTGTGGCATGGACTCCTGGGTCTGTTTTGTTATGGTCATCCGGGGCTGCTTCATCTTCAGTAAACTCTGGTAGTGGATCTGCCATAGCATCATCATAGTGTCCCATAATGTCACCAATGGCAGCAGTAAGATGGCCTGGAGGTCCTGGAGGGCCAGGAGGGCCAGGATCACCTGGTGGACCCTAAGGGTAAAAAAAAAAGGCAATAGAGGCACAGCAGAGTAAGAGAGCAAATACTATACAGAATGATAGCAAAGCCAGCCACTAAAAGAGTAAAACTTCATGGCCAATCACACTAATATGCAGGGAAAATTCAAATACACATAAACAATTCACATTTCCAGTTACAGGGCTAAGAGATTAGAACTGCATGTGAGGTATTATCTCTGCTTCTTGCCCTCTCTGCCTGTCTTAATACCTTCCTCAATTTTGTGTTACTCTTTATTTCAGACTCAAAAGTTGGAAAAAGTCATCAAGGAACGGCCTCCTCATTCTAGTTTTTAAAGCTATTTGTCTCTCCTTGTTCAAATCCCTGCCTAATAACTTTATTTCACAAAATTTCCAACAGCTGTAAATTATTTTTAGATAAATCTAAAATTCCTGCTTCCCCTGAGTCACCCCAGGCACATTTTCGACTAATAAAGCCTGGATAGAAAATTTGGTGCTAGATATATCTTTACTTTTGTCCTGCAAAATGCTGAGATTTCTGGCCTCGGGAATGAGAGACAGAATCTACATCATCCTTATGCATCAGAGCAGGTGGTTTCCTGACTAGGTATATTTTCCTTAACGATGGGTTCTGAGGTCCTTCTGTCAACCTGAATTGCAACACCCAGGGAGATAACTGAGTCTTGGGACAGAATGTATCTGTTAACACACATATCTGTATCTTCAGGGTCTTCCAGCTCTTCTCTGGCAGCAGCAAACTCGAACATACCATCACCGTAAGTTTGATGCCCTGGTGCATCAAATGGTATACCAGAATGTGGCACTTCTTTTGAGAGTAATTACTTCAGAATTCACAACTAGTGCTCCAATGTTTACTGCATAGCACACACTCAAACTAACAAAATGAGTTAACTAATTAAATCTTAACTTATATTTCAAAATGGAGATACCGATAACTGGGAGGAATTCAAAATTAATAGGGTGAATATTAGCACACAATAAACACAGGAAACACCATGCCTTACAACACTCAAAAAAATCAGAAACTGCCTACATTATTTTCTTCCACCTTTATTCGTTCTTTTCCATTTCTTCCCCAAAACAAGCAATACCAGTCTTTCGGTTTTTCTCATGATCATGCAGATCACCCTTTTCTCAAATCCCTCTAATTTTCTAACTTATCTTCCTTGCAAGAGCATACCTTATGCTTTTTGACTTAGGATATCATGAATTGGTAAATGTGGCATATGCTCAGGGTTTTCAGCAAAGGTTTAGGTCTTTTTCCAAGATGGTCAAACTACTTTTCATTAGTCGCAAATCAGCTCATGGCGAATTTATGTAAACCTCAGATCAGGTTAAAGGTCACCTGAGATGAGTGTTAAGAGTTTGGGCTACTCATTTCCTGAATGCAAGGCAAGTTGGAGTATGCTGCTGGCAATCCAGTGCCACCTTTTTGGGATTACTGACTTTGAACTACAGCTGGTTCCAGATGCTTCTCATGCTTAGGCCTGGGATTTTAGGACCCGACTTGACAAACAGCCATGTTGAACTGCAGACACGGCGGGATCCAGTGAGCTAACTGCAGAAGCAGCCCCTGGCTGGCCTAAGGAGAGTGTAGGTTGATGAGACTGGGAACATCATGGGTCCAGAAGATGAAAATAAGTAAGAAATTAACCCTTTTGATACATAATTACCCTGGTTGTTTGTTGGAAAAACTGTATCAAGCCTTACCATCTGTCTTGAGCTCATGGATGTTTGAGAAAGTGATGCAAAAAACTGTAAAAATCTCGTTATTTGAAGGTCATCTTTTCCCTCCATATTCTCATCAACTTACCTCAGGTCCAGCTTCTCCTACACTCCCTCTAACACCAGGAGGCCCAACTGGCCCAAGTGGACCAGGACTTCCATCTTTGCCAGAAGGACCAACTGGACCTGGAGGACCCTAGAAAGTAAAGAGAGAGAAGGCATATATGTTAGCATTTAATAAGGAATGCCATTTACGACCAATACCTTTTCAGGAAGCAATCCAATTATTTCTATCTATTACTACCCTTTTTCTTCTTCTCCAAAAGTAAGGAGGCAGTTCAATGCTGCTTTTCTGAAGTCAGTCACCTCAGCCAATACACCTTAGGTAAGCTGTATGTTTTTGCCTAAATGATTTCAGTGTGTTCAATTCCAGGGGCTACAACAACTGGAGTAGCTGTTATACACCCACATGCACACAGACTCAGAGACACACTGTCACCTGGGAACATCCAAGGGAGTCATATTTCTCCTTGACTTTTGGGTGACTGATGTACACGGGGGTGTGAAAGGCAGGGTAGCAAATAGCAGAGCTGCCACATATATAGTTTTGTATCAGCTGCAGCAAAAGCATCTATAAAAACAGACTGTAGCCCTGTAGTTATTCTGAATTGATTTTTTGATCTAGCTATAAACTACATTTACGTCAAAGCTTTACTATATTAAGGAAGGTAATGTCTCTCAACAAAAGAGAGTAGGATAATCACTATGTGATACTGAAGTCAATAAAAGCCAATGAAATAAAAATGAAGCACTAATAGAAATCTGACTGTGGAAAAAAACGAGCAAGAAATATCTTGAACCTGAAACATTATACTCACCCGAGGACCAAATGGGCCTGGAATGCCAGGACTGCCCTGTTCACCAATAGGACCCTAAACAGAAGAAATTATTGTGTCACTGTGACATTCAAAGCATATTCCTTTAGTTTTAAAGAATTATAGGTTGTGATATACACAATTCCATATTAATATGGTTATAATATACATGAACAATAGGTAGTATTTTTCCTGCTTATGACTCATTTTCATTCTGTTGTTCTCTTTTGTCACAAAGACAGAGTAATAACTGTAATTACAGTTTAGATTAATAGAAGTCACTGGTGCTTGGCTATACAATGAGTTGTTTCCGCAGAAAAAACTTACTTTCATGACATTTAGAATCAGATTGGCTTACAAAAAAGAAACTGACAGAGCTATTATGAAGTGGATTCTTTGAATGCTGGGGTTCTTTTGTTGATTATTTTCCTGAATGTTGAAACTTCCAGCTCTTACAGAGGATCGGTGAATAAATGTAAAAAAAAAAAAAAAAAAAAAAAAAAAAAAAAAAAAATAGTTCTTGCAAATATTAGTGAAAGATACTATAAAATCCTCATGGGATTTTGTATTTGATTCCTTGATTGTAAAGAAATCAAACACTGGTAAAACACATTTCACACTTTAATGTGCTTATCTCTAACTATCAACTTTTGTTACCATCTTGGGCTGGCAGGTGAGTGATCCATCACTGCAGGACTGGCACAAATGGAACAAGAGTAGAACATATATCACGCAAAGCACAGGTTTACCTCATCGTGCAACAGTATCATAAAATTGCACTAATACATCAGCTAGTAGAGACAGCTAGACCACTCACAAACACCTTGTGGGGAAAAAAACAACTCACGTTTGCCTTTTTATCCTTTCTAAATAACTATGTTTCTAACATATTATTTAACAATCAAGGAAATAAAATTACAGTAAAACCAGAACAACTTACAGGAGGACCAGGAAGACCTTGAAGCCCAGTGAAACCTCTGTGCCCTTTCTGGCCCCTATCGCCTCGATCTCCATTATCACCTTTGTCACCACGAGGCCCTTGGGGACCCTGTAAGAAATGATGAAATGTAAAATTCTGAATTGGAAAAAAACCCAAACCTCAAAACCCCCTCATTTGCATTTAGACACTGCATTCAGGCCTCCTTCACTACTAAAGCTAGAAAGGCAATGCTGTGGCAGCACCAAGAATCTTAATTTTTTACCAAAGAATAAGTAAATAATTACAGAAAACTGTGTTGTGTTTAATTATAGTTGTGGTCAATTCAGTCTATTTACCTTCATAACACTGTCAAAAAAAACCCTCTAAAATATTAAATTAAATTATTTACATAACAAAATTTTTTAAGATTGAGAAATTTCTTTGCCTCACTGGATTTGGCAAATGATATTCGTCTACAAGAGACTCATAATTGTGTTGCATCTTTACTTCTCACAGCTCCTTTCCCCTTCACTATGACTAAAGTACAACAATGAAGTTACATTCCCTAACTACATACAACATATAGGCTCCCCAGTACAAGTAGCTTGGTTCTATCACCATCACATCTTGGTATTTCTGACAGTTTCAAACTTTTCATACTAATTCAAGAATCAGTGGGAAAAATGGCTGTTTCTTTCAATTCTATATTGCTCAGCCCATATTGCATAATAAATTTTTCAATGCCAAATTCCAAATAGTTTATCAATGGCATCATTATCACTAACTACTCAATAAACTTTTCCCATCTCTCATATGACATCTGCTTAGGAACAGGACAACATTCTTTTGAATTTCCCAAGTTTGCAATTATTTTTTTTTCCAAGATTGGATTGTAAAAGAGTTATGTAACACAAAAAAGATGGGTTTTGTTTGTTTTTCCATTTGGACTCAAGTCAGAATCTCAAGATTTGAATTAAGGCAGTTTCATGGGAACGAGTGATTTTGTTGTATTTCTGCCATTTTTATCTAAAAATGTGCCTCTTTGTTCAGCATTCATTTCTTTACCCCTAATTAGAATTGTCAAACACAGACTCCAGCCATTTGCTAGCTCAGGTCCTACTGTCATCCAGACAGCAACACATTCCAACCTAAGAGGCTTCCAAAGCATTTGAAATTTCTTTGCAAAGTATTTCTAAAGAAAGTATAGAAACGTTAGTGTATCCAAACAGATTTGTACAGCTTTGCAACTCAGAAGTCTACCTGCATCCACTTGCAGTGAGAACAGTAAAACTTGAAGCCCTGTTTAGCATTCTAATTTGAGATCAGTTTTTCATACACATTTTCCTGTAAAAAGTATGTCAGATCAAACGACAGTGATCATGGAGAACTTACAGGTAAACCTCTTTTTCCTGCACGACCTGGGGGACCCATCGGACCTCGAGAACCCTACAAAGATTACATACAGAAGATATGTGAAGCAATGTACAAAAGTATACACAGCATTTTTTTGATAAAATGTTTAAAAAAAAATATCTTACTTACAGTTTCACCTCTTTGTCCTGCATCTCCTGGGGGCCCAACAGGACCTGGAGTTCCTGGACCCCCTGGGGAACCTGGTAAGCCTGCAGGGCCAGGTTCACCACGATCCCCCTGCAAAGCATAAATTTAACATTATTTATCTATAGAGGAGTGGACTAGACCAAAGCAACAGGACTCTAGCATTGCTAATCTTTTTCCAGAAATTACAATATACAAGGATATTCCTTCTGTGGCATCTGAAGTCTGAGTTTGAGGAGGCAGGTGTTCTTAGCCTCTTATGTAGGTTTCCTCAGCTTTGAGAGGTATGACTTGTTCAAAGTTGTGATACACTTTCAGAACAAGTTCTCCATTCAAATAACTGAATGAGGAGAAAATCTACAATAAGTCAATAAGAAAATGGAGATTTCCAGAAGTGATTTAAGAAAAACAATATATTCTTACACGTTCTCCAACAGCTCCATCTCGTCCAGGAGTACCATCATTACCAGCAGGTCCCTAGAGTTATGGAGTAAAAATAAGGTTACTGATTAGCTCTGTAATCTTGCATTTCTATAAAAAGAACTAGAAAGCTGTTCTCCACCTGTAAATTCAAGCTGAGGAGAATAACCACTAGCCTGCCTTTTTTTGGATGTTACAAGGCTCTAATACTTACTTCTGGACCAGCTTCGCCTACAGGTCCAGTGGCACCTGACTGGCCAATAGGTCCTGGGGGACCTTTATCACCAGGTGGTCCCGTGGGACCTTGTTTTCCCGGTGTACCCTGAAAAAGATGAGAAATATTATATCAAAATTTTAACATGAAACAAGGAAAGCACAAAAAAAAACCCTGCTGCCTGAAAAGCACTACCCATTAAACCAATCTGAATTATCATCAACATTTATAACTTCCAAAATCTCATAATAAAGAAAATGTTCTTATAGATTTTGAATATATATTTACTATACTGTATACTTTTAAGTAGTTTAATTGTGTTAGTTGCTTTTGAATAGGCTTTTATTGACTAGAAGCAACACTTAAAGCTAGTCTATCTAGTAGCAACTTTTTTAAGCACACACTCCCTTGATATATCATGTCTGATGGCATTATCTGTGATAGGTAAGGTCTTTTGGACTCTGGAAAAGTGTAATGCAGTTTGACATAAGTAACATGGGGGGTTTTGTCTGTCTCATCAACACCAGGAAATCTTGTTAGCCTCTTGAACTATAAATTGACTTTACGGATACAGTGGTAATGGCAGATCCTCTGCACCATCCCTTTTACTAATAGTTTATTTAATGATTCGATCTTCTCGATCATCAGGCCTTTCAATAAGTGTTTTTAAATTATACATGAAAGCAAATAGGGCATAAATGGCAATTCATTTATGAAATTTTATGTTTATGAAATAGCAATTACAGAGTATTTATTCACATTCAAGTAACCTTTGGTCACCTAAATGAAGAGTCTAAGGTGGTTTTTTTCAAGGACCTAGTTTTAAGTCAAATAGGAACATTTTAGCCAGAAGTCTTAATGTTATTATACCTCTATTCCTCTATTCGTAATTCAGATTCAGACTTTCCATTATGGGAGGAGCAAAATATTTAACCTCATGCATTTGCATGAGGTTTAGTTATTCACTATTTACTCTATATTCACTCCTGCAATTGGAGTTTTTCAACTTTCTCCTCATGCTGTGGGGCATTATGTTCAAAAATCCCACAAAGGTGATAAGAATGCCCAAGCCGGAAGCATATTGACCCGGTTGTTACTTACTGCAGGACCTGGCAGCCCTGGCATGCCTCTTTCCCCTCGCTGTCCTGGCATACCAACAATACCTCTTTGACCAGTAGTTCCTGCTGGACCAGGGGGGCCATCTGGGCCCTGAAATCCACAAAGAATAATACAACGTTACTAAATATGTGCAATAAAACCAAGCCTAGAGTTGGTCTAGGGAGAATTACTAACATCACCCAGGACATACCGGCTGCCCGTCGTCCCCTGCATCACCCTTGTCGCCAGGACCACCAGGAGGCCCAGATGGCCCTCGATCTCCCACACGGCCATGAGAACCAGGGTCACCACGAAGACCTGGGGGACCTTCTTTTCCTGGCTCACCAATAGGTCCAGCCGGCCCTGGAGCTCCCTAAGATGAAAACACCTCATTATGTTGAACCCTTTTCTGATCAGGACAATTAAATTCTAAGAAGTGTGCTTTGATTAGCTATAAATATGCATACTCTAAGGAAGGCCCAAAGTGTGAATTAGATAAAAGTGACTTATTATCATCTCATTTAAGATCGAATAAATGAGATTAAATAAACATATCATCAAATTATGTCCAAGTTACACCCCTCCTCACCCACATTTTGCAATTCTAAACTCCTTTCTTTCAAAGACAGGGGGGTGGTGGGGATCCCCTTTCTCTTTTTTTCTTTTGTTTTCTTTTTTTTTTTTTTTTACCTCAGGTGTACAACTACTGCTAGAAATTCAATCTATACCATCAACCTAAAGTCCACACTAAAATTTTTCATTCACGTGGGTGGTACAAATTAATGTATAATGGACATTTGTTCCCTTCTCAAATTTAAAAGACTTCACATTTATTTTATGTGTTCCACAAACTTCACACCTTTTGATAAACTCACAATGACTGCAAATTATTTTTCTCGCCAAAACATTAAAAGGCATATGAAGAGTGACACAGGTCTCTGCATGGAGTTGAATCATCACTTGTTGATCCACAGGTACTCTTTTTTTTTTTTCTTTTAGTGTTCTTGAAAATATTTAGACATGCAAAATTCTGTGGTTTTGTTGTGGTTTGGTTGTTAATTTATTTTAATGGATCTTACGAGTAACCCCACCAACGAGATAAACCAGCAGAGGTCTCTTCTTTTTCCAAAACTTCTCCTAAATTTAGACACCACTTAAGAGACAAAACTCTAAAATGTACAGGAGGATATAAGCTGTTTGTTTGTTTCTGTAAGCAATAAAGTAATTAGAGCTGCTTAAACAGCAAAAAGCCTCCTTAACCCAGAGAAAAGTCTTGCAGTAATTCGGACGCACTGGCACTGGATTAAGCCCAAGACTAATGAGTTTTATTCAATGAAGTCAATGTAAGCATGCAGGTATAGAAGTCAGTGCTGACAGGTAGTTCTTTTCTCTAACATCAGGCTATAAACACTGCTTCACGTTTCACGCTTTACGTGGTCTTGAGGTTTTCAATGACCACTTTATAAAACACACCCATTAGGAATACGACAATTGACTTACAGTAGGGCCTGGAGGCCCAACTCTTCCAGCAGATCCTGGGAATCCAGTAGCACCCTAAAAAACATTTTAATGCCAACTTTATTGAAAGAAATACAGCACTGGTTACCTCAAATGTTCTCAGCTGAATTATTAAGCAAATGTTATAATTACAGACTGTGAAAAACAAGCTGAGATGAGGAACGCTACACACATTACATAAAATTTCAGTATTAGATTATCTGCAGTCAGGTCCCAAAAAAATAAGATCTACTTACAGGTGGACCCTGAGTTCCTCTACCACCTTTCAGACCAGGAACACCTGGAGGACCCTAAGAAGAAAGTAGAAAGAGAGGGGTGACAGTGAACAACCAGGACACTTTAAATAAGCAAGATCAGTCCATGCCATAGGTTGTCTGACAGTGTTATTTATACTTGCCGGTGGACCAGGAGACCCAGCAAGACCCTGTGGTCCTGGAGACCCAGCATCTCCTTTCTGTCCAGGTTCTCCAGGTTCACCTTTCACACCTGGTTGACCATCCGGGCCCTATAAGAAACAATATTTAGAAAAGACATCAGGTCAGAGAACATTGAATCTTTCCAGCCTAATGAAGTCTAGAAGGCAAAAAATAACAGAAGATATCAACACAGGAAACAATGCATTTGCTAAATTCAGTTCAAGAGAACTGTAACGGTTCAACACAGTCTTCAGAATATCACAGACAGGATTTTCTGAAGTCTGTGAAGTGTGAGCTTCCATTTAAAATATTTTCTTATCTACCTTACATTTTTCTTTCCTTTAGATTTTCTTCTTTTCCTCAGTAGCTATTACACACCTAAAAACAAAAGGGGCTGAACAACATTCTCATAGTCGTCTTTTTCCCACCAAGGAAAGCAGGTGCCTGACTCTTCGCAAAAGGTCAAGACAATAATTAGGCTGTGGGAAAATTTGGGCTACTCACTGGAAAACTCACAAACCTTCCATTTGGTCCATCACTTCATTCCAGCCTTCATTACCTTTGCTACCTTCAGTAGATGACACTTTATAATTTGCCTCATTTTACTCTCAACAGAGCAACATAGCATATTCATGAAAATATGAAATCTGATGAATAATTACATAATCTTATCAACAAAACCATTTTTCAACTCTCTAGGGTATTTTCTTTACTTGTACTGATGGGAAAAAGAAATTGCTCTTTTCACAACAAAAATATGACTCATGGTCCAGAACAGTGCAGAATTACTCATAATGAAGGAAATTAAGTATGTCAAAGAATGACTAAAGGAAACTCATTACTGTTACAAACACATACCGGAGGCCCAGCAAAACCAACAGCACCAGTTGGGCCATTTTCTCCTCGGGAACCCTGGTAAAAAATGTAGAATAACCGTATTTAACATAAAAATCTTTCTATATACAGCATTATTTACAGTGTTCGAGACTATATGTAAACTTTCAGAATTTAGAGATGGAAGGCATGTACAAGCACTAAAACTGCCATAGTGAAAATCCTGCTCGCAATCACTTGCAGTGATAGGACAACTAGCTGAAGCGCACAGACTTTATGCAACCTACCATTCAAATCAGATAGGCTGGGGGGGAAAAAAAGGAATAGTTCAGAGATGTGTTCTTCTACAAGGTCAGAACGGGATACGAGTTGCTTCAACTAAGCTTGTTTGGCACAGAAGAAGCTGAGGGCTGCCAAGCTCCAGCACTCCCCAGAGGGGTGGGAGTTATTCCAATTACATTGGAAATGAGGATGTTCTGATTTATGACGCAGATATAATCAATTCCAAGCAGTATGAAGGATCTAGAAGGGCTGAATATTAACTCCCTAATCAAAGCCAACTCTTAAAATCCTTAAAATCACAAAATGGACAGAAAATTACAAGAGTTGGCATAATTAGATAAAAACTAAGATATAGTTCTGTGATTTAACCATCTAAATATTTGTATGCAGTAGAATATGTAATGTGCATGCTTTTAAAAATTTTTAAACAACTAAAAGTGGTGTTATACTCTCAGAGGTGAGATAAATGGGGGTAACTCTATGTAAATATTGCCCTAAAACAAGTGTAAGACAGAGGAACAAATCCTGCCAATAGTTTTGCAAATATACAGCATCAAGACAAGAACCAGATATTTTGGCTACAAAGAAAGGAGAAGAAAAAAGAGGAAGATATATCAGCAAATGACACAAAACCTGGAGTTTGGATCAGTGTTAGGTATAGCTAAATTATGCCAGGCAAAAAACAAGCATGTTTACTCACAGGGTTTCCACGCGAGCCAGGAGGACCAACGAGACCTCGGGGACCTGGTTCACCCTAAAAATAAAATTAAAGGTTATATCCCAAGTAACAAAAGTGTCAAAAAAGTATGATAATATTAAGAAACTTCAGTAGGGAATAGCATATACATCTTTTTACCTTTTCACCTGTGGGGCCTGCTGGACCCATTGGGCCTATTGGACCAGGGAGACCCTTTTGAACAAATAAAGACAAAAGGAATTTTTAAAAAGTGATGTTTCAAAATAGTTAATTCAGAAATTCTCATATGTTCCTATTTCCATATGCTTTTTCATTGCTTTAAATTCTTCTCCTTTAACTCTGTTATCTTGTTGGATCTTTTTTACCTAAAATTTACTTGCATTTCCTCTCCCAGTATCTAAAATTCCATATCTCAAAAGTCCTGCTTTCATTCATTCTCCTTCTTCACTAACTTCATTTTCTACTTTATGTAGAATTTATTAATAAGACCAATGACAAATAAAGCTCTGTCTGTTTTGTTCTCTTAGGAAGAAATGATGTCCTTTTTCCTCACTTGCACAGAAGTTCTCTCTTTGCTTTATGCTAGTATTTATTTTTTTAAGGTAATTTTAACCTGTCCATTATTATTTTTTAAGATTAATTTATATCTTGAAAACCCCTCAATAGTGTCCTTTTTCTCTTCATAGTGCAGTTAAGCAAGGACGTTCCAATCTCCCCATCCAAACCCATGAACTGCATATAAAGATCCTGCAGCGCTATTCATATTATGCTATTGAATATTTAGATATCTCAGTTACAAATCTCTTTCATTAGAAGCAGAGCACTGCAAACTTGAAAAAAGCCTATTTAAAAAAAAAAAAAAAATCCCCCTCCCCTAAAAATCTGCACTGTAACTGGGTTCAAACTGAAGAGAAATAAAAAAAAATAAATAAAAAAGCGAGCATTAGCAAAGGATACTGCTTCATCATCCATGCTCCAGTGATAGGTAGCAGAGATAACTGCAGATACTCAGCTTTAGAAGAGGGATGTATATGTTGTTCACCATTATTCTTAGTTAAAATAAATTCCAGCTCACAGCTACTAATTGTGAGTTAGTGTTTCTACATGCTAGGGTTTCTCAAATAACCTCTTCTCTTTAACTAGAAATTTAGCCCAGTCAGAAACCTCAACTTTTGTATGTATCTCAGATTTCCAAATCTGACTGCTTTCCTAGTGGTTAGTACTCCCAACCAGTTTGCAAAAACCAAGAACCTCAAGTAGATGCAATTTATGTAAAAACTAACTCCAACAACTTCTGGGAAGAAATATAGTCAGTGCATATACAACAGAACTATTACTTTTAGGATTATTGGACAGTTGGTCTGTGCAGAAGTGTGCATGCAACATGTCTTGAATATAATGGATTTATTGCAATTGCACACAAGCAGACCAGCCATGTTATTTATGCAGAAGAAGTTCAAAGCTTTCCAGAAATGCCAGCAACTTAGTGCGTATGGAGCTCTGTACACCTACAGGAACTTTCACCTGTGAAAATCAGGACAGACCATGGGCAGCTCAGTCCCAAGAATAAGGAGGCATCTGCCTTAGTCCAAGAGGCAGACCTGGCAGGTTTGCTTTCTGGTTATTGATCTCTGCCTGTCCCTTGTTTTCATATATTTACTATAGTTAGCTTAGCTGAATCCCAAATGAACATGCTACTTCTGGGAATCCTTTCCATTTACAACTTGACTTCCACTATTGACTACGCAAAACACAGGCTTGGAACATTTGCATCCTAAAACATTGCGTACAGCAGCCTTGAAAAACTTGAAGACCAAATTTGAAGGGTATGGAGAATGAGAATGGCTGTCAACCCACGGTATCACCAAGTTAAACAGTGTTTAACTCTATGAGCTGAGAACCTCTAGCACCATAAACAATCATCTGCTGTGTGGAGAGCAGGTCTAAAAAGAGTGAGAGTTACTTACTCTTGCCCCGTCATTACCAGCTGTACCTTCAGCACCTTTCTCACCTATGCCACCCTATGGAAAATAACCAGAAAGTCTCAATTATGACATTGAACGCTGAGCAGTTCATACTCTGGAACAATCACAGTATTAAGAGATGGATGGTTCTAGTCAGCACAACAGAAATAACCAAACTTACTCTATCGCCCTTGGGGCCAGGCGTTCCAGCAATCCCTCTTTCTCCAGGCATACCTTGAAGACCTGGTGGGCCTGGATCACCAGGAGTCCCACTAGGGCCTGGGCTTCCCTGAAACAAATACAGAACAAGTTGTTGTCTATTCATGTGAGAAGTATCCTTGTCTCTAGGCTGCAGAACACGCTGTGCCTGTGTTAAAGTCTCTAGGGTACAGTTTTAAGTAATAATTTTCTCTTAAATTTGGACTTTATTCATATCCAAATACTTTTCTTTTCCCATTCTGTTACTCATGAAGTTCAGTTGTAATACCGCAGTCCTTCCAAATACATTAGTATTTACTCGGTGCATACTGGGGATGAGAACAGGCAGAAAAAGAAGCTTGGGCATCTTTCTAACTTGACGTTGACACCACGTGGGTCTATTACACAAAGTACCTACAGGTAGAAGTTGCCAGAAGCAGAGATGCTTTATTTATGCTTTGCTTCTCCCAGCTCATATCCATTACAGGTCCTGCATTTCTAGAGGCAATCCCTACCTGGGGTGACCTCCTCAGGCCCAGTTATAACAACTGCAGGTGAAAGAAAGGCATGTAGCTTTCAGTATTTTCTTTTAAACAACCAACCCTGCCAAGTCTCTTTGTGTAACTGACATAGTTCTTAAAATGGAGCCATTGCCAGTGGGTTTTCTGCATTTCAGAAGTGGCTTTGCCCTGTTCTACTGAGAAATAGAAAAAAAAACCACCAATCCACTTTAAAATCCAGACCTATATAAATTGATACAAAATATGATTTCTCAATATTTTAGTATCTTGCAAGTTATTAATATTGTTATACTGGAATAACTGTAAGACCTCCTAGAATCCTTATGTAAACAAGATGCCTTTCATTAAAAAGATCCCTTTTATAATAAAAAAGCTCTCTTTTTAATGTTTGTGTGAATAAGCAGAATCATACATTACATCACTGCAACAACACAAATCTCCATTCAGCTTACCTTTGGACCATCAGGACCATGACCTCCAGCCATGCCCTTTTCACCCTGGAGTCCTGGTGTGCCTGGTTCTCCCCTTTCCCCTGGATTGCCACGTTCTCCCTAGAAAATGGAAAATTATTACTTATTTAGGAGTCAGGGTACAGTTCCGGTAGACAAAACCCTAAATACACCATAAGTGCAGCACTGCTACCTGAGCAAAGAGCCTGTGAACAAATTCTAGGAGAACTGATGAAATAAAAAAAAATAAATTGTTAAGGTAGGGGAAATAGTATGTCTTTCAAGAAACTAAAATCTTCACCACTGCAAACCAAATCACTCAAACAGCTCATACTCAACAACACTTCACAAGCTATGAAACCATTGAAGGTGGTAGATTTAACAGAAATCATATCCACGTTTACAATCATTTTATTTGTGGGAAATAAGTCAAATACCTCTTTAGCTGTTAAAATCCATATTATATATGGACTTCCAATCTCAGAGAATTGTTATGAATGTTTAAACTCTGAAAGAAAATACCTACCCTAGGACCCAAAGGACCAACAGCTCCAGGATCTCCTGGCACACCCTAAGAAGAACAGAACTCACCATTAGAATGAAAGCATTATTCATAGCCTTATAGTTATGGGAATTAGAGGTAAACATTTTTAATTATGAAGTATTGTGAATGTAGATGGTTAGCTCTGAATATTATCTGTCCATGACAAGAGGAGATAGTCCAGATTCATTCAAGAAGACAGTCAGATTCTAGTAACTGTTTTATCCAAAAGCAGTTCTCAGCTTGCAGACTACATCAGTATATATTTTGAAACAGAGTGGGAACTTAAATTACAAAGAAAAAAAAAAAAAGGTAAAACTACTTTATGAAGTGAATTCTTATTAAGGTACACAGAAGTTACCTGATCACCTGGTTTTCCTCCCTCACCTGGAGGACCTGGTGGCCCTGGCAAGCCCTGTAAAAACGTAAATAACATGGTCATTAACATGACAGAAAGTTATGCAAATCAAGATTTAATTAAGACACCAGTAATATGAATGTAGTATTACACTCAGTAGAAGAGTACGCCCTCAGAGACCCCCAAGCGAAATAGCTAGATGAATATTTCACTCAAGTGTTCTTCCCCCTCTAAATGAGATGGCAGCCCTTCTTTAACATTTGTAGGACATATGCATATCAGCCCTAAAAATAAAGTTATCTATAAACAGAGATTGACTAAACTTAATTAATACTTCATTATAAAAATAATTCCTTTGCTCCATATTTGGAAAGTCCTTGGAAAATCTCCAAATTAAAACTGAAAACCAACAAAGGTTTTCTCAAGGGATACAGAGCTAGTATTTAAGCCTTTGCCAATTCAATTCAGTGTGCAGCTGATGTGAAAGCTAACTATCATTAATTATTCTGAGCATCATTGCCTTAGTTTTGAAGTTGTATTTTGTTAAACATTACTTGATTGAATTTCTCCAATTTAGGCTGATAAAAACATGGATGTTTATTTTTTTCTTTTAAAAAAGTGAATGTATATACCTGAAACCCTGTGGGACCTGGAGGGCCTTGTTCTCCTCTTTCTCCTGCCAGACCCTATACACACAAAAAAAGTAATAAGTATATAGTAGAAGAATATAGGCAGGCTTCTCAATTTTTCTTCTCTCTGAATATATGTATTTTTTATTATACATTTTTACTTACCTCAGGCCAAGATATACCCTATCTAAAAGGTGCAATAAGATATATCTTATTTCTTTAAGATCCTCCTCCTCAAAATTCTGTAATGATGGGAAAACACTCAGTTCCATTGAAACCAACAAAGCTAGGAAAATGAACTATGAGAAAATTTTGCTCCTTGCACTATTTTTTGAAATGATCAGTAAAAAGAATTAGGCGACTAACATATATATTTTTCAATATAAAACTTCCCATTTTTCTAAGAAATTTTTTTCTTTAAATGTTCTTGGGATTTTTTATTTGATAATCAACAACTTGTATGAAGATAGATAAAACTAGAAGCATAATGGATGGAGCGACAAGCAGGCAGGGAGGTTGGTGAAAGTTGACTTACTGGTGGGCCAACAGGACCGGATGGACCAACTTCACCATCTTTACCAGGGGCTCCCTAAATTGAAATGACATAGGAAGAAGTCTTGTATAATGAACATACACAGCAGAAGGGCATCATTTTATGCAATCACTGCAAGTAACAGTCACACTCACTCTCTGTCCTGGGACTCCTGCATTGCCTGCTTCTCCAGGTTTTCCAGGATCCCCCTAATTTGCAGAAATAAAAATGACTGGTTGTACACACTGTTTTCATCCACTAAAATATCTGCAAATGTTTAAAGTTAAACAGATCTTGGGTACCAGGTGCGATACTCACACTACTGCCTTTTGGCCCAGGAAGGCCCATGCTGCCTGGTTGACCTCTGATTCCTATTGAACCTGCTGGACCCGGACGTCCATCTTCTCCAGGAGCACCCTACAGAGAAAAAAAACAAATTCCTACATTGAATAATAAATGTATTTATGAAACTATTTACCCCTGGAAAATGTTTGTATATATTAAAAAGCATTAACCTGGTTTGGTGCTATAGTTATCAGTTAAAACATTTTTAAGCAGACATAGCTATCATCATTGAGCCATTTCATGTAGAAATACCTTGTTGCTTCCTTAAAGAGACATTTTGAAAAGATATTTAGTTCAAAGGGTTCAGAAGCAGCTAAAAGACACTGCTACACAGACAAAACTAAAGGAATGCCATCTGTGCTAATTTTGAAATTGGGAATCTAAAGTGAACACTTAGAAGATGAAACTTCAGAAACCAAGAAAATTTAACCTAATAAAAGTAATTACAATTATTTGGAACCTTACAGAAAGGACTAATTTTTGTGCCACTTACCAGGGGGCCAAGTTTTCCTTCAGGGCCTTGAACACCTGGATTTCCTGTTAAACCCTAAAAGTGAGAATAATATTGCTGTTAAGTTCTGCATTTATTTCTAGAACAACAGAAAAACGTAAATAAATACAAAAGATATGTTCAGTTACTACCGGTGCAAACACTAAGGTGTTCTTTACAGAAGAATATCTTCTCCTCATCCTCACTTCACAGTTTCATCCCCCACTGTCTTCCCTTTTCCTATTCTCCCTTTTCTTTTGTTTTCTTACACCTTCTGAGCTTCTCTCAAGGCCATATTTATTCCCACCATTATCCAACAATCTATATCATAACTTATACTTGCTGCTCTCCTTTCTCTCCGGAATATCTGTGATATTCCAAATTCTCTCCAAATATTTTTCCTGAAAAAGTCTCTAGATGACATGCACCACTCAACCATGTAAGTTACCAATATCCAATTTAATGAAGGTCTGGCCTTCAGTCCGTGTTACTTCTGGCAACTATGTGCTCTACAAGTGCCCTTCCTTCAGTTGCATTAGTTGGTCTCAATCTGGGCTTCTTTTTTGAAGACAAAAGGAATCAACTTCAGTAGGAGAAAAAAAAGTCATTTTGGTCTTTACCCTTTAAGTAGCCTCAAGAAACAAGCTGGTCCTTGTATCACAGCTTTGTAATTCTGCAAAGTTCATTGCTGCCTTTTTAAACCGAAAGATACCATGGTTTATAGTCATGGTCTATAGCAAACTTGCCATTAGTTTCTTACCCTTGCCCCTGGGAGGCCAGGTTCACCAGGACGCCCAGGATCTCCCTGACCTCCTTTAGGTCCAGAAGAACCTGCTGCACCACGTTCCCCTTGGGCACCCTAGAAGATACCAATGGGCTACTAGTTAACAGGCAGCAACAGTAAAAGAACAGCAATAATAAGAGAAGGTTAAATAAAACTATTATCTTGTATTAAAGACTTACTTTTGCAAACACAGTTTCAAAGCATTAATACTTTTATTATTAATTTTCACTCAAAATTATTACTTAAAAGTTGCCTCTTCCATGAAACAAGTTTAAATAAGGATTTTACAATCTCCATATTTTTACCAAGAAGCTAGGAATTTACAGAAACACTAGACAAATACATGTGAGTCCCTTCCCTGGAGGTGTTATAGCACCCAGGAAAGCCAAAGACAGGTGAGACTATCTGTTCGAAGGGCACTCTAGAAAAACTATACCACACACAAAGAAAAGGCAATTCTTCAAATAGTTATCTACTATAGAACAATACATAAGCAATGTAGTAGTAGAAACAGGTCAACATCTCTTATCTATTCACATTTCAGCATGAGAGAGCATTAAGTCAGGGACAAGAAAGGAAAACTGAACATCACAGGAACTGAAAGTGACTTTTCCCTCCAAAAATAATTCAGTTTCAGAATATCCAGATCCCTTTCTTGGCAACTCCTTTTCACCCTATTTCCAACGAATTTGAGGATCTATCCATTTGCCAACAAGTATACATCTTTAATGGAACACTTGCTTTCTGTATATCTGCATGTATGAAAATTTTTAAAATTATCCCAATAAAAGCGAGACACTTTAATTTCATTTACCTTTGGTCCAGGCAAGCCATCAGAACCTGGAAAACCACGATTACCAGGAGCACCCTAGGAAAACCCATAGATACAAGATTATCATCTTAATTTTTACAAAATTTATTGCACATAAGATATTTGGTTTATGGTTTAGGGGTTCAGTTTACTTCCTTACAACTTTTTTATTTCAATACTTTAAACTTGGGGGTTTATTAATGACTTGGAGAGGTAACAACATCAACGTTTCATTCATGCACGCTGAACAGCTCTTATGTGAACAGACTCACTGAAAACAAGATGGCCAATTGTAGAGAGGTTAAGCGAAAAATCTGGAGATTAACTCATCATATCTCCGTTGTTCTGTTACCATACTACCCTGTGCACTGAGGCCACAAATGAAAATATTCAGGGAAAAAAATAACATACAGTATGAGAAGTTTCTTTTCCCAAAAAAAATAATAATCAGAAGATCTATTCAAAAAACAAACATGCCAAATTTTTATATCCTGATCATTTTCAAAAAGAATATTATCACAGAAGACAGCATCCTAAAATCATTAATCTGATACAAAACAAAGCTGTAGGTACAAAATCACTCCTGCCAGGAAAATAAAGTTTGACTACAGCCACAAGAAAAAATGTTAAAAAAATCATGGTTGGGTCAACAGGTTTTTTGTCTTAGCAGTGCACCTCTCGGACATGTTATTCCTTTATACTGCTTACCCTCTCTCCAACAGGACCTGGTGGACCTACGGACCCTGGATCACCTCGAGGACCTCTTTTGCCTTCTTCACCTACAGGGCCAATTGGACCCTGGGGACCTTGTGGGCCCTAGTGAAAGTAAAATGTTTTTTAAAAAGTCATTGTTAAGTTCATCACTTCTCAGGTATACTGAAACAGACTATCTTCTAAACATCTTAAACATTTATTCCAAATAAAAGAGAAAAAAATATATAGTTAGGATTTGAATCAGTTAAAAAATGCAGCTTTTCAGCACCAGCTTTTCCTTTTTATAGTATTTAAAAGCTAACATTTCAGTAAGAATTGCAGTATGAATAAACTGTAATTCTGCTGTTCGGCCACATAGTACTTCTTATAATCACCTATTTGCTCAGATACAATAATTTGTATTTATTATTATCAATTGGACAAGCTGAAAAGGATTCAAAATTCAGTGAGACTATAGTAGAAATTCTCAAAGAAAGGAGAACAGTCAGTGGTAAGGAAACTGTTACTTCATCTGTACAGTTTTGCCAGTTATGAAATGATCTTTTAACTAGTGAGAAAGAAAAACTAAAGGTTATTTGACAAATCAAACTGACCCAACTCCGCAAAATCACTTTTCTTCCAAAATTCATAGGGTTACAGTATGGAATTAACCATGTTCTCAAATAATCTTAGCTGTGGACTAAACAGTTATTAATAGCTTAGAGGTAAAAATAATTATATTAACCTATAAATAAACTGTAATTAATATATACATAACTGCATAAGAATAAAATGTATTAAATGTAAGTTTAGAATAAAAAGGACTTTTTTATTATGATTAGCACACAGATCTGAGTGCTTCTAAATGTTCAGAAGCATATGGACCTATTTCTCATGAGATGAAGAAATTAGAAAAAAATCATTCTACATGCTACAGAAACCTCAGTAGATGGATTAATTGGTTTCTCAGTCCTTAAGTCCTGTAAGGTAGGTGATTCATGGACCTGCTTCACTGTTCATTCTTAGTACCATATAGCCAGGGTCATCATGGTTTGTCTTCCACAACAATTACTCAGAAAACAAAAATAATTATCTTGTAATTACAAGCATCAGAAGTGTCCTGAAAATTCTAAGAATTTATTCAAGATACTCATACAAGCTTTTGTGATTCCTTTTCATCTTACAAAGCACATGGAGACTTACAGGTTCACCTTTGGGTCCTGCTTCTCCCTTGAAACCAGGGACACCGGGGTCTCCCTGAAAACAAATATGAATAACACCCATAAGGTTAAAATTCCACATAAATCATTCAACCATTTTGGATTATACAATTAAATAGAAAATCATTCCCTAGTTTAGTAACTAGTTGTAATTTATGCATGCAATTGTCCTTCTTAGCATGCTTGTTTATTACAACATTATCAAAACAAAAATTTAAATGAGACAATTTTAGAAGGTAATTGTTATTGTTTGCAGACGTTTACATAGACACTCTCCTTTCTTAGGCCTCTAAGAAAGCTTGCTTGTATTTTGGACACACAGAAGATTCACAAGATCCAAGTTTACTAGTATCTTATTAATTTATTTAAAGGGAACTCACTGCTAAACATTGCTTTAGTTTCATAGAGTGACACATTTACTAGGCATTATATTTTCCAGAGACAGATGTTATTACCGGCTGGCCTCGAATACCCGGTGGGCCGGTACTGCCTTGTGGTCCTGGGGAACCAGGTGGACCTGATAAGCCAGGGGGTCCTCCAGTGCCTGGAGATCCCTATAAATAAAAATACAGCAAGAACAGTAAGGGAAAATAATAATAAAAACAAAGAAATAAAATAAGTCTACTTACACAATTTCTTCAACATATGATATGATCACTTACAGTTGGGCCCTTAGCACCTGGGGAACCGTCTGTCCCTTCAGTACCCTAAAAATAATGTATCAATAATTAAAATTAATTTTAATAAGGAAGTCATCGATAACAAAAGCAGAATATGATAATTATTTTATTCACTTTACAGGACAACACAATAAAGAATATTAACATATGCAGCAACGTGAAGATCTATGTGTACAAATGAGTAGATAGGAGTAACAAAGTGTGCAAATTAATGTGACTTTTCATCTTTAAGATCCTATGTTTAAACTTAAGCTTTAAAGTACTCATAGGATTGAGATTGTACCAGGCTGTGTAACTCTCAGTTTTCCGAATTATTTTAATTAAGTAATGAAAAGTTATTATCAACAAAATAAGCACAAAACAAATTAATATCACCTTTTCGGTTTTGGGGGAAAAAAGTAATTTGATCAAAAATCAGTACCTATCAAGTTGAGTATTAAAATTCCCTATAAACAGGCAATATGTGTGAGCTGAGCTCTGAGGAACAAAATTTAATGTACTTACAGGAAGACCTTGTGATCCAGCTGGGCCCTGGGGACCTGTTTCACCTCTTTGTCCTTGAGGACCTTCAGGACCACGAGGACCTGTTGGACCTGCTTCACCCTAAGATTTCACATGAGAAAACAACTGGAGATTAGCACCTCAAAGTAACTAAGGAGAAATATACTGCATTGATAAGATAAAAATAATTCAGATTTTGAAACATCTTGTTATCCTCAAAATATATATTTTGCTTACCTAATTCTGCTTCTACTACTTCTATGTGAACGTAAACTTTGAAAACACAAACAGAATTTTTCCTCAATGTAAACAAAGTCAAGGAACCTTTTTACAGAAAAGCAACTCTATATCCAGTGGCCAAACTCAGATCAAATCATAGAATGGTTAGAGTTGGAAGGGACCTTAAAGATCATCAAGTTCCAACCCCCCTGCCATGGGCAGGGACACCTCTTCCTAGAGCAGGTTGCTCAAAGCCCCATCCAACCTGGCCTTAAACACTTCCAGGGATGGGGCACCCACAACTTCTCTGGGCAACCTGTTCCAGTGCCTCACCACCCTCACAGTAAAGAACTTCTTCCTAATATCTAATCTAAATCTCCCCTCTTCCAATTTAAAACCATTACCCCTCATCCTTTCACTACACTTCCTGACAAAGAGTCCCCCCCCAATATTTTTGAAAGTCATCTCTTTCTAAAATCCCAGTGTGCTTGTGTAATCTGACAACTTTTTTTTTTTTAGCTTTGTTAGCAGCTAAGGCATGAAATTTAGAAAGGATGACATATCTGGGTTTTTTTGCACAGTGCAGATTGACTCACCATTGCAGCTCTATATTAAATACAAAATCCATGTAAGATTGGACTGGATGCTTCAATAAAAAAAAATCCTCATGGCATCTCCTTTGACTTTTGTCTTTATATAGGAAATTTGCCTTTTGAAACTGATGACTGTTAATATACCAGGTCTTCATAGCTAAATTCCACATCTTCATTGTGTAGTTTGCTTAGCTTTTACAGGTTCAAAGCAGCTATTCCAATTTTACATCATCTGACAATCAAACTTGAAGGTAGATCCTCCTTTTCAAAAGCTTTTCTTGACTCATTATAAGACAGCTTCTCCAAACATTTATTTAGGTATTAAGCAGTGCTTAGCCTTGCCAAAGACATTTGGTGACATGCACTAACAGGTCTATCATTTAATTGTATATATTATGTTAATACTCCATTAAGAATTGTTTCCAAAAACTGTTTTGTA
Organism: Thinocorus orbignyianus; assembly: GCA_013400375.1. Classification (NCBI taxonomy): domain Eukaryota; kingdom Metazoa; phylum Chordata; class Aves; order Ciconiiformes; family Thinocoridae; genus Thinocorus; species Thinocorus orbignyianus. The sequence continues at coordinate 1,150,422 of VXBW01001855.1, forward strand.
AGTGTTGCCAGCTTCACAACAGCACAAAACATCTGCTGAACTTGGCTATCTAACTAATTGAGAGTTTCTTCTTGTAAAATTTTTTCCTATCACGTTTTTGTAGTGTTGAGGAACAAAGAGGAGTGTCTGGGTGGAGGACAAGTACAAGAAGTATAAGGAAGCTGTACAAATTGTCTTTTCTACCTTTGCAGACATATTCTCAAGGCTAGGAAAAAAATAAATCAAGCATTTTCTGGAAAAGACAGAGAGGAAACTCCCAACAAAGACAGTGCTGCAGCCAGTGAGAGCTTTCCATTTCAGCTCAACTACACAGAGCCATAGAAGGAGGTAATCACCACTTGCTCTGTTGTGATAAACAGACAAACGTCTCTGTTGGGGTTCGAGCTTTTTCCTTAACAGTCTAGGTCATCTCAAGAAGTGTTCTTGGCAAAACTGGAAGATTGAAAACTAGAAGGTACTGCTTCCATACTGTCTTACACTAGCCCTCACAACGTAACTTGAAGTAACGCATGTTATTATTCTTTGAATACACAGCCTGACAATCATCTTATAATCATGCCTTAGTGCAAGCAAAAGTGAAAGCAAAGAATGTATCCTAACTGTGGTGAATTGCAGTTGCTTTATTTGGCATCTCATTTCTATCTCCTGTCTCAAAGTCTTGCCTAAGATTGATTCTTAGGAACTCGTATACATGTCAGTCTGAACTCAGTGTAGTCTAGTACGCATTATTTAATTCTGTGTTGTTAGACATACTAGAAAGATATTTTTGTTTTATTTTTTACCTTTACACCAGGAACACCTGGAAAACCTGGAGACCCAGTTATCCCAAGTGGGCCCTATAAAAGACAGACACGCAAGGCTGTAATTCTGCAGTTTAAATCACAGACAGATTAGTATCTAATTACAGGGTAAACATAGTTCTGGAATTAAATGTAGTTTTAGTTATGAAAGATTTGTTCATAATAAAACCAAAATAACTATAAAAAATCACAGTTGACGATTGTTACGGCAATTGTTTTTCAATTCAATTTTTTAATGAATTTTTATATCGTCTTTTTGTATCTATGCTAATGCAGTATGGTAATTAAAAGATCAGATATTTGCTAAGCTATCACAATTTGTCCTACAGAATGTGCAAAGGAGAGTTTCAATTCTTTAAATTTAAAATGGTAATCTAAAAATAAGAGAAATACAAGCCACATCTACATCGGGTTGCGAGACAAGATTTCTGAGGTAAGCACCATGACAAATGAAAATATAAATAAAGGATATGCAACTACATGCCTCACTTCCTACTCTTCTGCCCCACTGACATTCCCAAACTCACAGCCAAATTCATTTGCAAGCTTTAAAACATAGGTTCTGTATCAAATTTTCAAGGTTTTACAGACAAAGATGAACAGCAGAGGCAGTTTACTGCTTGGATTTTGTTCAGAGATAGGTATTCCTGGAAAAGGAAGTAGAGGAAAGGCTGGGTTATGTCACATCATGAAACACAACACTGTACAGAGGTGCATCTTCAGCTCCCAAAAGCAGTACAGCTCTTCCCAAATAGCATTAGATCTTGAGATTGTCAATACTGGACCTAAGAAGGGCTGACAGCTTGAGCAGACCATAGTACTGACGTAGCTACACTATTTCTGGTTCTAGAGCCAAATTCTGGCACATTGTGCTGCAGAGTGTAGGTGCAGCTCATGTGGCTGCAAGGACATAACATTTGGGCAGGGATGCAAACAGCTGGACTGCATTTTGTGCCAGTGTCCAAACTCACTAGAAAGAAACTTCAAGTGTATAGACTTGAATATACCCGCATGTCGTGATGCAAACCTTTCACAGACTTCCAATTCAGGGCTCTAAAGGAAATTTGTAAAATGTTTCCATTTTCATAATGCCTCTTGTGTTGAACAAGACATTCAACAGACCTTTCTGCTGTATTATAAACCCGGCATGGCGGCGCACAGCGGTTGTAAATATTCACTACAACATTACTCCCAGATGATCCCCCTTTATCTTTTCCTGATTTTCCCTCTTTTTGTAAAATATGATGCAGACTGCAAAAAAATGTTCTATGTAATAAAGCTCTGCTGAAAAACTTAATAAGAACAATCTGTCCCACTGAGCATTAATTGCAGACAACATTTCTGCCACGACCTTGCATTGGATTTCTACAGAACTGTTGTAACGGATCACTAAGTGTATTTTTGAAAACTATGTCCCAGCTCATTAGATCACAAATACATGTCTGCCAAATCTCTCTCTCGTTGCACGAAGAATTCCAGAGTTATGGTACACCGCTGCACTGACCCAAGTTAATCATGCATTTCATTAACACTTCCTCCAATGAGAAACATATACATTAAGTACCAGTATCTCACTCCTGATACTACATGGGATTTTACCGAAAATGTTAGCCAAACAGTTATCACATCCAGTGAAGCTGAGCTCATATTTTATGCTAAATGAAAATTTCAAGATTCATGTAGAATTTCATAGCTTGTGACACAGCTTTTTTAACTTTATCATTTGTTTTCAATCTGAAAAATCTTTTCATTGTTTGAAAGTTTCTTCTAACAAGTTACCTTTGTTTCAAGATATCCTAAATAATGGATTTTTGCAGATTTTACACACTTAAACTCTTTTTTTGAGCATCCGTTACAGCTAATTATTTCTAATGAAAATTTTAATTAAAAACTCTGTACACAATTTTTTCTCAGGACTTATATCACTGTTAAGTGAAGATTATGCACAGAATGAAATTTAGTTGCAAGCAGGTGTGTTTTGAGGGTTTGGGATTTTTGTTGTGCTGGTTTTTGGTATCTTTTTGTTGTTGTTGTTGTGCTTTTTTTTTTTGAAATTGAATGTCACAAAGTGGTAAAGGTTCAGGTTGGCTACATCATGTGGCAGTAACTGTATACCACATTCTAGAAGTAACGCTTTCAAAAAAAGCAAACAAGATATAATACCACATTTTTAAAGTGAAAGCTGGCCTTACACAAACAATACAAAATCATTGTAAGATTTCATTTGCAAAAGCAACACATGATTAACCATGTGCATGTGAATAATCCCACTGGCTTCCTAACACTCATGTAAATTCACCCACATACATTTTGCATGTGAGACTGTGAGACTGGATTGTAGGATGGAAAGCATCCCTCCCTTTGATACACCAACATCCACAGTTGAAACCACCATGGTCATCTTCAGCCCTGTTGCAATTGGGTGAAACCTTCTACAACCATGCATACCAGGCTTTCTCAGTTTGGCAGGCATTCACGCATAGGACTCTGGTTCTTCAGTTTAACATGTGACTGTCCATAAATAAAAGGCTATATTTCACATGTTTTCTAATGGATCAATTGCAGGTATCAGCAAGTGGCATATCTTCTTGCTGAGGTACAATCTCATTTGTCAGCTTTGTATGGGAAGGAAAATTATAAGCAATTATAAACTGTTCTATATTGCAGTGCATTTCTTTCAGACGCTTATCTCTGTGTAATACAGATCCCACTTCATAAAAGCAGCAAAACATCACTTCTCCAAAGAAGATGCTACTCCTCTGCAAATTAAAACCTTTAGAATCATAGAATTGTCTAGGTTGTAAAGGACCTTTGAGATCATCTAGTCCAACCATCAACCTAACTGGTAAAAAAACCCCATCACTAAACCACGTTCCTAAGCACTATGTCAACCCATCTTTTAAATACCCCCGGGATGATGCCTCAACCATTTCCCTGTGCAGCCCATTCTAATGCTTAATAACCCTTACAGTGTAAAAAGTTTTTCCTAATATCCAATCTGAACCTCCCCTGGTGCCACTTGAGGCCACATCCTCTTGTCCTGTCGCCTGTGACCTGGGAGAAGAGACTGATCCTCACTTCTCTACAACCTTCTTTCAGGTAGTTGTAGAGAGCGATAAGGTATCCCCTCAGCCTCCTCTTCTCCAGGCTGAACACCACCAGCTCCCTGATTCTCTTCTCATAAGGGTTGTTCTCCAAATCCCTCACCAGCTTTGTTGCCCTTCTCTGGACCTGCTCCAGCCACCGAAACATCTTTTTTGTGGTAAGGGGCCCAAAACTGGACACAGTTATTGAGGTGGGATGCAAAGCAAACTACAGATCTTGGAGGACAGCACTAAAGCTAAATTGAGAAGAACTAAGAATTGCTTATAGATAATTCCAGGTGCACTTAACTGTTACAGCACCCACCAACATTAATTTTTTTCCACTTCTTTTTGTACTGTTAAAGGCAAGTGAGAAATATAAGGTGAAAAAAAATAGGTGATTAAGAAAGAAATTTACCATTGGTCCTGGCTTCCCAGGCATACCATGTTGGCCACGTCCACCCTAGATATGAAAATAGAAAAGATAGAGCATTAGTAAAAACTCTATTTTTTAAAAATTTATTTATTGTTAGCATTGTGATAATAGCCATATATACTAAAGCAATCAAAGAAATGCTGGATTACAGAGCCCTTCAAACACTGGCATGGAAAACTTCTGGAAGAAATTATGTTCCCCTTCTAGTTAATGTATTTCTCTGCTTTCAGAAAAGTCAATATTTTGACAATGTCATTGTATGGAGCATATAACAAACAGAGCACATAAAAGTCATGGGGATAACTGCCAGATAAAACAATACTTGACACTGGATGTAAAGGAACAGGAAGAAATTTCTACTCAAATATGATGTCATGTCAAGGTTAATCAACTTTTTTGTTGAAAGCAAAGTATTTTAAAAGAAGACAGTTTTATGACCTGGAATTAAATTATAAGAATTAACTTAAATTGAAAGTCTACAATTTCAGTTTAAACTTTTTTCCAGACAAAACCAATACATACTATTTCTAGTTCAGTAATTTTTGGTGAAAATAGTCTCTCAAAAGAAATTTTGCAGAAACAAAGAAGACTTTTTTGTCCCACAGAGAAAAAGTGCTGTGAGTGTATCTGGCCTCATGGTCAGTTCTGGTATGAGAAATTACTACTATACACTAGCATTCTCCTTTTAAAATTGTTTTTGACTTTTAAAATTTATAATAAAGGTCTCATCCCACAAAACTCTGCTCAACTCTAACTTTCTTAAACTACAGCAGAACTCACTACAGAAGTGCCTAGCAGTCACATTAATAAACACTTTCAGGTCCAATTATTTAAATTTAAATAAATTAAGGAAGAATTACAAGAAAAGAGAAGAAAGATCCTACTTACAGGAGCACCCTGTGGTCCAATTCGACCTCTCTCTCCTGGCATTCCTCTAGGTCCCTTGAAGAGAGAACAAAAAGTGTATTATTTAGGAACTCATTATAGCAGAATAACAAATAGGAGAAAACATAGATCACTTGATTTTTTTCCCAACAGTGAAGAAAACACACTCTACCTAGTCTTTTTTTGTCTCCTTTGTTTTGCTTTTTACTTTTTTTTTTTNTTTTTTTTTTTTTTTTTTAGCATACTTGATTTTTCCTTGGCTTCCAATAAGTTTTGCATTGCATTACCCTTCAGTGAGTTTCTGCTCAATCTTCTTTATTTGCGTTTAACAAGAACGTGATACTACAAGCGTGATAAGGACAGATGATGGGAACGACAGTTATAGCACCAAGATTATTTTTTTCGTAGCTACAGGTGTAACTTATCTTGTTCTACAGCAGGAAAGAAGTAGCAGCGTACATAATTACTTGCAGCCTCACAGGCTTGCCTAGTGGAAACTTAATAGACTACAATTTTTCTTTTCTTGTTCCAACAATACTTGCAGTTTTAAACTCATTAGAATAAATTCCTTATATACTCACCAGGGTCAATAATGCAATCTCATTTACCATGTCTCATTCACAAACTAGGTTCACGTCAGTGATATTACGTTCTGCATGACACAAAATAGTGCTTCACAGAGAAATGTCATTATCTGATATCAGAAAGGTGCTTTACTTCCAGAAGCACTGTTCAGAGTCATTTTTTGGCATGTTGGTGCTGCTCACAAGTATTCTGTTGTCCAAAAACACACCTCAGTGAAAACTAGTCTGAGAGAAGATTTCTCCATTTCACTTCCATGTCATGCATGCTTATCCTCACCACAAGCTCCGAAATCCTCTTTCCATGGTTTTCTTAGCTAGCGTATTTCTGACATAAGCTACTATTTTTCTATCTCAGAGCAATCTAAACCAGTTTTTCTCATATAGAAATCACTTCATATGATGCATTAACATGTATAAAAAAACAAACCTGTCACTCTACACTTACAGGAGTAGGTAAACAATCACAGAATCTGCAATCAAGTTTCTGTTGAGCCTTCTAATTCATTATTACTATCTACACATTATTATTATTATTACCACCTATTGTGAATCATAGAGAATAACAGCTTAAAGTGGACCAAATTTACCGTTAGAGTAACAGAAAAAAAAGTCTAATTAAGAGAAAGTTCAGCTTCATGACATCAAGTAGAGATACCAAAATCTTAAAATTCCTATTAGCAATAACCTGAACAATCTTAAAGACATTTCTGTAATACCCAATGCACATAACACTCACTAGAGGACCTGTTGGACCCATGGCACCTGTTGGTCCAGATTCTCCCTAGAAATGGAAATGAAATGACACAATTAGAGGAAATGGGTTAGGGGAAAATGGAGTTACGTTTCCTCGCTGTCCTCCATGCTTGTTAGACCTAAGGGGTAGACCTGCATAGTCATCTCTGTGTATCTTGGGCACTGTTCCCCTTGCTGATGAGATATGTAATATTTACATATTCGCAGTGAAGCAGATTTAACTCCTGCCTGTTCTAGCTAACAGTCCGGACCACCCACTGCACTGTTTCTACCAAGTCTCCTGCTGCTGTTGCTTTCCACTTTCTGTGGAGCCAATCTCAGGGAAGAAATCTTTTCATATACAAACTCTCCTTAACTGCTGATTCCACATTTAAATTTAGATTTTGGAAGATTCGCTTCATTTGCTACCTTTTTAATCTAAAAAAATAGTTCTGTCCCACCTGTTACTGTCGCCTACACTAGACCGAAAATGTTTCAGCATCAGCACTGAAGGAGAAAAGGCTGAAAGAGGTGTTCTATGCTCTTTTAAAATATCTTTTAATCCATCTGGAAAGGATTGTCTCCAGCTGTCTATCCTGTGTTATAACTGCATTGGGCTGAAGTTGTAAGGGTGCTGCAGTACCACTGAGCATCAAAAATTTTAAAAAAATAAAATTCTTAGGCAAATAAACAGTCAGTTCAATAAAATGCATTCTCTTCTATCCAATGCCTGTTTCTTTTAAGTCAATCTCTTGTACGGTAAACCAAAAATGCAGATTCAGGTTTTAGTTATGCATTGGTTTATTATTTTATTTTATTAAAAAAAAAAAAAAAAGTTGAAAAACTCTTTTTCGTCTCTCATCGTGGTCACATAAAGCCAACAAGAACCTCAAACTGGCTAAGTGGAAAATTGTGAGGTGTGCATGGCCTCTTTGTTAATAGACTTTGTCGTCTTCATTATCATGCAGGCCTAAAACCGAGCCCCAGCTGACATTGTGACTGGCACAAATGAACTCTCTTCCTGTAAAAAGCCCATACATGTCATTGCATAGCAGTTTGTGTGAGTCAAACACACAGTAAAAATGGACCATTCCACAAAGCCTCTCCACTCCATACAAGTAGCACTGACAAGAGGGGGTACAAACTCAAACATCTACTATCTAACATTATTTTTGGTATTATAGGAAACATGCTTAAGCATTTACTTCTTTGGGTCATGAAAATACCTTTGCTCCAGCTGCTCCAATTTCACCTTTTGGGCCATCAAGTCCTTTCAATCCCTGTAAGAGTTATAAAAATATGGAGAAACTATATTTATATATGTACACACACAGAGCATTCCTAATATTATTGTTAAAATAACTCAATGCTAAAGTGTTAAAAATGGATTTAAGGCGGCAAGAGCAAGAAAGGAAAAAAATAGAGAGAGAAGAAAAAAAAAAAAAAACAGATGGAATAAAGTTTTTAAACATTTCCTAAATGGAAACCATTTGTACAAGATACATTTCCTTGGACTTGGTTTCCTTTTTAAAACAAGAACATTTGGAAAAAAAAAAAAACTAAAACAACAAGAAGGAGGCTCTGAGCCATAGGAAACCTATTTATTCCTCCCCAAAGTAAAATTTTGGCCAGGAAACTTGGTAATTTGTAATCACTCCATGTTGCAAACACATCCACCTCTCCAGCTCCCCACCCTAATGCACAATCTGCCAACCAAGTGAGAGAACTGTCAGGTCTGTGCCTCCTGAAGCTTGGCAGGACCCATGCAAGCTCTTTCCAGATTCCCAGATAACTTGAAAATAAAGTGCAGAAAGCACTAGAGAATATAATACAGAGGTCAGCTTAAAGGGGAATAGCACTGATTTTCTGCACAGTCCCCTTTCTGTCCGATGCCAATGATTCTGCTACAATTGGCAGGACTAAAAATGTAGTTGCATTTGCAACTAACACAAAAGAAGTTGAGTATCTTTATATTGAAACTGCTGGGAAACATCATCTATAAGAAGAGGGAAAATCTTGTCGCTTACCCTGTGACCCTTGAGACCTGGTAGACCAGGAGCTCCAGGAAAGCCTCGAGGCCCCTAAGTAGAAAAGATAAAAAATGGATAAGATCATTACTTCCGCAGAAAAACCTGCAGCTAACACGGAAGATAGTAGCAGCATGAATACTAATACTCTGAATACTTCTTCACCTTGCTGACACAACGCAGTGATACACAGCACTTGGGTGGGTCACAGATGATTCAGCATAACACTCTATGAGTTTGACAGTCTCAGTATTATGAACATTTTCACTGATATTAAAAGCTTTATGGTTTACATTGGTGTATGATCAAATTTCAGATAGGAATAATGGCTGGTGGTAGATCAAGTTTTGAAGTTTAATATGTAGAAACCTTAATTAAACAGAGACCAAAACTCAGAGCTATCATTTAAAATAAAATAGAAACTGAGACCAAACTACAAACTCTTAATGTTCTTTCAGAATGTGTCAGTCAAGTAGCATGATAAACAACTGCTATTAAAACAAAATTAACAATTAAACCAAAGTTGCCTTGCACTTAGTTTCTTCCAAGTTTCCCAATTTCTCTTTCAGGAAAGATTAAGTAATGAAAGGGAACCAAGTGCCTCGTGCTAGAATATTGGTCACATGATTTTATAATGGAAACCACATTAACACCTTAATATTCTCAGATAATAATTATTCAGCAAACTGTTCAAATGTATAATTTCTTCATTATAGCACATCTGAATCAAAGTTCTCAAAAAGATTACAGTTCATTCCTTTCATCATAGCAAAAATTCATGAAGATATATTAAGGAAAATAAAGCATTATGAAACACCACTGAAAATCAGGGGAGCGAAAAAGAACATCTGAGATCTCAGCATTACAGAGGAGAACTTCACAAGCTCGTTCCTTGTTAGCATCAAGGAACATAAGAAGGATCTTTATTTTCCCACAGTCAATTATATGGATAACGTTTGATCATAACGTTCAGTGGGAAATTACTTCAGAGTTGGCAGACTCTTAAAGGGAAAATTACTTTATAAAGGTATGAAATTTCTGAAATTATTATATTATATTGCTTGAAATTATTTCATAGAATCATAGAATGGTTAGAGTTGGAAGGGACCTTAAAGATCATCGAGTTCCAACCCCCCTGCCATGGGCAGGGATACCTCCCACTAGACCAGGTTGCTCAAAGCCCCATCCAGCCTGGCCTTGAATACTTCCAGGGATGGGGCAGCCACAACTTCTCTGGGCAACCTGTTGTAGTGTCCCACCACCCCCACAGCAAAGAATTTCTTTCTAGTATCTAATCTAAATCTCCCCTCTTCCAATTTAAAACCATTACCCCTTGTCCTATCACTAGACTTCCTGACAAAGAGTCCCTCTCCAGCTCTCCTGTAGGCTCCCTTCAGATACTGAAAGGCTGCTACAAGGTCTCCCCAGAGCCTTCTTTTCTCTTCTCTAGGCTGAACAGCACCAGCTCTCTCAGCCTGTCTTCACAGGAGAGGTGCTCCATCCCTCTAATCATCTTTATGGCCCTCCACTGGACCCGTTCCAACAGTTCCATGTCCTTGAATTGAATTCAATTCAATATTCATTGAATCCTATAGATTCAGTGAGTTTTTCAGTGAGGGATGGTCTCTGTTGTCATACAAGTTCTTGTATACAAGTTTGAAATTCTACAAATTATACTTATTTAGACTGAACATTGCCTATGAAAACTATTTACTTGGCATGTGCTTAGTGGTATATTAGCTTATACAGTCAGGACAACCAAATGATGAAGCATGTACATTTAACAAGGCATATGTCAAGGAGGCAAATCATGTACAAGAGGAAACAGCTCTTGTGAATGGCTGCATGGTCCTAGTTGCCAGCTGGGGTTAAACCATGATAAGGTCAAAATTATGTAAGATGATAAAATTATGTCATTTTATCATCAGGTATACCTATTTTCTTTCTAGAGTAAACTATGACAAATACCCTCTGCAGTACAAGTGTGTATTATCTGGAAATCCTTTAATGACATTTGCATATTGAAAATATAAATAAAAATAAATTATATGTCTATGATACAACTCCCTCTTCCCCTGCTCTCAGACTGAATGTTATAAAGGCAACACAATGCCACCCCAAACTGATAGAATTTTTTAGTCTCTGAGCACTTCCTGCATATGATTGCGAATGACCATGTGAAATCCTGTGAAATGGAGTGCAACTTGTATGTACTGTCATCTGCTTTATGCATATTTCATCTATGAAACAGTAGAGACTTGTTTCTAAGCTATCACATTGATTTGGATCAATAGAGTAAGCTAACACAAGTATGTCAGGAACTGAAGAGCTTTGTGCTTATTATTAAAAGAGATGGTGATGGCATCAGTATGATTATTTTCCAAAAACGTAAATAATCATGCTCTTACTGGAGATCCTGGAAATCCAGGCTCACCGGATTGTCCTGGTCTACCAGGTTCACCCTAAAGAAAGAAAAAGAAAAAAAAAGAAAATAGCAAATGTGAAAATTAACTTCTCTTACCATTCTTCCATTCAAACAAATGACAACATTCACATCAGTTTTATGTATCTTCTCTTTACTGTAATAATCTCAGTGATATAAATCAACTGCACATATGACTAGCAATATGAATTAGGCACAGTAACTTAAAAAAAGTCCTTAACAAAGAATCATGTTAATTGACAACTGAGTTCAAAATGCATCCCAGCATCACAATATGGCACTGAAAGGTAGGTTTCGTGAAATTAATGAGGCAACCTTCTGTCATCTTCATGCAGAGTCAAATTAATTTAATTTTCCATAGGATCAACAATCTAAAACTGCCTGCATTGTAGCTTGTTTGTTCTCCTTCTGTTCAATGATTTTGTAAACGTGTACAATTTCATTCTAGGTTCGTGACTCTTTTCTGTGTGATGCAATGGGAAAGAAAATACATATAATACAAACATCTTATATATATGCATATATACATGGAAAGAGACATAAAAACAGTTATAAATACATTAAATTATTTAAAAGTTAAAAAAAAATAAACACTAAAATTTTATTGTCCAGATCCAGGTGAATGTTATCACCAGAAAGTACTTCTAACTTATCATGCGATCCCCAGAAGAGGAGATGCCTCCAATTGCCCCCTCCCAACTGTGGCACATATTATGTTTGATTTCAGGAAAGACATCTCAGTTGAAGAACTGGATGAGGCAAGAAATAATAAAGTGCCAGTGCTTAAACCTCAGGTATGACAGTGACACGTAAGGAAAAGATCAGAGACTTTTTGAAAAGGGTTGCTAAGATTTGTAGTTATGACACTGTAATTAATGATGAGTATGATTACAAAGAAATGTAAATAGATAATAGTAGTTACAACAGGCACATCTGCTGTTTGGTCACTGTCTCAAAGATGCCAATATTTTTTTACTAAAAATTAAACAAGACAAAACTTACATCTTCACCAGGTTTGCCTGGAGGTCCCTCTGGTCCACGAGAACCAACTGGACCCTAAGAAATAAATATATTTGTTGAGAGGTCAATTTAGCCATCACTAAAATATCTATCTGTCCCATTTCAAAATCTAGTTTTGTAAAAACAGATGTAGAAAAAGGATGATTTTATTCCCAAACACACTTGCTTGATTTTATAGTGCTCTCTCTAACCATCCTGCCCCTAAGAAACCTGTATTATGTTATATAAAATATAGGATGGATACTTTAGAAGAAAAAAAAAAGAAAAAACCCAACACATTAAAAATCACAGTTTCTGTTGCTGCAAATCTCTGGCTCTTACTTTTACTTTTGTAGCATTATGTCACCTCCAAAAGATAAATATTTTCACCAGCATTTGTGTAAGTTACGTTACCAGGCCTGGCTTTACCAGTGCTTAAACATCCTCATGTCTGTGCTGGAAAACTAATAATGATTGTTTATATTATAATCATTATTATGCATGTTCAAAACAATTCCAATTAGTTGATTCAGGACAATATGCTTTCAACACTACTACTCTTGACTGAAGTTACTTAACAGCTTCAGCTGAGACAACACCAAAATAAATATTTTCTGAAGTAAGGAGGTATAATACATTGTTTGCAATCTTATTGTAGAAATGTTTGTGTTTATTTGTCTTACCATAGGTCCTGGATCCCCAGGTTCACCAGGAGGGCCTGTGGGGCCAGCACCACCCTAAAATTAACAATCACAAATTGTAAAAAGTAAATCTATAAGGTTATAAATTAAAATCCATGGTCAGGAAAATCACAGGCCATGGGACAGCCTGGATTTTAATTCAGAACTAGTTTACATTGCAAAATGAGTGAAGTTTGGATACTAAAATCCCTAAAGTTTTATATAAGTTTTGTGATGCACACAAACCTCACTGCAAACTCAACAACGTGCCAATACTGAAACCAAAATAGTTACCACTTTCATTGCTGTTCCCTCATTGAAAATTATCTCTTGCGTTAAAACCTTGTTAAGGGTCTAACACTTTTTTTTTTCTTTTTGAGTTAATTTCTGTATATGGAGTACATCTGGAGCAGAACTCTAGAGAGCCACAAGATGCTGCTCTAGATATAGATGCATTCATTGATGCATCACTGAGGACAGACATTGCCGCAGAGATGGACGCACACACCAGTTGCCATGTGCTTTGTCTTCACCACTGGCCAATTCTTTTAAATCCCCTGAAGTACTTACTTGCTTTCCTTGGAGACCTTGAGGACCTCTTGGACCCACTGGACCCTATTGAAAACATAACTTGTTACACACTGGAAAACACCCTTCCCCGAGTAATATTTGTCCTACAAAGACAGCAAATGGCCTGATAGTGACCTGCAAGATCTATGGTCAAGCCCTCTGAAAGGCTTTTACTCAGGAGAAAGCTGTTATGAAATACAGATGTACAGAGAATGGAAATCTTCAAACTCAAAAATCCACAGCAGTGTAAATTCATTAGCAGCTGAAATTATGGGCTTATTTGCTTTCTGGAATCTCACAGTCTCTGGAGTTAGTCAGAATAAGCGGGTTGCCTGCACAGGTCCATGAAAAAAAAATTAATGTAATAACAGAATAGCATTGGGGAGAATATTTTTCTCTTGAAGGAAGTATCATTACTCAGATTAATCTCATAAAGGAAATCAATGACAAAATAAACTCATGCTGCTGTTCTCAGTTGTGAACAGCAAAAAGCAATGATGGAAGGACATATTTTCATTAATCATATAAGCCTCAAAACAACCTCCAAACACTTGTGGTTTGTTAAAGAAAATTTTTAGATTTCCCCTTTAAAAGTTTCATGGAATTTTTAGGAAAATTCTCGTGCTTTATTGTAACTTATACCATGGAGTAAACATGATCTTGTCTGAAAGTAAATCTCTGGCTCACAGCAGTACAAAAATTTCTATAGTAGGCAATAACTTGCAATTTGACATAGGCTCAATATTTATGTCTTTTACACACAATACATTAATTTTTACAAAGCAAATATAGAACAGTTAGTAATAGACCATTTAAAAATTCTGATCAACATTAAAAACAAAATAAAAAGCAATGATTAAGCTGAATAACTGTTAGTTACTCAGTTTACAAGGGAAGGAAAAAGTATCACAGAACTTGAGGAATCAGTCCAAAGACCCCTGACTAAATTGAGTGACACCTGCCTCTAGTAAACTTTGTGTAAGGTCTTAGAGATACTGAAAGGCCTAGATATTGAAAAATACCTTAAAAGATATATCAGTATTAAAACAAATCATATTTGACAATGACAAAAGAAGAGGCCGTACAAGAGACACAATGGCTCAAGACAAATTGAATGAAAGGTTTAAGCAAAACCGTGAAAGGTAACAAAGCAGGAAGAACAGACTTGTGGAACAAATCATTGTATGTGGGCACAGCAAATCCGCTGAAGAGAGACAGTCATAAAAAAGGAAAGTTCTTTAAATCATTGCAAAATTTAATCCTAAGGGAAAATATCAGATTACTTTTAGAGCCTTTCAATTTTTATTGAAACTGAATTTGAAGGTTACTAGTGGAGTCTTGGAGGAGTAAGATTCAGATAGGAAAACCCATGGACAGTACAATCACTAAAGGATGATTTTCTTAAGAATGAATGTTAAAAATAACAGCAACGTCGTTAACAGTATCTTCAAGATATCACAATGTGACAAAAGTAGTGAAAAGAAATCATATTCTAAAACAACCCCACGAATTCTAGCAGAGACAGCTTATGGTGGTGAAACAGCTTTCATAGATAGTAAAAAAAATTAGTGTTACCATTGAGTCCTTAGTGAACTGAAAGTAAAGGGCATTATCTAAACACTGAGAAATGTTACTGATAAAGCTGGACCCATTGGAGAAATAGAATGTCTGTCTTAAAATAAGGAAGTACAGCTTTCAGTTAACCGTTGACTTCAGAAATAATCTCTTTAATTACAATGAAAAAAAAAATCTTTATTTGTTGTCACAGTGTGAGAAGAAGCCTTCAAAGTTAAATATTTGTTTAATCTTGTGTTACACCTGATGCTTTTCAGTTACTTTCCAGTGACTCAAGATAACAGAAGATGATCAGAGGGCAGGAGAACCTCTCCTATGAGGACAGGCTGAAAGAGATGGGGTTGTTCATCCTGGAGAAGAGAAGGCCTCAGGGAGACTTTATAGCAGCTTTCCAGTGTCTGAAGGGGGCCTACAAGAAAGCTGAAGGCAGAACTTTTACAAGGCATGTAGTGATAGGATGAGGGTTAATGGTCTCAAACTGGAGGAAGGTAGATTCAGATTAAATATTAGGAAGAAGTCTTTACTGTGGGGGTGGTGAGGCACTGGAACAGGTTGCCCAGGGAAGTTGTTGAAACCCCATCCCTGGAAGTGTTCAAGTCCAGGCTGGATGTATTCTTTGTGCAACCTGGTCTAGTGGGAGATGTCCCTGACCACGGCAGGGAGGTTGGAACTCGATGATCTTTAAGGTCCCTTCCAACCTAAACTATTCTAAGATTCTATGAAAATTGTGAACTTTTTTTTCCCTATACCTTACTCTCAGTATCTGCTATATTTCAGAAAGAGAGAAGGAAGACAACAAGAAGACTAGAGGTGGGAAAAAAGCTTTCACTTTAACAACAGAATACTTTCTCACTTTTTTCCAGGCACTGTGCAAAACTGCACCAGAATATACTGTATGTGCAGGTTCTAGAGGCATAGGAAGTTGAAGAAGATTAATTCCCCTTTGGGTTTTTGCATATGCACTCCACCTCCAACTTGTTCTACAGTACAGAACTAATCTGGTCTTACCACCGCACCAGGCATCAGTCCCATCTGACTACCAAGTCCAGATTTCTCATCCAGTCCTGCCATCTGAGCTGAAAATGGCTGAAAAAATAAGATGGGTGATTTTAACCGTCAGTCATTTTGGTGCTTCATAAAGCAAAAATCCATGTAATTGAATCTTTATTGTTTATATTGGTTTTGCAGCATGAAAACCTAATTTTTTGTTTTAATCATTAAAAGTTGTCTTTCCTGTAAATTTGAGGTGGTTTAAGACTTTGTAGACCAGCCAAATGCATCATATTGTCTGCTACGACTCTGACTCTACCCTTATTTGAATATTAAACAAATGAGAAAATTACCTAAAAAGAAGAAAGCCTCCCATGAAATTATCTAGATTTCTTTCACCACCTTCAAAAATAAATTACACCTTAACTTCATCTGCAGTATTCCTTCATGTCTTGGAAGCCTTAATTTTGTTTTTACTTGCTGTGCTTCAGGTTCAGAAATATCTTAAGGTAAATGGAAATGTAGCTGATTTTATGATTTCAAACTAGAATATTCAAGCATGTCGCCCTTATCCAGCAAAGTTGAAGGTCACTGCTGCTCCTGCCAATTCACAGAGACAAATGAGTTAGAGCAGGGAGAACCTTCAGTGCCCTCCTGGTTCTTCAAGAACATAGTTTAAATCAACAGTTTTATTTTGCTTCATTCAGAGTCAGATCCTCACTTCTGGCAGGCCAGAGATTACAGTGGCTGATAAGGAGCCACAGCATAAATGTTCTTTCAGGTCTTCTAAGATTTACAGTTTGTTCTGCATCAGACTGGTCCCCAAACACATTTTTCATGAGGCTGGAGATTGCCTAACTTCAGAGGCAGGAATGCAAACCAAAAATGTCTTGGATCTCTGGCCACATCTATTCTTTCATGTTTTCAGTGGAAAAGTATGAAGGATGGTTGTCTAAGGCCCATCCTGGTGTTTCTGTGATTCTAAGGGATTCCTCTGTGCTGAAGATGATCACTTGGTCTGAATCTACTTGATTCAGAACTATTTGGAAAGGTGGTTAAGTTAAGAAACACTGCCCAAACTTGCAAGCTGTTGGCCTAACATGAATATTTCAGCTTATAGTCAGCTTAATTCTCATGTTTTCAGTAACATCGCAGGAACAATGGAATGAGAAATCAAAACAGATATCTCCCAAACATCAATGAACGTGTCACTGAATATACTCAAGACATTCAAATATGTATATCATTATCAATCACAATTAGTGTTCATTAGGGGTTTTTTTTTTGGGGGGGAGAGAACTCAGGGGGCAAAGTCTTGCAGAATACCTTGTCTGTATCTATAGCTAGTTAGCACTGTTTTTCACAAACAATTCTATATTTAATTTCACTATTAATCTGAACAATCACAGCAAGAAATACACTTAATCAAATTTTAATTTCTCTCATTAGTTATGCAGTTATGTATAATTAATCTTACTTTTTCTTTTCTGCATTCCTAATTTGGCACACCAGCTTCCCTTGGGTCTAAGCCAGGTGTAAGTAATGGAACCCTACTGAGGGTTTTAGATTTAGGCACCTTGGCTTTCCTAGATTAAAACCAGTGCTAAAGGTGTATTCTTTCCAAGGTTTCTCATGTTCAACTTGCTCCAGTTTTTTGGCAGAACTTGGACTGCCATCAGCTGCTGTCCTTCATGACTGGGAGACAGGAACTGTGAGCACATAGTTCCACATTCACTGAAGCAAAGAGAAGTTACTCTTTGTACCATGTGGATCTGGCCCAACACTCACTTCACTTTCTACCAAAGTGCATGTAAAACTTACCCTGCTAAGTCCATCTGGTCCTGGGTGGGTAGGGTGCCCTGGAGGACCAGGGTCACCAGGTTGGCCAGGAATACCAGGTTCACCATCAATCCCTTGAGGACCACGAGGACCCTAGAAGGAAAAACAGAAATGCTGGGAGTGTGGAAAATATTAAAAAATTCATTAAAATCCCTGTAACCAGCAAACAACTGCCTCATTTGTGATAAGTCTTTGTGGATTGTCATACATTTTCTTTTTTTTAGGGAAAGACCTTCAAACAAACAACAGCCCTCAAGATCTGTTCCTACTTTCAGATCAGATTCACTGGCTAAAATTAGTCCCAAATCCAACACAGAAGTAAACTACAGTAATTTGTCCCAGAGACTCTTCTAGAAACTCAGGTTTCCTATCATTCCATAGTAGAGTATACTATTCCTGAAAAACTATTTGGTTTTGCACACAATATAGAATATCACAGTTTTACTTCTAAAATACATATAGCTGAGATTAGTGTACGTACATACACGTGTTTAGGAAACTCCAGCATAAGGCTGGATTTTTACAGCCTTCTGACATCAGAAGTGGTTTAGACAGCTCATACTATTGCTGAATTCTCAACACAGTTCACTGCCAAAAGTGTAGTGTAACTCCCTTGCTGTCAATGTTATCTCTAGCTAGTATTTGCAGAATAGGCTAGCAGCCCATCCCTTTACTCCTATTTTGATCATGCACTTTTGATTCCTAAACTGGATTCATCTTATCTTGTGCCACAACTAAAATTAAATATGTAAGCAGCTAATAACACATTAGTGGAACCAAATCAATAGTAACAGAGTCAATAAAGATCTACTTCAATCATAAGAACAGACTTTAAAGTGCTTGTCACTACAGCTTCCTTCATTAGAACAAAATGTTTGAAAATGGTGAGGAAAAAAATTATACTGTAGAATGAATTCTCCTATTTTAGGGATCTTTAAACATAAAACTTTGGAAGCCTGGCTCAGTGAGTCATCTTTACAAACACAATTATAATCAGACAGATTGCTTGTATTTCCAAGAGTTTTCCAGGACTGTGTTTCCTTGCAGTCTGCAACACATTTCAGTGGAATTTATGTCTGAACTAGTATGGTTTGAACTGGTACAGTTTGTACTATTATGGTTCACATGTTGAAGAAAAAGCATTCCCTTTCAAAAGGGCTATACTGGAATAGACTTGACAATAGGATTCCTAGAAACGCCCAGTGAATGAGCTAATTCTCTTAATTCTCAATCTATCTTTATTGTCTGAAATTCCTATAGGCCTAGCGATCAGGGGAAAATCTTTTTCTTATCAGACATACATGTACACAGCACACCTACTCACAGAAAAAATTGTGAATAGATAGTATTCTAAAAGAAATAAGAAGATTCATGCATGTTGGATGGAAGCAGAATGTTCTAGCAGAAAACATTATTTAATATTTCTATTATAAACGGAAGTACACACTGCAAACCAAAAGTGCATACTGTCCAAAGGAGGAAAATAATAAGTTATTATCTTTCATTTGTTCTCAAACTAAAATGAAAACAAAGATAAACACTAGAGAAAAAACTATTGCCTATAAAGAATTAAGCAAGCTACTACACAACTACTGATTTTCAGTATCCGAACCAAGACACCGAAACAAAATCTGATACAGAAAAAGGTGGGGTTTTTTTCATTTCTTTGTAGAAGAGGTCTTTCCTTTTAGTCACCAAAACTCAACCTGCTTCACTGCAATACTGCAAACCCTCCACCTCAAAATGTCCCTGAAAAGCATCTTTTACCTTTCAGTGGCAACTAACCAGTGCTGTATAACCAATTTTTATTTGGTTTTAGTAAAAATAAGATCTTTACTATACTTCTATTTATTTCATATTGTTTATCTATTTATATGCATATTTAAAAAAAAAAAAAAAAAAACTCGTTAATTTTCCTTCAGCAGCTCAAGGTCAGTGAGGTTTTAAACAAGGAAAAAATAATTCTAATACAGGCCACGAGGTGGCACCGCTTAAACATGCAAGTTACTCATCTTGCCCATTGCTGCTGCTCTTCAAGAAACTATTACAGGTTTTGCCTGCAATGGAATAAAAGGAAATGCAGATCATAGTACAACACTCACTCTCAAACTACTATGGATTTTAACGGCTTCTGCAATTACAGTTGTGTGTAAAACCATATTGAAACAATACATATCAATGGTTCTGAGGATGCCCAGACTTATTTTCTGTCTTCAAAAGTTCATTTGTAAACATGCAAGATTTTATCATGCTTCAAAACTCCTCCTCCTTAGGTGCATTTTGCAAATGCAGACATTCTGTTCCCTAGCTGCTTCTCTTTCATTGCTGCACTAACACAGAATTTGAGGGGAAAAAATACGCTAATACTCCTGAATTCATTTAACATGCAAGGGTCCTGCTTCTGTAAAAGGTAGAGATCCATAGCAAGTTTGATTTCCTTTTGCTCAATAATTAGCAAGATACCACATAAAGAACAAAATCCAAAGAAACAAACAAATGGTTTGTAAGTGTGCTTGGTAGCTTTGTAACATCACCAGTCAGTAATGTATTTACCCAGATTAATTTTATAAAGGGGTCTGTACAAGGTTACTTGCTCCATGAGGTCTTTTAAACAAACTGCAAACAACTTGCAGATTGATTTTCATAATATAAACTGCAGGTGTGAGCTAGTAATTTTTTATTTTTTTTTCCACAAGTATGAACGAAAAATCCTGCACCAGCACTTTGTATCTAAAAGCAGTGCTTTTTGGTCTCAGACCTGCATTCTGACATACACACAGCTCACCAGAACGTTTACCAAAACATTTTTAAAGGACCTGACTGCTTTCTAATCCCTTGATATTCCTTGAAAGCAGTACTATAATCCATGTGAAAGGAACTCAACACTCTTTTGGTATTTTCAGTGCTTCTAGCCACCACTCTAGAAGGCCATACAGGGGATGTATGGCAGAGAATCACACATTATTTAGCACCTCGTTGATGGCATTGCGCAGTAGGAAAGCCTTTCAGATGTCTCTATAACCACAGTAAAGATTCCTCTACACACCACAAGATCTCACAATTACTCCCAGAATTCTTTCAAGCATCCTAATGCTCATTCATCAGACAAATGTCTTATGGTGATCTAGAGAGCAGCAGTGGCTTGGCCTCCTTCTCAAAGAGGCTACAGACACATTCACTCCACCATTTCAGAAGAAGTGTCATTACCATCTATGGACAACGGGCACTCACTGGAGGAATGGCAGAAAGGAGTCAGTTTTAGACCTATGTCTAAACTCAGTATTGGCTTGCTCTCTCCTGAGGGAATGGAAAATACCCACACAGAAATTACAATGATACAAATCTTAAAAATCTGCCTTTAACAGCTTCTGCTCTTTGACCTAGCTTCTTCAACACGAACATGTCATCTTTGGCATTTTCAGCACTCCCTTTTGGCCTTTCTGTGGTTCTCCACATGCAGACACTGAAATTCTCTTATGAAGTCTTTATTTCCACTGAACAATCTTGATTATATTATTCAACAGCATACCAACGTATGTAGTCACATATTAACTCCTGCAAACTTCCTGAGCTTTGCTTCTTCTGAAATACTCTGACCCACACAAGTCACATACTGTGCTTCTAATGTACAGTAGTAACGAACAAAAAGTCAGCAAGTTCTTAAACAAGCAAACATGATATTCCAGTTTTGTTCTTTTTTTTTAAAAAAAAAAAAAATAGAAAAATCGGAAGAAAGCTGTACTTTCAGACATTACTCTGGGCAAGCTTGCTGAGAAAGTATGGCTTTCATTGGA
The DNA here is from genome assembly GCA_013400375.1 of Thinocorus orbignyianus. NCBI lineage: Eukaryota > Metazoa > Chordata > Aves > Ciconiiformes > Thinocoridae > Thinocorus > Thinocorus orbignyianus. The sequence goes on from VXBW01001855.1 coordinate 1,171,859, forward strand.
AATACTGCTAAACCTCTGTCAATTATGTTAAAACAGTCAAATTTCAATCTACCCAGGGAATGGTGAGATATAAATGTGTTTCTGTTTGCTGTTTGTTACCTGATTCTTAAGAAATACTAGGAAAGTTCTGGTAACTCTAGAAGACATGAAGGCAGTTAAAAGCCATCTAATCATTCGAGGTTAGTCAAGTACTTCCTTTCTGAGATATTTAATAACTTACAGGTCTTCCCTTTGGTCCTCGTTCTCCTCTTGGCCCTTGTGAGCCTGGAGGTCCCTAAAAGAAAGATTAGAAATATTAAGTACTTTTTAATGTAGCTAACGATTAATAAAGCTCTGAAAATATGAAACACAATGACTGTTTGAAAATTGATTTGGGGGATGGGTTTCACGTTATCATAAAGAAAACAGCTACAATCACCAACTATTCAATATTTCTTTTCAATTTTACATTGTCTGAAGAGAGTAGAACCAGGATGCACAGATCTACAAAATGGTTTCATCTTCCATGTGCTCCACAAATTAATTTAGCAAAGGTTTTCTGAATGCTGGAGTCCCTTAACGCAGAGATGTACAGGCCTGAAACATCCTTCTTGCTAGCCAAGAACGGTTCTCTGCTTAGCCAAAGCCTGAGAGCGTACTGCATTTCCTATCCCTGCTAGATCCCTGCTAGAAAAGCACTCCCCAGCACCAACCTCGCAAAAAGGTCCTCAGACATTCATGTTCTACAAGCACGTCCATTCACTTAGGGCATGGGCTGGCCTGAGACTAGTAAAAAATCCCGCAGTCTCTCCTCAAATCCAGAGGTTTTGTGGGCAATGGAGGAGTTCGTCTTCCCATCATCCTCCCAATACAGAATAGAAACGGCAGCAAGTGGAAAATGCTATATCAGAGAAATATAGCACCAAAAAATACTCACGGCTGGTCCTGGGCGGCCTCGTATTCCTGAAACCTAAAGAAGGCAATATAAATTAAGGTTACCACACAACATTATGGCACTATTTGCCATGAGCACCCTACCAAAAATTAGTTACTGAAGATGTAAGGCATTTTGGGGCTGGGGGTGGGGGAAGTAAGTATAAATTCTACTGGTTATCTCTTTCCGGTTTGAAGTCTTTTTATAATCATTATGAGCAAAATCTTGGAAGTAACATTGTTATTCTAAGGATGATGAAATATTACAATTATTTAGTCTCAGCTTATCAATTCTTTTAATTTGTTTGTATTCAATGCTGGAAAGGGATAATAGGGATAAAAAGTGACAATTTATTTCACCAGTTCCTGCGCTTTCCAAATACTAATTTACCATTATACCTCCACAAAATTCTAACTATAAAAATATAGATTATACAGATTTAACTCAATAAGATTTCTTCCCAAAATGCAATTCACAGGAATTTCAAATGTTATATATGTGAAACACGGTAATAAATTCCATTCCTTTCATTCACAGGCTACACATTTTAGTTTTATTTCCTTAATTACTGGAAATCTGCATTAAAAAACATACACTTCTAGGGTGTGCTGATAAATGAAGACAAAAAGGGACTTACAGGTGGCACTATTCCAGGTTCTCCTTTTTGTCCCTGCAGGAAAAAGATACAAAAACATCTGATGGCAGAAAATAAGTGAAAGCATAATTAACAGTACCAGTTTCACCAATCCCTTCCCTGTGACTGTGACAAGTACTAAGACTTCTCTAATGATACAACTGAGACTAAATTAAAGTACTTGTGATAGCTAATCCACACTATTTTTAATTACTATGGACACAGATTAAATGAAGGCTATAAATGAACAGACCTTTTCTAACTGCATAACATACTGGCTGAAAGAGGAGTCAAACTGAAAATTACTGTGATATTTAAGTACAAGAAAACATGTAGTTCTGTTAATTGGATTATTTGATTCATACAAAACGCAGAGCACAGAGCAAGATTCAGATTCCATTTCTTCAAGGTACTAAATTAAAATTCATATCATTAAATCTATGGACATAAAAAACTTGCATGTCCATTTGCAGCACAGGGACAGAACACAAAATGATATCACATAGCTTCAGAGTGAAGGACACAGCATTTGCCAATTGCTTTTCCTTTGAGTTGAATGTGTTCACATCCTTCCATGAAATAACTGGGTGTAGACCTATTGATGGTAACCATTTTGTTAAGGAAAAAAAAGTACAACTTTGTAAAGATAAAAAATTTCCTGTCTTGTTCACCAAGCAATAATAAGCTGGTTAACAGTCCATTTCTTTCCTTAAACTACTTCTGCATGGAGAGCTACTCAGTTTCAGTGAGGGTACATGTTTGATCACTTAAGAATTATCTCAATTATATCTTGTAGCTGCTTACGACCTTAGGAACTCATTTATCAGAACGTATTTTAATTTCTTCTGTAACGAGGGATCTTTCTGTTTAATTGCATACTGCGGAAGATGCTGCCCACAGAATCATCTCTGCGCGAGAAACGCATCATCCCAGTGCTACCTACTGCAGACAAACCAAGCTGCAAGTTTTAATAGTCTAATGACCTAGTAGTTCCTTCCCTCATTCTGGGGCACTGCTAGACATGAAACAACCAAACTACTCAAACTGGAATTCCTCTGATGTAGACAGCAGGGATTTTCAGCCAGGGCATTCTCTGTACTAAGACCAGGATTTTTGCCTGCATCCCAGCATTTTTGCCACATGGACTACAATCTCCCTAGCCACTGAGGAAGACCAAGAGGAAAGAACTAGGTGTTTTTAACAGAGCTTATATTTTACTTCTGTGAAGCACTCCAGGGCAATGCAGCAGATTCTTTTAACAGTTTTAATACATTTAAAAAAAATAAAATTAAATCTTACCTTTCTTCCTCTACCTATTGGGGGTGGTGGGGGTAGAGAAGGGAAAAAGAAAAAAAGAGAGAAAATTAATTTTTTTACTCTGAGAGACAGAACACAGTAAGAGTTGAGTGAAGGTATTGCATTTAGAGCTATCCTTAATCCTGGTTACACACAAGGTGGTGTATTGTCCACAGGGAGCTGGAGGAAGTTCTCAGGGTCACACATACTCCCTCAATTCAGGTGTGAGGAGTAAAAATGGTTTGGAACGATGTCCCCTGACTCTCAGCCTTTTTCAGTCAGTGTTGCAGAGGATAATAAAAAACATGTCTGGAAAGCAGAATATCTTGTGAGGAATAGTCAGAAGCTAGCCTAATGGTTGACAGTGAAGTCAAAGAAAGTTTTATTACTGACTTCAATACAAGCGATGTTGATGGATCCACAACGTATTGCATGATATTTTTCAAAAGACTGAGCCAACTGAGGCATTTTTGACCTTTTCTTGTTTGAAAAGAACCTGCAATATCATATACCTGAATTCAGAGCCATATAGTCACATTCATATCCAAAAAAAAATCCTTCAGAGGAGTATGTTATTAATACCTTGAACAACAATAAGGAAATTCTGGAATGTAGCCATGCTGCTTTTATATTTGCTGGGTGTGCCTTGTTGGCCTTGGCCTAATGCCTCCCAAGACACAGCAAGATGCACCATCTATTTATTAATGCTTGCCACATCTTGTTCCATTGTTCAATTACACAAGTCCGTACTATGTGTTCTTTATCGCTACTTCATTCTATATTAAGCTAATCAACAGCAATTATATCTCCTAAAGAAAGTGCTTTAATTATTATGTATAGAATGCAATTCAAATAATGCAACACGCAGTATTAAGGAGCATTAATTGCAAGTTAAGAGACTTTCTTTCAAGAAAATTGAAGGGGGATTGTTTCATCCAAGTCTCTCCAGGAAGAAGAAATGGGCTGGAAAAGACATAATTTTTAAGGCATATAACAGAAAATATGCAAACAGGGAGTTAATAATACTTCATACTATTTGTTTTTCTTATGTCTCACAAAGGGTTCACACATCTATGTTTCCACTTTGGGGAAACACTTTATACTGTTCACATATAATGTTTACATTTATTCATCTGTTGGAGGAGACTCGAATTGAGTATTTTATTAAAGTATGCACTTATTTTATTCTATATATGTTTATATAACAAATATTTGTCTGAATATGTTTACGGTATGTATTTATCTTAACATATTAATCTTTCCATTCCAGATGAACCACAAAAAGAAGCCAGAATACAAACTCCTTGAAATATCACGATGGAATTCCGACCAACTTTTTAGTTACAGAACCACTTGGGCTTGTATCCGATTCATAGTCAGAAGAAAACTGATTCCAGAGCCAGCTCGGGTGCAGCCGAAGAAAACTGCCACATATTTACCCTCTTCAGATTTAAACTTTCATCATGGAAATACTGTTAGAAATTTCAGTATCATGAGGTTCCTAGTTCTTCAGGCTGGGTCTCCTTTCAAAAAAGCGAACTGGAAAGCAATCTTACCAATGGTAGTGTCGAAGTCGCGTGATGTATGGGGACACACCGGACAGCACTCTCCGGGGGGCACCTGCGGGTTCTCACACTCCAGCAGATCTTGACACTGGATTTCATCGCAAAGAATAGCTCCGTTGTCGCAGACACAAATTTGGCATGGTGAGGGCTTCCAAATATCCCTGTTCAGGTACATTTGGCCATTCTGAGTGCAGGCTATTTCTTCAACATCTTCTCCTGGGATAGAAGAGAGAATATACAGCACATTTTCTAACAGTGAAATCAATGGAGAAGTAGGTCTGGACAAGGGAAAAGCAGATCTGAAGATGAGAAGCAGCATCAGATGCATGATGAAAACAGTCCACCAGCACATCTGAAGCTGATACTAAGGACTTTTAAATATGATAGAATCATAGAATGCCTTTCTTATTTCACCACCTTATCAGAAAGAAGTAAAACAGAATCATTATGGGGTGTTCAAACCCTCCACAGCACCAAATGAACATTGCCTCAGGAGTCTCTAGATGTCATTCTGCTCAGTGGGGTGCTAACCCTGTGTTGAGGAAGTCCTACTATGTGCCAGCTCTTTGCAACTCTTCTGCACAGAACATTACAGCTGTCTGACTGGGGAAAAGAACCTGTGAGACTTCTATAAGGAAGGACATACACCACCTGCTCCCTGCTGCAAGGGTATGTTACACAGCCAGACCTACAACAGTGTTGACAAAATATTGCAGTGTTTGTCAGGTAGAAAAACACCCCATTCATTGGGATCTTGATGTAAGGTAATACCAATACAGACAATCAAATATTCCAAACAGGCCAGTCACTGTTCAGTGGCAACAGCAGCCTCCGTTGCAGGGGTTTACTTTCTTTTTTGTCTTAATACTATTACTTTTCTCTCTTTTCCTTGAATTCCAACTTAGAGTTAATTTCTTACTAATTATTTAGAAATCCATTCAATATAGTTTTTTCTCTCTCCTCTCCAACCAAACTACTGCCACCAAGGCAGAATAACTTCTCTGGATTGAATTTATAACTTAGAAATTTCTGAAATTTCCTCATTTGATTGACTGCAGCATTTAAGGGGGCATGGCCATCTGTTTAGGTTCTATTCTATCCAGACTTAGGTCTATGCCTTTGTCTTCTTCCTACTCAGTAGGCAAATGCTCCAACTATCTGGATTATTTTTTTAATCACAAGGTGAGCATATCTCAGTATCTCCCCTAAAAATAAAACATGTCTGACAAAGAATTAAAAAATCAGGTAAAGCATAAAGTTTGTTTGGGTATTCAACAATTCACAGAAAGCCCTATCAGGAAAAAAAGAAAAAAAAGGAGGAGGTGAGGGGGGTCACTTCAGCCCAAAGAATTATTAGAGTAAAAATTAACAGCTCTAAGCACAAAGCCACTTTCACTGTTCTGTGCATTTCTGTCCTAATTTAAACCAGCTGTAAACAGAAAATCACAAAGTAATAAATATGAACAGATTTGGAATTTTAGCTTTATGCTTAACTCAAGTCCAGTTACTCCATCAATGTCAAAGCTCAGAGAAATGGAACAGATGTGTCATTAACTGTTGCCTGCCATCACTAGTCTCTGCAGCTTTCCAACAGAAAATGATATCCAAATTTGAACCAGGTGAACTCCTCTTTTCAATCAGTTTATCACATCCACTGACAAAACGACTCAAAGGGGTGCTGCAGAAGCTCAGGAGGAAATGTTCTCAGTGTGAAGTAAAGACATCAACCAAGTGTGCTGTACAGTCCATTTATGACACTGTGAGAATCATTTTCCAAACTGCATATCGTATTTTGGAAAGCACTCTTCTTGCTTCTCCCTTGTGTGCATGACATAATGCGCTGTCTGACATATTTAGCCTTTTCCCCCAGATGTCTGGCATATGGTCTATGTCTTCCTTAGTGTAACACCCGTAGAACTCATCATGCTGTTCAGAAGAGCAGCAGTTTGCATAAATGAAATTTCTAAGTTACTGAGTCTAAAGTCAGCATTCTGTCATGACTTCAAATAAACCCCATGGCAACTGCTTTGGCAAATCAGAGCTGAGCCAAATGGTGACTAGCTTCTGCCTGGGCTCTGCTCAGTGGCTGAGATAGAGAAAGGTGGAGGGGGGGAAAAGCACATGCCAACTTCTGGAAGTGTACTGAAAAGTCTATTTTCCTATCTGATTGCTGATATGTTGATATTAAAAACTCAATAAAACACCAAAACAACAAAAATCAACCAAGAAACCCCAACAACGCACACACACACACGCACACACGCCCCCAATACTGCCAGAAAAAACACTTTTAATTTTAAATCTTTTGATTACATTTGATGCTTCTAGTTTTCCTTTCTGCTGTAACTGCATTATACCAAGAGAGCAACCTGAAAAAAAGCAGCTATTTCAAAGTCAATTCAGCTCACAAGCAAATTTTGACATTTTAGTCTCAGGTTTGAACTGCAGTCTTATTATGCATCTACACCCAGACCGGCAAAGCCAGCAAAGAAAATTGTTGCACCATTTCCTCCCTCGTTTAGAAATCTTCAAGTTTTTTTAACTACAGAGACCAAGACACAAACTCTCTACTTTGAATGTTCTTTCTACCTCTGCATTTGTAACACAAGGTGTTGAATGGCTTGAAAATCACCTTTGGAAATTCTTAATGTGGCAAAAGGACCTGATAGCCCATCAATCGATTCCTTTCTTGACAACAGGAAGTACCACTCGAATTGGTATTTGACCTGACTGGAGAACCTACAGGATTTCGAACCCATTGAAGTCGGTGAAAATGAGTTTCAAAACAATCTGCAAATATAAAAGGCAAGATAAAAGAAATACCCTATGACATACTTAAGGACTCATTTATTCACAAAAGGATCTTCACGAAACAGGATTTCAATGAAAAGCACAGCAAATGCAACACAAATTTTTTTCTGCTAAGTATTGGTCTGTTGGAGTATCAGTTTTCCTTTAAAGAACTATTTGATAAGAAGTCAAGCAGTCAGTTATAGCTGATATACTAAATCATCATACTCAGAGACTACACATCAACAGTTTGGAAAAAAAAACAAAACCATCATGCACAGACATACCCAGGCCCAATTTTGTGTCAAGACTGAAATTGTACTAATTACTGGGGGAGGAGACACCTCCATCCCCACCACTAGATGGCTGTCAAAGCCCATTGAGCTGGTTTTACTGTCAAGTAAATTTCTCTCAAGTTTGATTCTGTTCCTCAATAAGCCAACAACAGCACAATTTTTTTTTTTAAAAGACTGCATATGAAAGCACTTCAACCTTGCACCACCACGTAGACATACATCATTCTGAAAGCAACACCTGGAAATTCACTGCTGCCTGGTTTGCTGTTTAAAGTTACTCCATATTACTCTACTCTTATTATTTTCATTGACTTCCGGTTCACATCTTGCATGTGAACAAGGAAAGTAAGGTCTGGGCACACAACCAGGTAGAATAAAAACAAAGAAAGGAGGAAAATGACACCATAAAATTGAGAAAATTGAGTGGGGATGGGGGTATTTGGGGTGGTATTGGGTTACGTACAAGGGGAGGAATATCATGCCTTGAGCAAAAATATTTCAAAAGAAAAGTGCAAGAAAGGGGAGAAAAGAAAGATTACCCCACGCATGCAAACAGGAAAGCTTGCTGAAGCTCTCATCCTAGGGTCTTATTTTCCTTGCAGAAATGTCTCCATACTGCAAGCTATACACTCCTGCTGTCTCTGCTTACAGAAAACCTCATATGAAAGCAGTCAACCACCATTGCCTCAGCTGAGGAGATGGCAGGTATACGATGAAGGGGAATACATCTCTCAATGCCTTACTTGGAAAAATAATGGCACAAGCAAAACTTGCAGATATATACGTTTTCTGCAGACATTAACAACTTTGGTCCACAGATTAAAGAGTAAGGGAAAGAAAGGGATTTGACAGCAAAGCAGTGCTGTTTCGTTGCATTTTCGCTAGTCCTACCAATGAAATGATTGAAGTAGCCTAAAGGCTGATAGACCTACAGCAGCACAGAACACAATGTAACAAAGGCAGAAAAGATGATGACTGCTATTGAAAGCACAGTCTGCCAGTTTTATGCTTTTTTCTGCCAAGAGGGACTTCTTGATGTCTACTGTAACAAAACCCCAATGCTTTTACATTGCTTAACATAAAAAGACAGGAACAAAAGAGGCATGGTTATTTAATGAAAAAGGGTTAGAAACAAAACAGCTTGTGCAGGTAGCTTCTCATCTTCTCTTTGTCAACCTGATGCTGATTTGTGAAAAGTGTATGGAAATATAAGATTACATAGATATAGTGTTTTTTAAGTTAAAAAAAAAAAGTCTAGAAATGAAAAGCTGAGTTTCAATTTATGAATTACAAAGTTTAATGACTCACAAAGCAGAGGTGCAGAAGTAAATCAAAGTGAAAGACGATACGTGCTAACAACCATTTTGCAGATGTACTGTTGTGTATGTGTACAGACTGCCAAGAGAGGGACAAGAGGAGCTTGGTATTAATAATCTTTGATTGTCAGCTTCTTGTAACAATAATGTCGAGCTTCATCCAGTTCCCATTAAATCAATGGAAAAAACCTCTCATTTACTCTAGTAAGAATAGAGCGCCTGTTTTGTTTATCTTTTGATAACTTTTTTTTTTTTTGAGTGGTAATAAATAAAGTATTGTCAAAGCACTGCACCATTCAAATTATAATCTAAACACCAATTATGTTGAAAATCAGATACTTTTCAGGAGTGCTGAGAAATACAAAACTTTTTTGCATTTGTTGCACAGAAATAATTCTTGTTAATAAAGATTAACGTACACACAGTTAACATAAGTACTTTACAGTTACATACACAAGGATAAACCTGGAATCCCTTACAAATAGAAATTTGAACTGATTCACAATTCACTTAATACGAAATATTTGATTGTCAAAATGAAATCAAATTTTCAGACATTTCCATTCAGTATACATCATGTATTTCTGTGAACATTAGACAACAGCTACAGTACAACAATGCACTTAAATCCAGATAACTCAGTATTCTCCTGGAAACACCCATCATTAACGTGATCTGTAACATACTGTTAATTCACTAAAGGTTACAAAAAATGAGTGCTCTCTTGGTGGCTTCAAATTCAGTTTAAGTCTCCCTGCATAGCCAACAGAACAAGCAACAAATGACATGCACAGATTCATCCACATTTATTCATTACAGGACTGTCTAAAAGAATAACTAGCACAGACATTCATTGATCTAAAACAAGATGGCTTTCTCAAAGTCTGTGGCTCTGTGTTTTATGTCAGCTGAAGGTCTGGATGAACATTTCATTTTGCATTTTCCCTATGATTTCCTGAGGAAGCTAGGCTCATGTGATCCTGCTGGCTGCACTGTGACATCTGTGTCCCCAAGCCCATTTGATTTCAGTGGCTGATTTGAGCCAGGTTTGACAGAGAACTTGTGAGAGATCAGATCACTAAGATAATTGTGCGTCTGCAAATTTTGAGAATATACACAGTTAGGAAAAGAAAGGAGCTCCAATTTAGTGCCCCATCAAGGCTCCCTTGTAAAACAAGTGGATAGTAACAAAGCCCTTTCATTAGACTTCTGGGAATATGCACAGGCACACAGTTTAAAACACAAACCTACAGGAAACTAGGCTTCTTCAGAATTGTTTCTTAGGAAAAGAACTGGATTTTTTTAATTCATCTCGCAGAGTACCTGCTTAAAAAAATCCTAGAGGATAATTTGCAAAGTTGACAGTAAATAAGGGTTTTAAAAAGCATTCCACATATTAAAAAGATGTTAAATGGTCGTAATTCCAAATGAGTTTTCAATGTAGTTGAGGGAGTCAGATCTCTGGACAAGGAGCTGCAACCCTTTGCGCCTTGTTTCAGAAGTAGAAAAGTCCCAGGGTATTCTCCTAAATGATGCAGATAATTTTAAAACATGTATTTTAGGACTGGAAAATCACACGCGCAGCTGTTTTTCCACCAGAGTCCACAAATAACATTTGGTATGAATAAATACTACAAAGTATCAAGGTGCAAGTCAGCTCTCAAAAAGAGACTTAATTTACTGTTGAAATTGCTATAGTCGTTAAACAATGTCTTGCTAAAAGCATCCACTTTACAGCTGGTCAGTCACTTCTGGCTGGCACTAAGGGGAGGGAGTTCACTCTCCGAGACTCATCAACCAAGAAAATCCAACCTCCAAGCTCTGAACAGTTCAGAGGCAGAAAGCAACAGTAAAACAATATACCCTGACTTGGGAAAAGAGATAATTTCCCATGTAAAGGGCTCTCTGAGTGTGTTCGGCAGCAGGGTTTCTTCTCTTCCAGAAAATTCTGCCAAAATAAATAATTCTATTCCCCACTCAGCATTGCGATTCCAGATTTGGCTGAATGGGGGAAACTGAAAAGGAAAAACTATGCTTAGGATTACAGTTAGACTCCTCTGAATGAGTTTTAAATTAACATCCAAGCTGCACAACTGCTGCTCCATTTTTTAACTAAACTGGATGGAAACAATACTACCCTGCATTTCGTTTGGTAGTCCGTATTTCCCCAACTCACAGGTTCATGCATTTATGTTTCTGTCAGTGTGAACAGGAGTTTTGCTTGCCTTTTTATGCATAAAGTTGATTTGCAACATAGAACAAACAAGAACAATGTTTCTGTTGCAAGATTCAACACATACTGGATACAAAGGCAGAATATACTGGGATCCTTCTCTTGCTGGTCCCACAGCGCTATTCAGTGTTTATTCTGTTCAATTCCTTAAGAGCATCTGATGATGTTGTGTCTCTGCATATTAAGCTCACTGTTCCCGAGTTATTAAACAAGACTCAGCCCTTCTAAACACCCCATCTTATGCTACAGACAGGGCAGGAAACTCTGCAGCAGTGAGACTTTGCTGAAAGATTGGTGAAGCTGGTCCTTTTGTTTGCTACTCCCCAGTCTTGGATCTGCATACTTTAAAAGCACTCAGATAAACTAACTTATTAGAGTTATACTATGAATAAGGTAAACACATTTCTACTTTGTTTTTCTCTGGTTTTACTTTGATTCACTGGACATGTTGCTCGGTGGCTGTAGGAGAATAGGGTGAAAGGGAGTTTGAAGAGCCTGATCTATCAGTAGTGCTTATACAAATACTCTCAGATGACATCAATCAAGCCTCAAGCATACAGTGGGAAATAAAATTACTTCCAAATGTCTAAGGCTGTGCATAGATTATAACGGGGAGGTGTTCAGGGCATGCTTGAGAAAACATGGTTGCAGATTTCAGCAGTTGGAGCAAATCAGTCAAAAGCTGCAGACTGTAGTGAGGTGCCTGGGCTCTGCTGGAGCCCAAACAGCCACAGATGCTCTTTTTGGACTTTGTCATTCAAGGCAGTTACAGTGAAGTCAGCTAAGTTGTGCCTGTACCACAGTTTTATTCCTACTCAGGGCAGACAAAGCCTAAAAAGCATGCCTATCATGGCCAGTTATTATGTTATATTATTAATTCAAAAGAGGCTTGAGGAACAGAGATCATTTGTTTTTCTAAGCAAAGTGTTGGAGTACATTCTTGACTCTGGGATGACATTTTTAAGCAGGCTGATTTCCATTTGCAGGAAGACAGGCTGGTTTCACAGAAATGGCAAATTCTTTTGCTGGGGAGCTTACAAAGAGAATATGCTGCAAGCATTTCAGTCAGCAGAGGCAGAACAGGGCCAGGGCTCAGCACTGCTGAATGCTTAGAAGTTCAGCAATACAGGCATTGTATTCAGAATTAAAACAGAATTAAAACTGCAATTAGCACATTTCCTGAAACGGAAGAGGCTTCATTCTCGAAGCAAACACACCACAATGGTAGGAATTCTGCCCAACCCGCTGCTACTACAAATTAAAGCAAATTTTACCAGGGCATAAGGAAATGCACCTAATGTATTTAAACCTAAGTTCTAAAATAGCAAGATTACAATGAAAATGTAATATTCTTCTACTGTCTACTTTGGCTCGCTGTTCTGGAATCCATCAATGTTTCATTTTGGTCTTTCCAAAATCCAGCCTTGGACTGTTGTGCATCAGTAAAAAGAATGTGTTTTGGCCGTGAAGAAAATTCTCTCGGCTGCTTCCTGTGCCAGTATCAGTGAGACACAGTTTCGACTCACAGTAAATTTGGATTCTTGTAGTAAATCTATCGGCAATTCACAAGAAGTCATCTTGATTGTCCAGTCAGCCAGAAGTCAATTGCTCAAGCAACAAGCCATGCAGGGTAAGGCTGCACAGTGTCAGCCACATTCTGAAATAAGCACTTCTTGTTGGTCCCAGCACTGGCTCTTGAGGAATGTCACAATTACCTAGCCACCAGCTGGACTGCCAACCGTTACTCTTTGAACTAGGTAGCCCCACCAGGTTTTCCTTCATCTTGTTTCCACCCATTCAGTCTTATACTGAATACGGGACTTCCCCAATTTGCCTATAGATGCTACAGGAGATCAAAAGCCTTGCTAAACTAAAGGTAAACAGCATTCACTTCTCCTACTTCTGCATTAAGCCAATTATCTCACTGTAGAAGGAAATCAGATTTGACCCATTCAATGGCAAAGGGGAAATTCATTAAATAGACAGCCCCTAACTTCAGTCTGAACTTCTCTGTACCCATCTACCCAAACTCTCACAAGTACCATTGTTCTAATTTCACATACTCTATAATATCCAAAGTTTAGCTGATAAAATAGCCATGCACTACGAAAGAACTGGTTTGCCTCCCTTGTTTTGTAGGATTTAGCTTCTTTGAAGTCAGACAAAATGTGTATGGATGTCTTTTCTTATTACATCTAAGAGAAATACACTTGCTGCTGCCCAAACATCCTCATTCTTTGAAGCTATAAACATCAAAGTTCAATAGAAACCTGTCATTACACATTGTGTTTTCCATAAAGCTTTTCTACATTGTGGTTTGCAAAGTGGAACTCGTGTAATCCCTTAAATGCACCCTTGCTGGCTAATATCACCCTCTTTTTCAACTAAAAATAAAGATTTGTAATCAGTAAGAAAATTCAATTCCATAATTAAAATTCCAACAGGCTCAGCATTTCAAACTGAAGTGAAAACTACCCAGTGTTTGGGTGGAGTAGAAGGTATTGCTGGAAAGCTATACCCATAATATGCTGTTTGTACAGCAAAGCTATTAATTTGCTGAAACTCTGGGCCTGTGAGAAATTTTAAAAAAAGAACGGTAAGCAAGAAAGTCTGCAAAATTCCAGGAACAAAGCCTCTGTTTCTCTTTTGCTACCATTACCTTTACCACAATTCAGACAGCTCAGTCAGCAACTTCTGGTTTCAAGATGACACAGAAAAGGCTTTGGCAACCCTCAGGGCATCCTAGTTGTTTTCTACACAGCATCAAGGATGAAGGTTATGAAGGAGCAGCCTAGTTTTAAGTGTAATCTGAAGTCAATCACTTGAGGAAAGATAGCGATTTAGGTGCATTTTGTATCCAAGACAGTTTAACTTCTACACAGTTTAAACTTATCTATTACTTACAAATGTAGGAGCAATAAGCAGTTTTCTTTCTTCAGTGCATAAAAGTAACAATGCCAGTAAGTAACAACTGACCAGAGCTCAGTTCATTTCAGTAAAGGTTGGGGATGAGAAAAGCCTTGAGACAACAGAAAAGCGAGGCAACTAGCACTGGTCAGGAATTTTTCTACTTTTTTTTTTTTTTTCTGTTGGAAAGCACTGAATTACTGAAATACCAAGAAGGGTGATTTTATTACATACATCCACTTGAAAACCCTTTCCTTTCATTTTTGGGATGCTTGAAATTAACTATTTCAGCCAAAAATCCACTGGGGTTTGCTAGAAGAACTTTGTATCAAAAAAGCCTTACATCAAAGTAAAGCTGGGGAAAAAATGTTTTTATTGACCTGATCCAGTTCTATTGTTTCCATCATTACTGAGTCATGAGACCTCTTCAAGGTTGCTCCACTTCATCTGTGCTGGCTAGGGAAAACCCAGATTATTTATAAGCAGCTTCCCCTCTAGCACAGGATGGTGGCTGTATACTGCAACTTGCAGGATGCCTTTAAGTAGAGTCTCACATTTTCAGACCAACATACTTATTAATACAATACCATTAATTCCTACCGGAAGAACAGAGCTAGATCAGGGGAAGAACATCTTAACTCCATTTTTAGAGTGTTGCACAACATTAAATTTAAGAAGAAGGATTAAACATAACCCGGTTTCTTATTTTGCATCTATGCCACAGTGGGATAATAAGGCATTGATGTTAATAAGGCACTTTAAGAAAAATCCAGTGTGAAAGAAGAATTAGAGGTATCTTTGCCTATCTGGAGGCTCTTTTACTGCATTATGCATTTGAATAAAGTTACATATTTTTATTTCAATTTCATTTTTAACTTAGCTTTGGTCCTGCCCCAATTCATGGTCCATACATACTAAAAATGAGCATAAAAACCCTACCAAATGTGGAAAAAAAGAAGTCAGCAAAGGAGAAATTTTATGCACTCTGTCATTTAGATGTATAACGTTGATAAATGTCCTTTAAAAAGATACATACCAGTGATTACTTTGCTCTTCTACAGGATTATGGTTTCTGGGACAGAGGAAATGAAAGGCTTTCCTGCAGGCTCTGCTGCTCTTGTTCATTGGATATCCTTCCATACTTCAGGAATGAAGTATTATTAACTTTTGTCAGGCAAATACTCCATCTTAGAAAGGTTTTGAATGAATTAAAATTCAAATACTGATGCGTACTTTAAAACAAACCAGCCGTCATCACCTCCAGCTACTGTTTGCTTTTAACTTAATCTACTTTCTATTTCCCTTAGTTCCTCCTTTCAAAAATACTTTATAATTTTTTTCAGATCTTTTTAATTTTATCCTACTACTGTTTCTTTGATATGAGCCTTCAAAAGCCCAAGAGGGCAACAACCAAGTTACAAGACCATTTTTTTCCAAGGCAAAACTCTACAAATACAGACATCTTTTTGCACCAGTTAATTCCCACAGCAGAGTTAGGAGCTGCAATCAAGTGCATGTAAATGCAGAAAGCAGAGAAACACTGTTTATTTTCCCTTTTGTAAAAGAATGAAAATCTGCATGAGTTTAAGAGAAGCATCTATGCTCAAGGGATACAACTTAGATACTAAACTTGAGATAATTTTTAGGGAACAATTCAGGGCATGTAGACACTCTTTTGTGTCTATGTCCCAATGCCGATGTAAACATTCTTTCATCACACTCAGAAATTTGTATAAACGGCACAAGGAACCCCGACTTACAATTGCACCCTTATGTGACCAAACCTGGTTTGGTCTTTGAAATGGAAATCACCCACTGGCAGCCAGGAATCCTGCACATCACCATTGACTCAGATTGACAGTGAAAATGTGTGTCCTAGTTTAACTGTCTCCAAAATGACATGACAGTAGCACATACCCAACTTATCAGTGCTATTAAAGTATAAGCTTTTGCAGACATTGCCACTGACTTCCAAAGATACCCATTAGTGTCAGCGGGCTCTAATCCCATGCAAAGCGTTATTTTCGTACACTTAGAGACACTAAAATTTCATGATATATTGCATCACTTCAGCTCCTTATAGACACCTTCAGGACAGTCTTTTTTCTCCCCAACAGAGTAGATTGTTAGAACTGACTGTGATACGTGACATGCATTATGAATCACATCTTCCACACAGTATTTAAGATTGCAATACAAGCGACAAATAAGAACAACCCAAATATTCTTTTAATCTCAAGTTTAGGACTTTTCATAAAGGCCCTAAAGGTCCTCTTTAGGGCCCTGTGAGCTCTACTTGAACAGGGAATTATCACAAGTTTTGCATTTAAACAATTTTCAGTGATTGAAGAAGCAGCTTGGTATACAAATACGATATAAGTCCATTCACCAGCTCTCTTCAATACTATTTCCAATTCAAGAACTGCTCAATAAAATTTTGGAAGCACTAGTAACTGCATATCAAGAAGTAATCCACATACTATTGGGGGGAAAAAAATACATTACCACTCAACAATTTTGGAATAGACAACCATTTGCCAGTTTTTTACTATCAGTTTAGAAACAGGAATCCATTTCAGGAAAGAACTAAGTGTGTTGGAACACGCTTTTGGTAACAACAGTAAAGTCTGATGGTATATGAGGACAGAAGTAATATCATTATCTTGGTTCTTCAAAGCCTGTAAGATATTTATGTTCAAGTCCTTTAAAGGGTGGCTTTGTTGCTCAAATAACTAGTCCCATTTCTTTGTTAAATAAGAACAGAACATCTACATGTAAATTAATGTGTTTTGTTCTACTCACCTACTGAAATTCAGTTACTGAGTTTGGAATATTATACTTCATTACAATTATCAAGAGCATTGCCAAAGATACTCATATTACTTACACTTGAAGAAAAATGCTAAAGTACGATGTTGCATTCTCAGCTGATTCAAAGAGTCACCGTACTGAAAAAGCAGTAGCTCTCAGTAAACTGGATCTTCTCCTGTTTATGCCAGCTAAAGATTTTGACTTTCAGTCCATGAATCAGCATGTTTTTTCCGCAGATATCTATCATTTCACTCTACAGAAGTTCCCAGAGGATTAGAACTAGCTGGCATCTATCCACTAAGTACACCAGAGGTTTGTGATAATTTCCAGAACACAGCGTCCTATTGCTAAATTTATTCACACTACTGAAGAAATGAAATATTGCCAGTGTCCTTCCCCACTAACTCCCTGTTCACCAGTGATCTGTGCTAATGCAGCTATTCCCAAAAATCTTTCATGCAAATATGACCATTTATGTTATCACTGTATTATTTTTAAAATACCATTAATCCTACCAGGTGTGTAGGCTTGTACCTAGAATCAAACTGTAAACATATATTATTTTGAAAATAAAATACATTACAGAAAATAAGGAGTGATTACTTCAGACTTTAAAGATACACACCAGTGCTTTCTTAAGACAGACAGAATGTCCCCATAATATATCTACAAGGCATGAGCCACACAGCTGAACTGCACATACACAGACACAAGATGTGAACAAGTCAGGTTCTATCATAATACGTGCAGTGAGACCAAGCTCTGTACCTCTTGCCAGGCAGAAGTGGGTCTGGGTGCTGCACCCAGACCTTCCAAATGGTCGATGAACATGCAGTGCTCAACAGCAGCTTTCTAACTGTCTCCCAAGTATAACCTAATTTCTAACATGAAGAACACAGTAATCTAAAAGCGAACCGCTAACACACCAATGCACATCTTGGTAGAGTACTTAGCTGCTTGACTTTTCAAAAATTCGTGTGAGAGTTCAGACTTTCAGTAATGTTGCAAAGTATACTAGAAGCATTTAATAGAACATTTTCTTTTTTCTACTCCTAAGCCACCCACAAGATTTTCATACCTTCATCAGGCCTTCAGCACTGACAGAGCAACACAATATAAATTTATTCTTCTCCACTTTTATTCACTAGGGTCATATTCAAAATTTAAAGCAAAACCCTCCAAGGCTTATGGTGTCCTAACATCTACCTCTTGTCATGAATCTGCCTATTATGCCTGACAGAGACAAGACAGAGAACTGCATTAAGTGAGCAAAAGAGAAAAAAACAGACACATTTAACAGACTGAATATAAATAACTTCGCCCTTAGTTTGTGTGAACAGGTATAGCCGCACCAAAGTTAATGGATCAACATGACTGAGAGACTCTTCCACTGTTTAAAATTGCTCCTCAGCACAGTCCTCTGCTGCACCATTTTTTTAAAAAAGTAAATATGTAACCATTTTAAGAGCTGCAGAATGAGATGCCTAAAAATGGTCCTCTGTGTTGTATCCCTAAAGAAATACCAAAACTGATTAACTAGAAGAATATAAAAAGGAATATAGCTTTTTTTTTCGTTTGTGTCAGGCAATGAAATATGCAAAAATTGATATATTAACTGCATAGTATAAAAAGGGAAAACTATCCTCCATAGAGCTCCTTCTTATCATGTCCAGAACTGCACTCCTGTATTATGTTACAGACACTGAAGAAGAGAGCAAATTATTTTTATAGTGATAAGTTTGACAAGAAAAGATAATAACTACTTTATTGGAAACAGATGGTTTACGCTGCTATGCTATAGATAAAGTTGTGTCAGCATTTCCATAAAAGGCCTCCCTGTTTCCAGCAGTCTTCAAGCTGGTGGACAACATTTCTACATCGACTAACAGGATACAATCCCAGGAGTAACCTGGAAAAACGGGGGGAAAAGTCATTGCTGAGTTAATGTTGGAAAAGAGGGAGAGATGTGTTTCTGAGGACAGACTGACAGAAAGTGATAGTATCCCAATAGTTCACTGATTTCCACCAGAAAAGAAACACTACACAAGGTCATATCTCAGTCTGCTTGTGCAGCAAAACTGCAGTGATTTCACTGATGCAAGATCATAATGCAGGTAGTCTCAATCATACATACACAAACATGCATATATTACATATTTTTACGAGCAGTTGTAAACCAAGCATAAGATCTGTCAGAAACTGAACATAACACAGATCAAATAGCGATTTGGGATAGATGGAAAAGGTTAGGTCCTAAAATAACAAATAAATCTTGTCTAATGGGTGAGCCATCACAGATTTCATTACTGCTGAATCAAAGCCCAAATTAACACACAACATTCAGATACATTTCAAAAAATATTAGTTCAGCTTTGTCGTTCCCAAAGCATTTAACTGCTTTGATCTAGAACTGATGATTTTCTGGTATAATTTAATGCATGTACGCTAACTGTATCTATTGAAAATGATGGAGTTTTTTAAATCCTATGTAAAAAGTAGATATAACAAGGCTTCTCTTCTCACACGGTTCCAAATTTAACACAAAATTTAACATTATAGCTTAGACTTCTCTAATTTCACAATCACAGAAACATTTTTTAGCTTCATTAAATTTGGATCAAGCTCTCCTTTATATGCTTACACATCTCGCTTCACATTTTCTAGCACAAGAAGCGCAGAGAGCTAGTCACTTCGGGATATTGGAGTTTACTCCTATATTTAGACCACGGATCCCTTCTTGACACGGAATTTGCTCACTGCTTGACAGAGGACTTTTTGACATGGTTTACTTGTGGTTGGTGGGGTGTTTTCATTTTTTTACTGTTGTGGAAGGTGCTGAAAATGAATAATAAACTAAACACTGTCAATGTGAGATTAAATTTGTATCAGATGCTGTGAGCTACTGCAGTTACTCTCATACATAAAACATGAGAATTTACGGAGTGCAACAAAGGTTATACTCACCTAAAGCTAGGTAAAAGCTTTATATATATAAGTATTTTATATATAACATTAGATCTACAATATAAATATTTTATATGGATATGTTACTAGATCTGATAAGCAACTGGGAAATCCCCAGAGAGGCAAAAAATTCTAGAAACTTGAAGACCACTACTTTTGGTTTTGAGTGAATGATTAACCAAGCTGAGTGTTAAGCTTTGTCGCACTTTGGCAGGGATGTACCCTCTGTACAACTGAGTAATAGTGAGTGTGAACACAATAAACTGATGTAAATTAGTGTTTAATTTTGAGCACAGTATGAGCCTTCCCTATTGATATGGTGTAGGACAAATGGGGATAAATTTACTTCCAAGGTGAGATGCACCCTATTGTGCATAGGTGACAAACTGCTATACACAGAAATCGCTATGATTTAATACAATACTCATCAATTTTGAAATTCAGTAATTTAAAACTATCGTGGAGTACATTTTGCAGTTTTTCTGTTTAAATTTTCTTCTACCAGAAGCAAATATATGAGGTAAAAACATGCCTTTCTTCAACATCAGGAGTAAGTCTGGCCTAGTGCTACAAATGCATTGTGCCAAAAGAGAGACTACTCCTTGGGTACTACAAAGTATATCTTCATTTTTTCAAATTATCTAGTTATATTTATTATATTGTATGTTATTATATTATTATCTAGGTAGTGATTCTGTAGATGTGTATCAATGAGGTTTGGGGATGCAAAATACCCTTTCAAAAAAATGACCTCTAAGTTATACAGTTTCAAGGCTGACCCACACAGTATGGTTCCACACATTTGGTTCCAACATTTTAACAAACACAAAGCTATAAATAAATTGTGTCCAGAAGCAAACCTCACTTTGAGGCATTCCTTGAATATCAAAACTTGAGGAATATAAACAGTCTTGTTGTTTCAGGGCCCCTTACACTCTTGATATTAGGCAGAGCAGTATAGTTTACATTCAATACATACAATAACTTCCAAAAGCATGTAGCTCAGAGATTGCTTGTTGTACTTTATAGAACCTTTCCAAGAAATCAGAAAGGCAACCATCAAGTGACATACAGTTATGGCATTAATAAAGGAATAATATTAAATAAATAAATAAGAAAAGTCAATTCTAAACAATAATCTTGTGTAGCTGCTGAGTGTCTGGCCATTGAAACTAGTTAACAATCTTAATACTCTTCAACTTGGACTGCAGAACTCAGAAATACTTCCACTCATTAGTTTCTATTTTTTCATTGGGAAAATACACAATCTCTAAATATAAAAAAGATATTTTGCATGGTTGCAAATTATCTAACTGAAATTATTACACTGTAAAACCATTCTTAGATGATGGCATCTATTGATTCTACTATACAACCTTCCAGATAGATTAAAAGCTTTGCTTTGATGTATATCAGCTCTGCACACTATTAGAAACATCCATAGAAATCATGTTCCATAGAAATCATGTTCCGTAGAATTAGAATAATTTGGGTTGGAAGGGACCTTTAAAGGTCATCTAGTCCATGTTCTCCACAATGACTATACAGCACTTAGCAATTACATTTCAAGATCTAATTCAAATGTTATTTCAGTTAATGATATAAACCTCATCTTTTCATGTTTGTTAGCAGTTCACATGTTGCTCATTTTAAAAGAAACAGTACTAAATACGTAACTAAAACTAAGTGTACTGATTGGATTCTCAATGTATTAAATTATTTGTGTCAAAAACAATTTCAATCCTCTAATTTCTTAGTTAGTTTGCTTATTAAAATTAAGTAAATACTATTGTGTATTGCATCTCCAACATAATGTAATTTACATGAGATGTGAAACTCTTCTACAAATCTGCTTTAGGATTTTTTTGCTCCATTGGAAGTTACTTTCATTACATTCAATTAGATTGAAGAAACAAGTTACAAAAATGATAGAAGGCAGAAAAAGAGGTAGATCCCTTGTACCAAACCTGCACGTTTGTGTATCATAGCACTTGGTTTAGCAGCAGTTCCATGATTCTTACACAGGGAAATAACAGTATTTGTGATAGAGCAGATCTGTGTACATGATAGCAAAAAACAAACCCCCAAGCAAAAAAAAACTGCAAAAAAAAAAGTTCAGTCCAACTACCATTACAGATACAGACCTTTTAGTAGACCTGCTACATATCACTGAAGGACATCCACTGAATCTCACTGAAACTAACTGGAATCCTCTCATCTTCTGCAAGAGGCATTGTGACTTGATAAGTTGTAACGGGGTCAGTTCCAGATCCCAGGCCAAAGTATGTAATAACCAAATTACAGTCATTCTTCAAAAAAACCCACCACTACCACCAGGACAAGATTTCTAGTCCATATGAATATTGACATAATAATATTGTATAATTATTATAATTATTATAATTGTTGATGTAATTACAATAAGTAACAATTTTCAAATGCTAAGTAGCAAAAATTGCACTTTAATGCTTTTATTGAGCCATGAAAGAATAATAAAGATCATGTCATGGTAGGAACGGAACAGTAGATAGAAGAGATGATACATTTCGATACACATATTTTTAAATACTAAGTAAATGCTGAGGTTCCAAGACTCCCAACAACATGCATGCAGATTAGACAAATATACGTGTCCACTGTGACATTATTAAGAAGCACAGGTAAGCACCAAATGTCCACAAGAACCTTAACTGAGTCTGAGAGACTGTATTTTCGAATCACATAGATAAGGAATCAAACAAAAAACTAGAAGGTATTTTAACAATTCTTGAGATACTAGAAGAATGAGGCACATTACACCTTTTAATAATGATGTAATCAATAAAAACATAGTTTGGTCAAACACAGAATATTGGGCTCAAGGGTAAAGCGGCAAGAATGAATGAAGTGTGATAGGCAGAGAGCCAGAGAATAGATGGTCTAACAGTCTATTTCACCTCGAAACACAGAATAATCTTTCATAGACTTAACAAAGTGCTCTAGAAATTATTATTATTATTATATAATATGTCCATATTTACATTGGGACAACATGATTTATTTATTTTTATTCCAAGCTATGTAATTTTATAGGGGCCTCTATTGGTGCTATGCAATAGGTAGTTCACTCAAATACTTCAGAAGAATTATTCTTTACATACTGGAGAAAACTTCTTGGGTGATATCCATGGCTTGTAGACAAATATCAAACTGCCTTCTTCATAGTGGTGAAACTCCCTCTTCATGACAGATCTACCACTTAGGTTTAAAAGGTGTAAATACTCTCCCTATTTTTCACATTCAGTGCATATGCCCTATATATTTATTACCATACATATACCAGGCAAGGTTTATTCCATGTTTGCCTTTTGAAACCCCTGCTTCATCCCAGACTCAATATACATACCACAGTTATCAATATTAAGCAGTCCTCAAAATAGTGTGGGACTCAGCCTTAATACATTTGTGTTTTAATGCTCCTTTAAACATGTGAGAAATTTACGGACTCCACAAAGGGGGGAAATTATTTTAATTCAGCACCAGAGATTCTATCTCAGATAGTAATACAAAGCAGCAAAACTCCACTAAATCATCATAGTGTCAGAGCACATCCACCAAGATCTTAAAACACGGTAAGATTTGGGGACATTATAGGACATCGAAAAAAGCCAGCAGTGATACTCCTATGCATTTTCAGAATTTGTGATCTCTATTAATTTCCTAGCACACAGGACACTATGGGATATCTAACTCGAACCTAATTCACGGTGGCTAGCAAAGCAGTCCTAAACAATAAATTCTCATCTCCTGATGAGTCAACAGAGAGCAAGAGAGGAGGCTGTTTTAACGACTGTAGCAGGTGGTTCTGTCAGGCCAAGCAGATGGAGTTTCTCCATGGACATCTTCAAGCACACCTGCACTATGCACATGGGATGAGCTTTTGAGCTTGGTGGTAGTTCAAGCGTGGATCCTACACCAAGACCAGAATGGGGCAGGGCCAGCAGGATGTTGAGTCCTGCACTACAACAGAAGTTGCTACAGCTGGCAGTCGCACTGGGAGCTGCCTGGATGCCAGCACCAATGGGTTTGAAGAGTCAGCTCATTGAGCTTTGTGAATTAATTAGTCTTTATTGACTAAATCAGATGGATTACTGCACCCCACTGCAAACCCCACTACAGATGTATATTGTCACTTTGCTACGTAAATGCTTCCTTATATGCAAACTGGTTATTTTAAAGAAAAGTTACTATTTGACTACCTGTCACCACATGCTTTGCAGGATATCTTTGTCTCAAAAGTGTGACTTAAAACTCTGAAATATAGAGGTACACAGAAATCTATTTTCAAAACCTCCAGAAACCGAAACATTCTCCTGTGGTTCCTAAGACCCATCAAAAACTTAAGCTCTCAAAAAGCAGACTGAAAGAAATTTGACAAGAATGAAAGACAGATAACTAATGACTTTTCCAATACAAAGCCACACATTGTCCTCTAAATTGCTCTACTGTTGCCCATGCTGAAATAACAGACAAATCCATTTCCAAACCCAACCAGAAAATCTGACTGAATTATTCTTCAATGATTCTCTCACGCTTCATGAAGATCTTTTCTGGAAGCTTTAAAACTAAAACTGAATCCTCTAACAAAGTATTTCTGAGAAGTAACTAAGCTTTGTTTAAAATAGCATAATTGTGTTTGTTTAAGGCAAGATTAGCTCAATTTACAGCATGATTAGACTTCTATGCAATTATTACAAATACATTTTTTGACTCCCAAATCCCCATTGGGTCAAAAGCCACTGCACAGCTACTGTTTCATCTTCCTTCAGTGAACGACTAGTAAACCTCTGACCAATACCTCCAATAAGCACTTTCACAGGAATTTCCATCCTCATAGAAAGCCTGCCAGTCCCAAGACACAAAAGAGCTCTTGTGCCACATTTTATATCTATTTTTATATCATAAAAGCTCATTTTTCTAGACTTTGAGTGGTAGTTTCCTGCCACCCACTCATCCTGCAGCTTCTTATGGCGAGCACTTCAAAACATCCAGAGTAGTAATTACGGTTTAGCAAATATCAAAGCTCTCCACTCAAGAAAAACATTGATCTAAGTTTTGCAACCTAAAGCTCTAGCACATGATGCATTTTCTGCTTCTACATCTGCTGCTCATATCAAAACACATGAAAGGATGCCTCTGCAGACCATTACTGCTGCTCAGGCCTGCATTTTCTCTTTTAAATGAAGATAATTTCTTGTAATGGCATATTACCATGTGCTGATGGTTAAGAAACCAAATTATTAAACCATTTTTATCCTTCATTTTCTTTGCTCTACCTATAGGTTTAATTACTTCAGTTATCTCACCACTAAGTGTTGTAAGTATATCCAGCAAAACTCTCTTCCCATTACCAAAATATTTGGAGTAAAATGTAAGAAGCTGACATTCAGCAAGAAATGTTTACTTTTTATTTTATGAAGGGCCTTGAAACATCACTTAGAAAAATGCTTACCCTGAGACATAAGCAACTTCTACACTAGAGGAATCCTTCCTCAAAAGTAACCTATAACTTAGGGTCAAAAAAGAAAGCAGCTTCTATCAGCTTTTTTATACTGCAAACAGGTGGCAAGTGCTTAACATTTGCAGACATTCCTCAAACTTCCCCTGTCTACAGCACATAGTATATTTTTCAAAGGTTTATTTTCATTTAGTTGCAAACTTCATGTCTGTTGGAAAGAATAATGAATACATGCTGAGATATCTAACAAACAACAAACCAAGTCATTGCTTACCAGAACAACTTCAAAGCTCTTAGACGCAGAGCAGAAATCAAAATGATGATACAGAAATTTACGTTCTAGACTCTTCTGTTTACAGGTTACTAACAGCACTGCCTTTTAAATGATGCCTCTCACATGGGGAGCAGAAATACGTCCTGTTGCTATTTACTATCTTCTGGCATTAGCTACTAATCACAGCCAGGCTACAGATTCTGTCCTTTCATCCCTAGGACTCCAGTCAGCCCTCAACGGGCAGTGACAGTCCTGCTTCAGGGAACCGGAGACTCAACCCTATAGCTCTCCTTTCCATTGCTGAATGGTTTTGCAACCTGAAGCATCTGAACGAGACAGGTGCTTGCACTTCACAAGCTCACTGCTCAAGATCTGTTATCTGCTAGGAAGTTTTCTATCAACTGCTTTTTAAAGTCATTTTAGTACTTTAGATATCTGCTTAACGGCAAACAGCATAAAGCAACACAAGATTTCTTCTTATTATCTTCCTATTCTAAACTAAACGAAGCATCACCTCACATTTACAAAGAAATTCTGAAAATACGAATCTGAGCCTAAAACAGACTTTTTTAATAACCTGAAATATTATCTTCTGCTGGCAAGACAAACACTGATAAACATAGTTTACTGACATCGTATATTATTTAAATGCTTACCAAAAGACATAAACATGGGCAGGGTATAAAAAGCTGCAAAATCTCCTCCAGGATCTTACTCACAGAGCAGCACTTTACTGCCACATTAAGAGGAATATTGCTGTTCTGATTGTCCTCAGGTGAGGATTCAGTTCCTTTGCATGTGCAGGAGTCCGTGACTTCAAGTGACTTCAAGGAATGTGAGCTACAGTCTGAAATACTAGTTTCCCTTTCTCTTTCCATTAATTAAAATCCCCCCAAAAAATTTACGATTTATGTATTATATTATTTTATAATATCCTGCTCTGTGCTGAATAATATATATAATAAATGCAAAACAGACACAGTCACTCTGGGATTTCATTCATGCCAAATTTTTGATGCATTTGTAGGCATAGATTTTCTTTCTATCTTTCAAATAGTCTAGTCTGTAAAATGTAATGGGTTCAACATAATATACATAACAGACACTTAGTGTATGTTCTTACCAGCTGAAAAAATGGACTTACCAGTTAAAAAATTGGAAGCAAGTAGTAGCATAGGATGGTAGGTTTATTTTAAAAAAATTCAAACACATTCAAGAATAAACATCAAAATCTATGTGTGAGAAGTATACAACATTATTATTAATCATTCCTCTATCCTATCTATGTGTCATTTATCAAAGTGTAGCAATACAAAGAGGCATTAAAGACAGAAGCAATTCATTTCGCTGTGTGCAACTAGATGTTTGTATGCCATAAGGATAAAATATATTTGAGACTGCTGTACAGCAAAAAAATTTGGGACACATTGTAATCAATGTATTGCAGACTGGAAACTTCCTGCCAGGAAAGAGAAAGACAGGCAGGTTGGGGAGATTCGTGGAAGGTATTTTTTTCCCCTTGTTTGGATGGTGTTGATATCATGGCCACCAATTTCTAGCAATGCTCAATTCAAACACATTCCTTAATTTAATCATTCAAATCTCTTTCCAATTAGTTTTCCATCATAATCCTTACAGTCATAAATGCGTTTACCAAACTTGAATTCACAAAATCATCCATATAGCACTGCAAGCTATAAGCGAATGAATTACATATCAATCACTGTACATACTGAATAGATACAATAAATTACACATAATTCCATATGAAGATATCAAACCCCAAATTATTTATGTAGTTCCTTAGATACATCTCCAAATGAATTTTCATGCAATCACTGTTAACGTAGAGAACACAAAAATAATACACAGCTGCTCATGCTACCTTTAATAAATTGCACAGTAATCACAGAGTATCTTTATATGAGTAGTAATGGTAAATACCATCTTTAAAAAGTGTTCATTTCTACCATGCTTCAGTAGCAATCTTCTCAGCTAGGTACCTTCTGCTTATAAGAACAAGATATATTTTGAATTACTACCTTCATGCCAGGACGCATGACAGGAGACACAGGAGATCTGAAACATGGGCAAATATTTGGTTCTCTTCATCAGTGAGGTAAGACATATAAGGGTCTAATGCTCAAAATACGGTGCTCCCTTAAGCTCTCTACAGTTAACCATCCACCTGCATAAGACTTCAGTGATAAACAGCTTGTGAGAATGCAAGAAGTACTGGAAAAAAATTATTCCATGCAGAAGACTAAGCACCTGGATTTTAATAGTTCAATATAGTTTCAGTCAGTCTCCTCCAGTATTTATCTTTTCTGTGCATTACTATCTTTTAATGATGAATTACTATCTTTTAACGATGAATAGGTTATAGGCTTTCTCTCAGTTTGTTTGGCAGACATCCTGGCAATTCTGTCAAAAGAGCATCACTGGCATGGTCCAGTAAAGTGATTTTGGACCTGTGGTCTCTGGGTTAAAACAAAATAAAACAAAATAANAACTACAACTGTGTATGAAGTGTACAAAATGCAAATGCAGCAGTGCCCCCTGGTAACCTGGTGTACTGATCATCTTCCAAACCTGAGCCTTCACCAGAGGGCATCAGAGCCTCCTTCTAAGGCATCCCCCAACGATTCTTCCTGATAAAAACCAGGCCGCAAAAAGAAACAGGCAAATCAGGATTGTGGAAACTGGCCTTTTGCTCCCATCATAGAACTGGGATATAGTCAGGACATGCACTCGGGTTTAAAGAAAGCCAGAGGAAAAACAAATATGCTGCCGGTAGATGTGTTGCTCTATGGTACTCTGCACCCCCAACATTTTTAAGCACCCACATATTAAAAAATGCTGACAAACCATTATTTGAGGGATCAGCTGCTCTTAGCAAATCTCTTTGGGTATCCTTTCCTGCAGCCACTGCATGCCTACTTCCCTGAAGTTCCCATGTATTTTGTACCTAGAGAACTATAAAAATAAAAGATTGATAAGGCAAAATTGCTGCCAGTGATAGTTACTAACCCAAACATGGAAAAAAAAAATAAAATCTACATTTCATATGTCTTTATAACTGATTGCATCCCACCATAGCACAAATGAAGAAAAAAAAAAAGCACATTTTCCAGTATTTTAATACATATGGGAACCTGAGACATAGCCAGGAAGGCTATTTCATACGGAAATAGCTTCAGTCTTCCAGAGTTCAGAAAACTATTTCATTTCTTTAAAAATATCTCCCAAATCCCGAGGCACATTAAATGCAAAAAACGTGGAATAAAAATCAATCTGAAGGCACAGGTTAGCACAAAGCTTGACGAGATTAATTTTCACTCTTTGGCCAGATTTTATTTTCCTTCCCATATACACTCAACAAATCACTATTTCTCCATTTTCTTTCTTCCTGTTTCACGTTATTACCCCGCCTTACTCAAACTAAAGTTCTGATCAAGGCTATGGCACCTGAAATGGTGTCATTCATTCAAGACAAAAACATAATCCAGCAGCAGCGCATCATTCATCTCAGCAATGTTTCAGCTGCTTTCTTGGCACTACTGTTTTTTAACCTCAAATACATCACCAAAGTAGACTTTATGACTAGCAAGCACTACCAAACAGGTGGTGAGAGGACACCGTTATCATAGACACATGGGACATCAACTGACACCTAGTTTATAAAGCAAATGAAATGTGTATCACAGGAAAATGCATAGAACTGCCAGGTATCTGTAGAAAGCCACGTTGGAGTACAAACAGTCCACTCACTGGTTCTCTGCATGACAGAGCTCCAAAAAGCCTTTAATCTCGTATGCTCCAGAGTTTCCTAAATGTGGTGTCTGAATGCTAACCGTGCAATGCGTTTGGAAAATGAAAAGCAGGCACATGTGGAGCATTTTCCATTCAGCAAAGCAACGCCCCCCCAGTTTACTGCCCGTTAAATTTCAACTGCTTCAGGTTTTCAGTTTTTAAAAATGTTCAGGACTTGATCTTTGTCCATTGAGACTCCATTGTCACTAATCGTTGTACACCATATGTGAAATGTCCACAGGTTTATTGACATGTATGGCACTTATTGACACAGAATCACAGAAATTACTAGTTACAATGCTTACTTAAGCTGTGTGTCCTTACACTGTTTTAGAGACCATTACAAAGTTTTTCCCGTGAAAACTTTAGTGAGCTAGAAAAATGTCCAAGAAGCCCAGCAGGACGAGCCACAGCATTGTGTCCATGAGCTGAAAACTTCTAAGGTCATTGGGGTAATTCAGTATTAATCCCTTAGTCACCTGTGGATTTAGTTCATATATTAAAAAATGGCGTGTTTTCTAAAATACTACCAGAAATAATCATTGCAATGATTACTGTTCTGTCCCTTCCTATCTGTTCTGTCCCTTCCTATCTGTGTTAACCTTTCCTCCCGTGTAAAGCTATCTCATATTCCTCTTCTTTGTACCACCAGTGTTCCAAGCCCTGATGGCAGTTTTCAGAAATCACCACATTACCAAAAAGGAAAAGGCAGTCAAATTGTTTTAGTTAATGTGGTTTGGGCACATAAGTAAGAAACAGCTTGTAGGAAGAAGTCTTTGATCTGATCTGTGAGCATAGTTAGGAACAGAAGACAAGCTCACTTCTGAAATAGAAGCCACAGATTTGACAACAATTCGGACATTTTCCAAATCCTAGAAGTTATTTAGACAAATATCCATTAGACCATCTCCCTCTCTTTCTCTCACACACACGAAGTGCAATAAAAGTGCACTGCAGCACCAAATACCTTTTTCAGAGAGTGTTTCAGACCGGTCATTTTAAAATCCTTGAACATTATTTCTCAGCCGCAATTTACCTCTGAAGCCAGGTCAGTAGCAACTTTTCTTACAGAAACAGCATAACTAAACAGATTTGGAAATTTCTAACAGCAATTGTACAAAAAGACACCTAGGTAATGTATTATGCCATGTTGTAATACACCACATTTAGTTTTGGTCTGGCTGGACCTTTCTAGGAATAACAAATTGTGTGTTCTAAATGCTTCCTGTTTTGAGTAAATATATATCCTGTGTAATTCAAAACATCACATAAAGTGTGTACCTTACAAATAAAAGGCAAAAGTGTTAAAACTTCACTTAGAATTAGTCTAACATAGAGAAACAAAAGCTTATTTTATATAAGTGACTATAAATTGACTAGTCTAGCATTCATGCTTTCACCGTGACTTAGGAAATCACTTACTTCTCCTGCTGTTCATGAGTAACACACATTTATCATAACTATAATAACCCATTATTAACTAGAATATGATGTATATACAACCCGTTTCTACATTACACATGATCAAACATAACCACATCTTTCCGTTCCAAGGAGTGATGTGTAGGGGATGTGTTACCCTATTTATTTCCATGATTTCATGATGAGTCTGAAGATGCATGGCATTTTTCTTAAAACTATAGATTCTAGGTCATGTAATTTATGAGGATTTGAGATGCCATTAAAAGAAAGAGACAGTTCTATCCCCAATCTTGCAGAAGAAATCTTCAAACTAGTAACTCAGTTATAAATAAAAAATTGAAAAATGAAAAATGAAAGGTTGGGGGGAGCCTAAAAACCTAAACAAATGCAGAAGACAACTAAAAAAAAATGAAAGACTAAGTTTACGGTTATTTAAACTTTTTTAATGACCTGTGTTTTTATAAGGTTTTGGACTGGAAATACTGATATATTTCTGTTCCACTAATTTCTTTCAAGCGTGTATTCAGGACTGCAGACCCTTTCTTACCAAAGCTCAGCACGTTCTTCTTTCTCTCAAATTTCAGTGCCACTCATTCCCTTAAATATAACTTCACCATCCCCTAAATTTCTGTATTGTCCTTTCAGAAAGCAAAAAATCACCTCAATTCCTGACACTCCCTCCTCTCTAGGTTTCAAACTAGTCCTACCCTATTTATGTTCCTTACCTGATATAATTGTGCTTGGTTGGAAATTAATAAGTATCAATTCAGAGAAAACTCTTACTAAAAAAAATAAATAAATTAAAATATATGAATAAAAATGTGGTTTCTATGATTGGCAGCAGGACAGTTATTATTAGTTTTTGTTTTGGTGGGGGTTTTTTGTTTGTTTGTTTACAGTGGAAAACTAGAATTAGAAAACACACTGTAAAACCCCAATCAAGACAAGATCAGCCATCACTGCAGTAACACTGATTATCTCCCATATTTACTCAGAGGAAAATTCAGGCTGATTTCCTACATTGAGATGAGTAAATGCATATTAATTATCTAGCGGTGAAGACACATCTTTTTGGCACTGAGGACAAAGCTATCTTTTTGTCTACTTTGGCACAAAAAGAAAATCAGTTTCCAAATTGATTCCATCACATATTACTGAAACAGTTCATAGATTCATATTGAATATGCAAACTCTCATTTTGGTGGCTGATAATAATCCAAATGCACATTTGGTGTTTATTACTTATTTGGTGCTTAATTATTTAAATATGAATACACCTGCTAGCCATTAAAGCACTTTACTTTAAAGCAGCTGTAATTTAATAGACTAAGGACATCTATAAAAATAACCTCACTACCATTATAAACATATTTATTCAAGAATTTCCTGTTGTAGAACTGCGTTTTATGCCAAGGACTGAATCAGAGAAGAATATCGATCTAAAAATCTATAACCTAAAGAAAGATAAGAGTGCAATTCTTCATAGTCAGGCATTCATTTGCATTTTACCATAAACTCCACATGGTTCTACCTAAATCTGAAGTCTAGAAAATGGTCAACTCAATTTTAAAACTTTCAGGCTAATTTATAGAAAAGTTGAAAGAATCTGTCAAGGTGCTCCTGAATTATATGTTGTCCCTTGCTAGAAGTGTGTCCTTAACTCTGTATTTCCTCACTTCCTAACATTCAGGGTGACTTGGCTCTGATTTATTGTCTCACAATAGCCCCTTTGGGCATGCAGGCTTGGTTGTTCAAACAGGACCAAGTACACATAAACCACGGAGCTGAGAGTAGGTCTCAGCTCTATGCTCAAATGTAGATTTCACACAGAGAAGTGAACAGTCAATACAGTAACTGCAACATGTTTATAAGCCAGTCTGCTCATCCCACCTCCACATAAGCAGAAAACATCCTATGACACTTTGACTGCATTTAATCTATTGTTTCTGATGGATTATGGTCCTCTACATATAAAATACGGGCTTAATAACAGTCATCTTTGGCAGCAAGTGTCCTATCCAGTCATGTTTTAGATCTATAATAGCTAACTTTTCATGAAATTAAGTGAGATCTTCATGAGCAACACAGCATTTCCAGTATTTCAGTTTCATTACATTAACCACATTTACTGCTATCAGCATCAGATTGTTCCTTCTTTTTGTTTAGTTCTAGTTTTCCATTTCAAAGTGCTTTATTAGTAACCAAGCTTTAATTAATTGCATATGTATTTTCCCAGTTTCCAAGAAAAGCCTAACATCAGCATTATATGCACTAGAAGCATGTAAACATTTTCCAAATCCTATCTCTACTCCTACATCCTCCTCCCACAAAACATCTATATACTCACACAAAACAACATAAAAGCATCCCGCAGCTAATAAACCAACATTTACTCAACTTCAGGAGTACCAAGCATTCACCATATTCATTGATCAAGAAACATCAAAGGGGACACTCCTTTTTTGCATTATCAAGCAGTTTGAGCTTAGTTTAGTTTGCAACTTGCAGAAAACAACTCAATTATAAATAAAAGGGAGCTCAGGTACTTTGCTGTAAAATCCTTTCCAGGTCATGAGAACAGAAAAAGCTGAATGATGAGTCCCAACCTGCCGCCAGCAGCATGTTTACCATCAGGTTCTGGCAGGTCTGCACTGATCTCAGTCAATTTTCCTCAAAGTGAAATCCTGACATGTCAGATATGGTATTTATATAAGGGAGGAGTATTGGTTTTACTTTTGGCTTGATATACATCCTGGTCCAGCTGAACTCTGATTTCCTGAGCCCTCATAACTGCTCCTGCTCTGACGTCTTGCTCTCCTACTTCAGACATCTACCTTGTAACCCAGACTCCTCTTGGTCCTTTGAACTGACATATCCTGGACTTCCTTGAATGACTGACCTTCACTCTCAGAAATCGTGGTGCCTTGACTCTGGGCTGCATTTCTCATGATGTGTTATGCAACTTTCTATTTCTTCACTTGTGTCCTCTCCATATAGATTTAGCATACGCAAGTGTTGATGTGCTTGTTTTTATTCTGTATTTGCACCGTTGTTTTTAACTGTTTAATTTTCTAATAAACTCTTCAGAGCCAAACTAAAATTTCAGGCAAAAGATGTGCTTTGGTCAAGGAATTTCTTGGCATTTTACAAGATTCAAAATATTGCACTAAATGCATTAGTAATGTAAATGAGTCTGTGAAATATGTTTCAAAAACAATTGCAGAGTTGGATATGTAAAAAAATAAAGTCTGACTACTACTTCAGATGCAAGGCAGCCGCAAAAACATATATAGACAGTGCAGAAAACTTAGTGCAGGCACATA
The DNA here is from genome assembly GCA_013400375.1 of Thinocorus orbignyianus. Taxonomy (NCBI): domain Eukaryota; kingdom Metazoa; phylum Chordata; class Aves; order Ciconiiformes; family Thinocoridae; genus Thinocorus; species Thinocorus orbignyianus. Next base: position 1,205,913 of record VXBW01001855.1, read on the forward strand.
TTCATCAATAGATTGGGCTTGATTTGGTTGCTTAAACGTACGTCATCTAGTGATATTTTAGATGCCAAAGCATGCAAGTCTCTAAACAAGATCCAACACAGGATATACAGGAGGACACATGCTCTTCCGGACTAGCAGTTGAAGGCAAAGTAGGACACATTACAGCTTCTCAAATGGCCCTAGATGTCCACTCTTAGTTACGTCCCACATCCAGCATAGCACGTCAGTATGACCCTGAAGTAAACCATATACTTGAATATTTTGTTGGATGGAATAAAAATAAGTAGGCTCCACTGACTGGGAAGACCAGTTCAGTGTTCCTGTGACAGAGTCCATACAGCAATTTATCTCTGTCCATATTCCCAGCATATCTAAAGTGAATAACGGTCCCATGTAACTTTGCATAATCATGTTATTTAATTGCCCCAGCTTGCCAGCTCATATTTGTTTTCTGCTACCACAGAAGAGGAAGATGGGAGAATGAAACTTATTCACCATTTATTATAAACCTACTGAACAGTTATAAAAGTCCAAATAATTAAAGTGAGATAAAACCACTATAAATGGATAAACATACGCTGTTTGCATAACCACTTTGATAGAGGTAAGAGTAGCAGGAATTCACTTGTGGTTGTACTTATTGACCCTCAATTTCTTTATAATATTTAGGGTTCTGTCTTGACTTACAGAAAGAGTCTTTTTTAAGGAGTGCAAATGCCTGTCTGCATCCAACAAGTTATCACATGGTTTCACTAGCAGGTTCAGTCATGCTGTTGTACTCAGAATCACAACTGGCACCAGTTTGCAAGCTTCATGCTACTTCTGAATAACCTACACACAGAGCTGGGAGTTTTTTAATATTTGGAGAATGACTTGTGTTTTGATTTGACTCAACTCTAGTTTCAGCTTGCACATGTTTGGCTTTGCAAAAACCTGATGTCTGAATTAAAACTGAATTATTAGGTAATCTTCTAGTTGTAAAATTATTTAGAGCCTTAAGCCATGCTCTGTCTTTTGTTGTACTATGGATGTGAAAATCATTTACCAGGTATTTAGTTTGCATAATTAACATAAACTATTTGCTGCAAATTTTAATGAAGCTGGAAATATTTTGCTGGTATGTAGTGCCTTCAGGAGAAAGAGTAGAGTTTGTTAACTAATCCTGAAGTTCTTAAAACTTCTGATGTAGCATCACACATAATGGAATCAGGGACACAGTTTGCAGACATCATGCCTAAAAATTAGTAATACTAATAGTACTCGGATACCTCTTCGGAATTATTTTTTTTCCTGCTGCTTTTATCTTCTGTTCATTGAATGAAATCAGCAAAACAGACCCTGCTAGGTTTGACGTACAATCTCTTTCTAAGGAGAATAGGATGCTTTCCTTCGCATTACATAAATTCTATATTATACATATATTATGTACATATTCCAAGGTATTTCAAATGTGTAAATATAGTTTGAGCATGCTATATTTTTAGAGTTATGCTTAATACACTTCAGGAAAATTATTTGTGAATTTTGTAATTTAAGGAGAATTTTTACCACTGTACCATGAAACATCAGTATTTTAAGATGGCATTTAATTTGCATAAAATATTTTAAAGACATATTTAGTTCCATCAAAAGACATAAATGGTTTGAAGATTCAAAAAAAGCCCTAAGTTATATAACATTACTTTGTTCTTATTTTACACTTTATGAATGTGTATTATTTGAAAGTTGTCCCTTGTTTCTGGTTGTTCAGCTGGAAAGATTTCTCTTATTGTTGTTTTCTAATGAAATGATGTACAACTATCACTCAACCTGAAGTAAAAAGGGCAAATAAATTGCTCCTTTCAAATTCAGGCCTAAAAGTCTCACAATTTAGAACACTGAAATCTTCACCTCTCTGAAATAGTAAGCCTATTCATCTTGAGATACTTTGAGGACAGCTAACCATTCCTTCCTTTTTTTTTCAGCTGGCCAACTAGAGGTCATTTTTCAGAAATTTAACTTTAGTCTGCACTAAATTGGAAACCAGATTTTTAAGCTAGATCCTATTTAATACCTAATCTGTGTAAATTACTAGCTTTTATAAAATTGGAAAGCATTTTCAATATCAAACTAAAATCTATTGCTTTGCTCAGTTTACTTGTTTCTCAATAGCAATACTGATTTTGGTATTAACATGTTAAAATGGGAGTTGGACTCAACAATCCTTATGGGTCCCTTCCAACTCGAGGTATTCTATGATTTGATGATTATTTTAACATTGCTTGCCTAATCATATATTGTAAGTAATGCAGTTCTGTTCCATGAAAGTAAATTTACTCACAGAATTTGTGAAGGGTGATCCTGTATTTCATCTGCCTCTCTGGCCATGTCTTAAAAATGTCTGAGGGAACCGGGCTAACTTTTCTCTGATTTTGAATTAAGGTGAGTCCATCTGAGATAGCGAGCTGAAAACAGCCCACCACTGTATGTCTCAGAAAAGTCTCACCTACTCCATTGAAGATGCAGAGGCCAAAGCAAGGGAACTGCAAATAATATTGCCAGACCAAGTTTACTTTTTACGTTGCCATTGCCTGGTCATTTTAGAATCATAGAATGGTTAGAGTAGGAAAGGACCTTAAAGATCATCAAGTTCCAACCCCCCTGCCATGGGCAAGGACACCTCCCACTAGACCAGGTTGCTCAAAGCCCCATCCAGTCTTCCAGGGATGGGGCACCCGCAACTTCTCTGGGCAACCTGTTCCAGTGCCTCACCATCCTCACATTAAATAATTTCTTCCTAATATCTAATCTAAATCTCCCCTCTTCCAATTTAAAACCATTACCCCTTGTCCTATCACTACACCTCCTGACAAAGAGTCACTCTCCAGCTCTCCTGTAGACTGGAGTAGTCAAAGAATGTCCTAATAAGCTACAACAGTAAATAAGGAAATAATTTTTACTTTGAATTAATTTATAAATATACAGAAAATGAAAGTAAATATTTTCTTTTTTCCTTTTTTTTTTTCAAGAGACTTACCACCATTACACCTGTAATAAAGATATTTATTAACAGAGTGTGACAATCCCATTTCCTCAGCTAACTGATAGTGTGATATCTGGTAGTTCACCGGAAAAGAAACAGCAGCAGCATAATATATGAAAATGCAATTACAGAAACCGATGCAATCCCAAGCTATTAAGTATTATCAAATACATGTCTTCACAGCTTCAACGCACTAACTGTATGAGATTGCTTTAATCCATAGTTATAAAAATAAACACCACAGACCACAAAGATTAACATTTCTTGCCTCTCCACACTGGCTACAAAACAGTTTGATTGCATTTGCATTCAGATATAACGCAACTAAACAAGATGCTTGTCGGAATGGAATTTTAGAAAGGTGATGTATCATACTTTGTACTTCCATTTTCTCAAACTACTTCAGCCTTTTTCAGTTGGGGGTGTAAATAAAAAAATAAAAAAAAAACCACCAAACAAAACCAGCAAACCTGAAGAGAATAATTTAGAGAAAAGAAAAAAAAATCATATCTTATCTGATGATAATCCATTAACTAGAAAAGTAGATTATGTCATTAATTCACTTTGTTTGTGTACATTTCCTTGGTTATTTTTGTTCCGTAACACAAGGTGTATTATTTACTAATACATAATATTAAACAGTAACTTGCATTCAACCACATTATTTAGCTTTAAGTCAATTCTAGAGAACACTAAATAACACAGAAATTGAAGATCTTAAAAAACCCAAAATCCTAAGTCTTAATGGAAATGGATGTTCATCTACAACAAAGCTGAAAGAAAGGTACACTTCCCTTTTCTTTTTTTGATTTTTCCCCCTTCCCTCCTCCTGCCTCATTTCAGTGCTGGCCCATGATCCTACAAAGCAAGGAACCAGCCAAGCAATAAATGTCTGCTCCCAACATGGGGCTTGACCCTTTCCCTGCTCCAGTTTCACAGTTTGTGAATTCTTTGGCCCTGTGACCATTTTCTTCCATCTACATAAATTTTGAATCAAGCCAACAGTACTGGAAACCTTGGTAGTGCTCTAGCAAGGACACCAATCTTCCTGGCTTTGGGGGACAGCAGTTACAGCATTTTTGGTAGAGTTGGGGGTTATTTATCCCATTGCTTTGAGGGATACTTAGACATGGAAATAAGTTAAGATATTTCCCAAGGGTAAAAAGCCTGATGCCTAAGTACACTTTTTTCAGGTAAATAAAGTTTGCTGAAATGAAAAGCTTAATTTTTCAAAGCCAGTTAAATTTGGTTTATACTATTTTATGCCTCTTTTTTGGAAATACAGTGACCAAAAGAGAAAGAATTTTTAAAGCATAAATTATTTCTAAATGTTCCCATAAAGATTGGGAAAGAAAAGAAATAACATTTCACCATGCCAACATTCACAAATGTCTTATTTTTCTTTTTAAGTGCTACACCCTAATATTCATTCATCAACACAATAAACATTTTTCACCCTTGTCCCACATATGCATACACAGATTTTTTTGTACGTGCTTTATAGTTTCCCCCATTTTACTCTATTAAGAAGTGCGACATAGCAATCAGGGAATTTCTATACTTCCGGGAGATTACGTGATCTCAAGAAGTCCAAATGAATTCAGTTAGTTTATCTGGATGTTAATCTTATCAGCTGCTTTCCTGCTTGACATAAAATATGTGAAAAGAGGACATGGTTATTTGGGGACACAAATAATTTACTTAGTTTTACTCATTTTACTGGACCATATGCTTGATTATATTTCAGTGCTTTGTTTAAGAAATGAAACATTTCAGTCGTGAGAAAACAAACCAGCCTCCCACGGCTACTTTTAGGTAGTATTATTAGTAACTTTATTAGTATCATCAGAATCTGGTTTATATCAACACTTGGAACCTCAGCAAGGACTTACCCAACTCCTGAGGGATCAGGCAAAATGATCTGGTCCTCTCTCAAAAGGTTTACAGTGGTGACCATGGAAATACTAAGTGATCTGCTACAGATTGGGAATTAATACACTGAAAATTGCCTGTTTCATTGCCCATAGTCTCTCTCTGACACAAGCATCATAGGGCTCTAATCCCAGCCTTTCTCATGCATAACATTAAATGATATCTGAAATAGCCTCAACTGACCACTCAGATGAGGTCAAAACTGGGCCCAGCTTCTCACCCAGGAGAGGAGAAAAGGTCTCTTTCACATTCTCCAATTAGCACACAAAGAACTGCAGAACTGCTCAGTAACAACATCTCAACAACTGAACGAGGCCCTAATCCAAACCTTAATTCAGGCATTTCAGGCTATGCTGGATGGGGGCCCAAAAAGTGGCAAACGACGAGTTGTTACATTTGTATTTGTTGTTTTCCAGTTTAAAAGTGTGTGCATTATGGGACTTTTTCCTATCCTCAAATTACAACCTGGAGGTTAGGGAATATTCCCAAATTTACGTATGTGCTTTATATGCATGGTAAGCATCAGTAAGGATAATATTTTCATTGCATGATTGCTGACTATAATTAGCATTAGCTACACACACCACAATGGACAGATCAGCATCACACTAGAAACCCTCCCATTGTTAATACACACAGTATGACTCTACAGACAACAGGGGGGGAAAATTCCATGTGGCACACCTGGTCTCTGGATAATGTTGCAGACCTTTGGCTTGCATAAATTATTCCACTGAAGTAATGGAACCACTATAATTTACACCAGATGAAGATTCGTTCTAAGATCTGCCTCTTCCAAACAGAAATGTCATGTCAGTAAGTCAAATGATCTGACTTGACAGTGCATTTTTTCATGCATTAGTTACTCAAGTGTAACATTGCAATCAAAGGAAAGATATACTGCAAAATTATTCTGTGTTGAAATATCACCCCAAAGGATTCACTACAGATGTGATTGGTTTTACTTCTGCTCAACTAAGCCTTTCAGAAAAGTTCTGGGTGGGAGCTGGTTTCAAACACAGTATCTAGAAAAATCAGAAAACCCAATTTAGTGTCAGTTCCTTTTTTTTCAGAATCGGTGGGGTTGGTCGTGAGGGGTGGGGTGTTGGAGTTTTAGTGTGGGCTTTAGGGTTTTTTTTGAAGGCAACACGGTCAGTAGACAAGTCCTCTCCTCTGGAAGCACCTTGTTCCAATCTCCCTGATTAATGTGCACCGACAGTCTCAATTTTACATCTCCATCTACCCCAGCATTGTCAGTAGCCAACAATCTTCAGGTTAATCTGGTGTCAAGAATAATGTTACTGGATTTTCTCTTAGCAAAGTCAGAAGAGTAGTCAAAAAGAACCAGGGATACAGAAGCAGGACTGAAATGGGATATCACACAATTCTCTCCCCTAAATTAATAACCTACCACTCACACCAATTACATTTTTATATTATCACAATTCAAATATTGCCTTTGACAGAAGTTTAATTACTGGAAAATTTCCACCAAGGGACAGTGACTGAGAACATAATTTTTAAACAAATTTTTCTAAGTAAACCAAGCTAATCCTAAAATGCCAGTTTGATCCAGATCTCAAGAAGTTAAACGTAGCCTATTCCTTTGTCTGTTGTATAGATGAAAGAAACCAGTCCCCTCCATTAGTTGGGGTTTTAAGCTTAGCTGTGCCAGGAGAATGTTTTGCACTGGAGGTCTGAGACCCAGAGCACACCAGGAAACCTCTGCAGCATGCATTGATGACCTTTTGCAATTCAGTTCTGGTTTAGAAACAGGACTTTTCAAAAGTCCTAGCATGTTCAGTTCTGGGGCTTTGGTCCAGATCTCCGGGCTTGTTTAATAAGAAGATTCCAGGCAGTCCACAGCTGACCCTGGCCAGTTACACTGGAGCTCCAGCTTGCTGACGTGGAGGAGGAATACTGTGCAGGGACTGAGTGGGTCCAGATGCTTCTTCTCTCTTTGGAAAGGAAATTATAGTCTACAGAAGAGGAGCTTGGCACAGCAAGATTTCTAAGCTCGGAAATTTCACGATCTGTTGCAATATATTAACATGTACATTTTTAACTCCAACAGAGACATAGGTTGTTTCTGGAACAAATGTTAGATAGGGGCAGAGTTGCAGGGCCTAAGGGAATGCGAGGGGCTGGATGATTTCATCTCCCTTCAGCTAAGGCAGTTGGCAAACACGGGTATGGTTTGCTGCTTTTTTGCTTTTATTGTTATGAATTGTGTGGATAATTGATGGCAGGCTGCCTAGAGCCTGGGATAGGCCTCCTTCATAAAAGCTGAAGTAAATAAACAGTGGCTTGCCTTTATTTTGCTGGTTCTATGCTGATTTCAGAAATAAAAAAGACCCACTTTGTGTTTAAAGGTGTCAGCCTAAAAGAACAGAGCAGACTCATTACACACCATGGCAGCCTGGATGTCACCCTTAGATCAGTAACTGCTCCTAGGTCTCAGCATCAACTTCAGGCACATCTTCAGGTGAAAGGGAGTTTTATTTCCAAGCAATTTCCTACGATCAATCCCAAGCTCTGAACTTACATTACACACTACAGACCAGAGGCAAAATAAATAAAATGTAAGCCTTCTAAGGAGTTCCATCAGGAAAAAAAAAAAANTTCAAATAAAGCGTTTATCATGTCAGTAACACACAAAATCTGCACAGGTGTCTCTCCCTCAAGCTATTCCAATGTCTAATGCATGTATTTCCACTATATGTAAAATATCTAAGGTTTCTAGTTCAGTGCCAAGTTGTACAAGAATCAAACATCGTTAAGTTTCACTTCACAATCAGCTAAGTTGTAAGAAGATTCCGCTATTTGAAACATTCATTTGAAATTAGTCACTTTATTTACTTGCATGCTAATCTATCAAGAATAAGCAGACAAGTTTATTCAACTTTTTCAATGTAGAACTCAACTCAAAATCATAATTAGGACTGTCAATCAATCATCAGTTTTCTGATTGTTTGTTTCACAAATGGGAATCGACATATATTAAATAGAGCAATTTTCCCTTTTTACCCTCAAAGTAACTCACCTACAACGAAAAGGATCTTGGAGCAGAAGAGAAATTCAGAATTTGGGAACTCCCAATTTGAACCAGTGCTGGAAGGTGATCACCAGAGACAGATCTGAAGCCAGGCGGGGTGCAAGGAAGGAGCAGGAACATAGTGGTCACTCCTCCTATCGCTCAGAGCAACGAAATACAGCATGTGAAATGAAGACATTCAATGCTTTAGTCAAATAAAGGTGAATTCCCTGCCCAAAACATGTTTTTTACCCTAAAGAGGGAGCAGCTTGGCAGCAGGGCTGTCAAGTAAAACCCAAGTCCAAATCATGAAATCATGCTTCACTGCCCTAAGTAAACGTCACCTTGCCAGAGTGAAGTTGCCTCCACCATCCTACTCACACTTCAGAGAGAAACCGCACCTTCCAAAGTCTCCTAGTGACCTGACCTTAACGGATGGCTGAGTAACAGGCCCATAACTGAGTCCAGAGCAGAGAGGGGATGTTTATAAATGCAGATGAATGGATTTCTTGACTGACTGAATTAAAAATACCAAAGAATAAATTCATTTTGTGCTAAAATTCCCATAACTGGGAAATTAACACTATTGTAAAGGGATTAAAGAGTGACATACAGCCATTCCTATTGCTCAATAATACTGTTTCCAGATGAAAATATGGAAACATCCAGTCTCACAGCAGTGCTGATACAGATTATATGTTTCCTTCATGGCACAGAATTGAGGGAAGGTGCAGCAGGGGGCATAACTAACCATACATTTCCCATAAATAGGTATGTAATTTCAACCTCACTGCACTGTAAAATCCCTCTATGAAGCACATTTTCTATGTGCACCTCATTGTTATGCTTGGTTCAATTTAGGTAATTATGTATAGTTTGAGGTCAATATGGAAAATATGCCTCATTCATTACTAGCAAGCTCTCTCCAAAAATACACCCTGGTAAGCCCAGCGATTGAGCACTGAGGCAGAAAAGCCAACTGGGAAGGTATAACGGTTGCAGTTGCTTCATCTGAAACATAATTACTCTTCAGAATATCTCAAGGACAATAAATTAATTCCCAGAGGCAAATATGGTAATAAACAATGAAAGAACGGAATAGCGTCTATGTAAATCACCTCCCTGGTAACAGAAGTATATTCTTCCAAATAGGACAGCACAGGAAAACATGTAGCAGTGATTTGCAAGGCATCCTCTTGCAAGTGAGCTATATAATTAAACATTCATGACGTAACACAGATGTCTAGAGTTCACTTTGAAACATCCTTACGTAGAAGGCGGTCACTGAGTGAATGAATCTGTAGGGAAGGCTTTCCCTACTGAGTATCCAAAGAGAATGTTCAGAATCAGTAGACAGCTGGAAACAGATGTGTCATCATTTTGCTTCTACCCCCTCACCTATGAGAAGTGCAACATATTTAATGCATGAAGAATTTAGGCATAAGACATTGGTATGTATACTGTTTTGGAAGGGGCTAACATTTTATTCTGATGTAGCAATATGATACTTTCAAAATAATCCAGAAAAAAAATTAATATCAAAGTCTACATAATACAAGAATATATTCCTGTTTTAAACCTTTATCTTCTTGAAGACCAAAAACATTATTGCTTTCATAGAATCATAGAATCATAGAATGGTTAGAGTTGGAAGGGACCTTAGAGATCATCAAGTTCCAACCCCCCTGCCATGGGCAGGGACACCTCTCCCTAGAGCAGGTTGCTCAAAGCCCCATCCAACCTGGCCTTAAACACTTCCAGGGATGGGGCACCCACAGCTTCTCTGGGCAACCTGTTCCAGTGCCTCACCACCCTCACAGTAAAGAACTTCTTCCTAATATCTAATCTAAATCTCCCCTCTTCCAATTTAAAACCATTACCCCTCGTCCTGTCACTAGACTTCCTGAGAAAGAGTCCCTCCCCAGCTCTCCTGTAGGCTCCCTTCAGATACTGGAAGGCTGCTATCAGGTCTCCCCGGAGCCTTCTCCAGGCTGAACAGTCCCAGCTCTCTCAGCCTGTCTTCATAGGAGAGGTGCTCCA